>JAHWFO010034640.1:5788844-5846186 GCA_023313115.1 Rhysida immarginata | reverse complement strand
GTTGCCTGTACAGGTAGCCAGAAAGACGTACTGGTAGAACGTATGGTCCGATCAGACAGTCAACTATATCAGTCCACACATTGATCTTGAACTGCTGCTGGTGTCGAGCCATCAATGTACCACGTAGATTTTCTACGGCTCACATATGTTGATTGTATAAATTAATGGCACATTTTAATCTGAGGCTTTGAGTCTTTATAATGGGAATAACTCATCAACCAAGCACTTCCGGCCATATGACCTTTCTCTTTACTTGTTTTGGTATGGGGAACTAGCTCCTTTCCTGTTTTAGATTCACCTTGTATAAAAAATTTCCAAATCAAAGTTTAAATTCCTACAATAATAATAACGAACATAACACCTTCACACTATTATTGGATGTAGCGTTGTTGTGGAAAAGGGGTGTGAAGGCGACCGGGAATTGCAATGATGACGCATAATGAGTGTTAATGCGATGGCATCCACTCGGAGATGAGATCAAGGCATGTTCTTGGATCGATAACGACCTCACCATCCGGAATACAGAATCGAAGCAAATGGAGTCTGAGAAAAGTGCTCGTTTATAAATTTTCGATGTCTTTTGTCGCTTAATAATACAGGAGGTTAATAAAAGAATAACCTAATTCCAAACTTCAATAACCCGGGGAAATTAAGTTAAATCAACGCGCTTTGCAGCAATGTGTATAAAAACTGTGGAATTTTTTCGGAAGCATCGCTTTTATGGATATTACGGAACTTCAATAACTTTCTTAATTTCTTAAGGTACTAGAAAAGATACCATACATTTTGTCATTTACTGACACAAAAACACCAATTACTGTTCAACGGAGGTCCGAGACGGAATTTCGAAGACAACGAAGATGGTAAATGCCTAGATGAAGACGCTTCTGGAAACAGGATCAAGCGAACAAGTATCCGCCATCTTCCTACAAAATGGGCGACTGTTCACAATATCCAAGAAGCATTTGTACGAACTCCATCAAAGTTCTTGAAAAGACAATCATTCAAACTGAGTTATCCAGTTTCGATTATCCAAATAGCAACTTGTTCAGGTCATAGAAATTATCCCATCGGAATACACGATTTGTAACATGTTGGGATCAACTGATGTCGCTAATCAGTACCTCGGTCGGATATGCTTTACCGACAGAACAACCTTTATGTATCTGGTTAGGTTAATATCTACAACGCTAGGATTTCGGGAATATCCCTAATGTCTGGTGCGGACTCATGCGCTATAGAATTATCGTTCCATTCTTCTTTGAGGAACGCTGTCATTTATGAAGTCCTCTTGGAACAGTATGTGATTCCTTAAAAGGTCAGAAACCCAGCGTAATAACAAAACGGAGCGCTTCTACATTTGAGAGGCGCACTTCGCGACTTCCTGAATGACGCTTTTTTCAACCGATGGGGCAGTCCGATCACGTGGCCTTCTCTGACACAGCCCAATTTGATTTTTTCTGTGAAGCTATGCAAAATACATAGTATACAACCCTTGGCAAAAATTATGAAGTACTTGTTGATGATCCTGATATTTCATATTTTAAGAGTAACTGGTGCAAAATAAAGTAATTCCAATGATAAACCTGAGTGATATTATTAAAGAAGAACTTGCTCAATTTGTTTTGCAAGCTTGATAAAAATAACCATATTCATAGAAAAACATAAAACACTGTTGAGTTTACAGGTTGTTGGAAAAAATATGGAATACCTTGCATGTGTGGAAAAATTATGGAATATTAGCAAAAACTCAATAGAAAATAAAAATACCTGCAATTTTAGTACTGCGTGGCACCACCCTTAGAAAGGATCACCACTTTTATTTATTTTGATATTGAATGGACAAGATTAAAAAAAAAACAAAACAACAAAAAACAATTTTATAATATTTCGGTCGCGATACCGATACAAACAATATGTTGGGTTACAGTGTAAAAAGCTTGAGAAACGCTGTTCTACAAGACGCGGGCCTCGATTTGGAGATTTTGACGCAGAGGATTATCAACGCTATGATCCAGGAAATGTAGACAACGTGTGATGTGAAATCGATTAGCGCCTGGACATTCGACAAGAATCACATGAAAATTGTCTAAAATTAAACAAAAAAAAAACAAAAAACAAAACCTTCTAGAGTTTCTCTACTCTTCTTTCCAGAACAGACTATCCAGGCAGTAGGGAATCCAAGGTGTCACTCATAACATAGAAGAACCCAACAATTTGCGAGTTAATAAAAAAAAAAGCTAACAAATGTTAAAATTAATATTAAAATTAATAAGATTTAGCCACAAGATTATGCTTGGCAATATTAGGTCGAACTTCAATGACAAAATAATTCGGACATACGCATTTTCGCAGAGTTCATTTGAACTTTCCTCTTATCCACATCATGAAAATTAACCGAGTTGTCGAGTTAATGGGCGTTTTGAGATTCCTGTTAAAATCTCAATACTCAAAGGCTGCAGACAGAGAGAACTATGGTTGAAAGATAAAGCTGGATGATGGGAGCAAAAGAACACTTTATCGAATTGTAACCCAAAAACATAAAAAAATACTGCGACGACAATTACTGCAAAATTGAATCCAAGTTTAAGTGCACCTGTATCCGTGAAAACCGTCCGGCACCCACTGCATAAAGACACCATCCATAATAGGGATGCTGTAGAGAAACCTCTGATGTCAACACGGAAACATGTAACAGCGTCGTTCAAAGTGCAACAATCACAAACTATGGACGGCGGAGGCATGGAAGCATGTGATATGGTCAGACGAGTCAAGTTATACTTTGTATTTCAGGTCGTCTGTACGTGTGGAGATCACCAAATGAAGTCCACTACACTGACCGACTTAAACCCACTGTCAAGCATGGGAAGTTCTTGTATGGGTTGCGGGGACCGTATCATGGAATTCAATGGTGCCAATCGTCATTCTGGAAGGCCGCGCACCTGGATTTCCTTAATGGCCAATTCTACGCTGTGGGTTTAAGTCATATCCACTTAGACTTTCCTCATGGTCTAGACATTGTTTTCCAATGGCGATGCAATCTTCCAGAACGACAGTGGTTCAAAGAACATGACGGTGAAGTGAAACAGTTACCCTGCTCACTCTAGTTGCTGGACCTGAGTACTATAGAGCCCGAGTGGGATTATCTGGGTAACGCGGTTAGGAGAAGATTTCCATCGCCTCCTTCGGTCAAGGCATTAACAGCCCTATTGGTTGAAGAGTGGTATAAAAAGGACATTAATGTTGTCTGCGATTTGTATTTCTAATATTCGACGTAACTCCGCTTTATTTGGTTCAAAAGGGGTCCTACCTCCATTAATAAATGTGATTTTTTGTTGGTATTCAAGTTATTTTGTCCAACCCCTGTAAGTCATTTTGTGCCTTTACACATGATTAATGTCTTAACGTAATCCTAGCTTAACACTTTCAGGAAATACACACACACACACACACACACAAACATCCATTCCTACGAGGTGATTCGCTAAAGCCCTAGCGCCAATAATTTCCCCAAAAATATATTATGGTGTTTTTTTTAGTCAAAAATCTAAATCAAAATACGTAACATTCAACTGTTCCTTAATATCGATTGAATGAATAATTTTTCTGAAAATCAAAAATAACGTTTAAGTACGGGTTAAGTTGATAAAATAGAGCTCTTTGAGATATTACAAAATTTTCAAGGATTCACATTAGCCTCATTTGAATAACACTACCATACAAAAATTAAGAAATTAGAATCAAAGTTTTTCTTAGAGTTTAATCCATTTTATTCCTGACATGTTATATCATTCGTGTGGTGTGTTAACCCGATATCGATTCGGTCGACATCCTCTATAGGGGTCTTTGACAAATAATAGAAGTTGGACATCCATAATAAAGTTAACAGTGGATCACCCAGAAATAAAGCTTCAAACAACCCATGTTCATCTTCATTTTGTGGAGGATGTAATGAAGGGATGAGAATTTGTTTCCACGGGGAAAAAAAAATAGTTAAGAATTTCGCCATCAGAGGGCGTTTTACGTTGAATACCTTTAGTAAAAATGTAAATTTATGTACCGCCACGCGGCAACTGTTAACTGCTGTATAAAACTGAGGAACATTCGCGGAGATCCTGTGTTCAATGTGTATGCTGCTCACAATGACGTTAAGTTTACGAGATCGCGCGTTGTTAGTGAAATTGTTTTACCAAAACAGTAATTCGGCCGTAGCTGCTCTACGGAAATTTCGGACTTTGAATGGGATGCGAAAAGGTCCCATGAATGTGAAAAAACATTCGCAAAATGATAACGAAATTTGAAGAAACAGGGTCATTGTCAGTTCGTCCTGATGGAGGAAGAAGACCCGTGTCTGCAGAGGCATTAGAGGCGGTTTCGCTTCAGGTGGAAGTGGACGGAGCTTCAAATTCCCATGGTAGCACCAGTGTCCGGCGTGTAGCACAATCGTTGGAAAAGCCACGCTCAACTGTCCATAATATCATGCGGAATATCCTCCGATATTATCCGTACAAACTTTCACTTGTGCAGGAGGTGGTGCTTCCACATGATTGTGACGATCGACTCCGGTTCTCACTTCAGCTTCTTGCTCGTGTTGAAGTCGATGCAGAATGGCCGTGGAATATCCTCTGGACAGACGAAGCGCATTTTCATTTGGACGGCGAAGTGAATACACACAACTGCCGCATTTGGGAAGCAGAAAATCCGCACGCTTTCTTAGAGGTTCCATTGCATTCCCCAAAAGTGACGACACTGTGTAGATTTACGGCATCATTTACTCTCGGCCCGTACTTCTTCGAGGAGTTAAGTTCTAGAGGTCCAGTGACATGCTCGATCACCAGGCAGCGATATGCTTCGCTGTTAGAGAACGAAATTGTTCCGGCTCTGCAAACCCGTCAGTGCTTTGCATGCACAATCTTTATGCAAGACAGAGATCCTCCACTGTGTGTTAAAAATCTTCTTAGACGACATTTTACAGAAGAACGTGTCATCAGCCATCACTTCCGCCATGTGCGGCCTGCCCAATCCCCAGACCTCACTCCATGCGACTTTTGACTTTGGGGACATTTGAAACATCTGGTAAGTCCTTACAATCCAAGAACTTTACCTGATCTTAAAGACAGTATTTCAAGCCACGTGCGCAACATTTCGCCGCACATACTAAGATTAGCTGTGGAATATGCCATCTTGCGATTTTAGATGGTATCTGAAAATGATGGCCATCATGCGGAACATGTTATATCTTAATTTGTTGTGTTTTACATATGTTGAACTCGTTAAACTATTGTACTCGTGTGGCTAAATGTGTAATTAGTTATTAAAATGCCCTATGGTGGCGAAATTCGTAACTAATTTTTTCTTCTTCGCCGAAACAAATTCCCATCCCTTCATTACGTACTCCACAAAATTTCACACTTTTCTGATGACTGGTTTCGCCTGTAGGCAGCTTTGCAATAGGGCCCTTTAATTATGGACATCCTGTATTATGACGACATATTCAGAAAATTACTGAATGCGCCTTGCGACAGAAAACCGCGGGACCTTCTTCAAGAACATGGGAACATTACTTGAAGGAGTACTCTAACAGATATGAGAAAATGCAGAAACTCTTTCCGAGGGTGTATCTTATATATCTGTCCGATTTAAATTCAATTTTTAAAGCGTGTGTCTGAATATATGAAGAGCTGCTAGCCTTCACGACATTCGTCGGAAGCAATTGATTTCTCTTCAGCGCCAAAAAAGTTGCAGGCGGCCAAGTATTATAAACATTCTAAGGGGAAATTTCCTTATTTTTAATGGATAAAAGTAATCATTTGACAGGTTTCAAATCCGTTCATGTTTGAATTTTCAGTAGAATTATCGCTAATGCGGTTGCTTAGAACCGCTTAATTTAGCCAACAATTAGCGCTCTTCGTTCAGGTAATCAAGCCTGCTATATCTAAAATTAGACCTTGAAAAGCCTAGGGTGCAGTTAATTTAGAATTAATTAATTGATTAAATTAATCCCATCTCATACTTTAATGATACTTACGAAACTGCATCATTAAAGAGAGAAACCTCTAAACAGTGAAAGAAAAAAAATGACAACATAAGATTTAGCGTGGGCCAATTTCGGCTCCTTCATTTTAAAAGAATATCCGCCATATTTGTGCAATCTCGCATTCTTCCATCTTATTCTTGTTTTCTCTAAATTGATACAGTTTTATTTCTGATTTATCCTTTATCACCATATACTCTGTAATTTACTTGTGTTTTTTTTTCCTTTTTTTAAAAAAAATATAGGATGATTCTAAAGCCCCTTTATTATTCTTATGATTTACAAAATCCATTTTCTTTGTAGGTAATGTGAAAGAATGTTAACAATATAAGGTTAATGAGTAGTAAGTGATAACGAGGATTTATATTATTTTGTCCAACACCATATATATATCATAAGAGGTGGATTGCTCGCTTACATGAAACAGCAGTTACTATCCTTCAAAGTAATCCCCGTCGATGGTAATACACTTCTGGGAACGCCTGTACAAGTCCTGGAAACTCCTGGCGTAGTCGTTTTTGGGATAGCCTTCAGTTGGGTCGTAACATTACGTTGGATGTCTGGCCACTTCGGGGGGCGTCTTCTACGGTGTTCCGGCCTCCTCGGAACCGTTTAAACCACCCATAAACACACTTCACAGTAATAGCACTTTCTTTGTAAACTGTTGTCATCATTTCATGAGTCTCTTTCGTTCGCTGATCCATTTTGGGTTTCGACCGCGCGTACTACGCCTTCTCTCTTCAATGTCCTGTTTAAACACAATAAACACATTCGCAGCGCTGATTCTCTCAAATTTGTTTAAACATGTCTCGACCTGTCTGGGGCAGGATACGACGATGGTGCACTCTTACGACCGTTAGCAATTTGGCGTCATTCACCGAACTTTATTGTCACAGGTTGTATATATATATATACATAGTAAGGAGGGAAAGAGTTGTTATATCATTCTGGCTTCTGCTTTCTGTTTCCAACACAACGGGTTGGCCAGGTATTCTAATTTATTATATGTTTGAAGAGTTTCTTCAGTTTAATTATTATCTTCTTTTTGAACCATCAAATGTTTGATGAAAATTCATGACCAAATAGACAGAGTGGTGTCTGATGGAATTATGAACAACATTGTGTGCCCACAGAATGGAACACCATCAAATTTTTGCCAGAATTATTCGGGCAAAGATGGATTGGTCATAGCTCACCAAGTCTTTGGGGTCTCCACGGTTACCAGACCTTGAGATATTTTTATCTGAGGATATACCAAGTCAAAGTTTTACCAGGTGAAGATCTACAGCATCGAACAATTGAAATAATAATGTTTTGAAACTACACTAGCTATGTTGGAACGTGTTTCTCGGGCCATGGAAGAATACTAGGGAATGTGTTTAGACGTGCAAGGCGGTCACGGTGAAATTTACTGAATATATAGGGTGATTCTGAAAAAGTGTGTATAACTGTAAGCAATGACAGAGGTGGCCAAAATGAACATTTTCGTTTAATACTGTGTGGGGTCGCAAGTACATTGTTCAGGAGCTATCACGTTTTATGTGCAAGACACTTTATGTTAATGACAATAATACGGTTTCGTGTACATCATGTGTGTCCTCTGGTTTAGACGCCAACCAAAAGAGACAACAAAAGCTGTAAACATTACGTACGATAACGACGCCAGTTCAAAGCAAATGTTCGAAGTGACGGCCACCAGTGGCGCGACATAGCTGAAACCGCCGACGTAAGGATTCTCGCACTCGGTGCAACATGTCTGGAGTATCCTGAATGGCACCAGCAGCAACAGCCATTCATGCTACAAGATCACCTGCTGTATCCACAGGTGTTTCATACACTAGGCTCTGAAGATGGCCCCATACAAAGAAATCAAGTGGGTTGAAGTCAGGTGAGCGAGCTGGCCAGGCTACAGGCCCACCTCGCCCAATCCATCTTCCTAGGAAGCCGGTATTTAGAGTGTCGCGAACTGTACGAGCGAAGTGTGCCGGAGCTCCAACATGCATGTAGCACATGTTTTGTCGAACATCCAGAGGGATGTTATCGAAAAGCTCGGGGAGAGTTTCCTACAGAAACCGATTGTAATTCTCGCCTATCAAGTGGTTAGGCATGATGTACGGGCTCAGTATATGATTTTCAATGACACCAGCTCACATGTTCACATCGAAGCGATGCTGATACCCGCGAGTTCGTGTTCATAAACATAAAACGTGATAGCTCCTGAACAATGTACTTGCGACCCCAAATTGTATTAAAAGAAAATGTTCTTTCTGGTCACCTCTGTCATTGCTTACAGTTATACACTTTTTCAGAATCACCCTATATACTCTATTTTGTTAGAAGACTATCCTGTACTCTGAAATAAAACAAGTTTTTGCAAAAAATGTATGGAAACTTTATAATCATCCACCATATAAAGGGTGTCCCAAGAGTCCAGTCTCATAGGGAATATTGAAATGTCGAAGAATGAGAATACACATAGAAGAATAAGAATAATATAGCGAAATCATAACCTTTGTTTCTGGTTGGAAAAGGATTGAGGCAACAAATGTTCAGATCGAGCCTTGCGAGTATTACGAGCATAGAAAGCTCTTGTACATTGCTTAATATTGTTAGCGTGTTATGCAGTACGAATGTTTTCCTGGAGATCTGCAATGGAACATGGACGTATTTACGTACAACACTTAGGGTGCCCCCATACATTCTACACCTGTATCATTTCAATATCCCCTATGAAATCGGACTTTTGGAACACCCTGTAATTTTAATGGAACTATTTCCTCGAATAAACTTGGCCCCTTTAAAATTAATTTACACATATCTTGAATTTACACTACACATAGGCCTAATGACAAAACTGCAATGTACATATAAAATAATGTAAAAAAAAAAAGCAAAAGAGAACAATGTTAAACAGTGAAAAGATACGCAAGGAATCTTGGAATAAATAAACAAATAAAGAAATAAATGAATAAATAAATAATAAAGCAATTCATAAAGCAAAAGGGCTGTTAGTATTAGTAACGACCTCTCCCTATATTTATGCTTTCGAAACCCAAAATTATCTCCGAACTGGAATCGAAAAGAACTCGTTGACATTATTATCCTGTGCCAAAATTCCGAAAAAAATTGCAACTACAATGAACATTTCCTTCAAAGTTGGGGTAATCAGAAAGGAGGTAAACGGGCACGTGACTAACAAGTTTCTAGAAGAAGTCAATGTCGTTCGACATTTAAGTTATAAAAAATTAAAAATAAAAGAACTCTAAAAGATTTTGAGGTCGACCTCCGTCCTTTTATCCGTTATTCTCTTTTCCTCTCAAAGACAATTAAACCCAGCGAAACCCAATTGAGAGAGAGTCCATAGAGCAGATGGCGGGCGAGCAACCGACAAATGCAACAATAACCCCTTCACGGGGCAGACAGACAGGGCTGTACACTTAATAAGACATGGGGGGAGGGGTTATGGGCATTCAACCCTTTGTTTCCCCCCCCCCCCCCCCTATTAAAAATAAATATAAAAATCCTCCTCAAACGGACATCCCAATAGAGTAGCAAAACAACAACAACCATTGCGGAGGAGTGTGATACACAACCCTACATCCAGCCAAGGCCGAATAGTTGTGATGGTGGTGGTGTTATTGTTGTTGTTGCTCTTTAGCTCTCTTCGCAAAGAGTTCTGGGAAACTGCCGCCGTCTTCAACGGCAGCAGCTAAACTTCCGAAGCAGTCGGCGTGCGAGTTCAACGCTCTGCCCAATGGGAAAACTTCCTCTCAACTCAATTCCCCCTTCTTCCTCCCGTTGTACTTTATTTCCCGTACACTTTGACAAACTTTTTTTCTTTCTTGTGGCGGCTTTATTCCCCTCATCCTCAAATCTTCTTCCTTTTAAGTTAACTTAGGAAAAAAATATTTTCTTGTGCTATAGCGCTGTGAATATGAATACACACTGTATTAAATACAGTCAAGTCTCTTTTTATGCGGTAGTTACGTTCCACAGAAAACCGTATATACAAAAAAAACTGCACACAAAAAGATTTAAATTAAATTTTCGTTGAAAAATTAGGCATACGTTTCATAATTTTCTAAAAATCGCATAAAAATCTATAGAAATTCAAGAAAAAGGGAAGTGTTTTTTACCCTCTATTAGGCCAAATTAATTCTTAAAAAAAAAACACCAGCTGAGAAAGCGTAAATCAAACTTAAAATTCTGAGGAATTCAAATGTGGAAATATGAATGGGTAAATGTGTTCGATAGCATGTATAAGTGAGTGATTTATATTTTGCATGAGCATGTTTGAGTAAGTGGATGTGTATGGTAAACTGATAGAGTGTAAGTAAGGTTACATAACTGGATGTGTGAGAATGAAGCGTGAAAAGAGAATATTTATGTATGAATTATGTAAATTAAAAAACTTCAGGGTCCGTTAGTTTAAATAGCGAAACCACACGCAGATCCGTTTTTTTATATCAGTTCCGTTGATTGCCAGTCATTCCACGCTTCTCAATTTTTTTAGGGAATGGAAGGGCAAACTTTATTAATACGGGCATGTGCTTCCTTGTAATTACGAGGCTCGCTTTTTTGTTCGTAGACATTGTTTACTTGAGATGCTAGTAGGAGGATCCTAGTTTATTTGGAAAAACATTCTCAACACAAAGTGGATGATATTTTTCTAAACATATTCCGCATCGTACCAAAACGCAGTCTTTCGGACATTCGCATATAAAATGACTCATTCAAGTACTTCTGAAATAGTATTTTGTAATGAGATACATCCCATTTCATTCCATTGCTCTTAATATGGCTTATTTGTTAAGTTGCTAAATGGTACTTCATTGTTACATTTAAATGCCATATTGAAAAATGAGTGAATACCGCAGTTCATATCATCCGGTTGATATGTTATATCTGCATAACAATTAGTCCAATTTTGAAAAATTTTTCAAATTTATGCTTATTATTGGGTCTACTACATGCACATATAAACGTCATATCGGTATCGACTGTCATATATTGAATTATTGAATATCGATTATCAATAGTTATGAATTTTCGTTAGTATCCGTCGGAACATTGACCACTAGGCAATATAAAACTTTACTGATTTTATCTGTAATATTGAAATTGAATTTTCCTGTTCCATTTTGCTATAACTCACCTTATTTGGGATATAGCATATTTCGAAAATTCGATTTCTGGCTGATATAGCATATTTCTTGGGAGCTATTGGGATCGTACAGAAATTTGGATGCAATATCCGTAATCAGCGATGAAAGACACATTCATTTCATATTTGTTCCGATCATAAAAAGTGCAGACAGACAGATATATAGAACTATGTTCGTTGAATTATGAAAATATAGACTTACGATAAAAAACAACAAAAAAAGCAAAAAAAAACACCTCGCATACAAAACTGATCTTCTTGGACACTCGCTCTTTACATTTTAAAAACCAAAAGTCGGGGCAGGCTGCTTATTACTTTCGTCTATCATTTAATAAAAAATCTTACGGGGAACGAATTGTTTTGACGGGCCGAGGAATTTCATCGGTAGACAATGGAATGCGCTCACCAGATATACAGTATATACAAAAAGTCTTCACACCCCTGGAAGTTTTTCATAAAACATGTTATAAAACATGTGTACATTCTACTAGCACTATTAAATTTTATCAAATATTATCACTGAACACCCCTCTTTCAAAAAATATAAAGTACCTGACAGAAAAACTCTGGCTTTATTTTAATATGCAAATTTTTTCAATGTGAGTGGCAAAAATAGTTATCACACCCTTTGTGTTAGATCATTTTTTTACTGTATGTGCACCCTGCAAAGCAAATTTTGAAGCCAATTATAAAAGGTGAGTATATTAGAAAACTGAATCTGGCATATAATAATAATACATTATAATGATAGGATGACAGGAAAACGTCTCAGCAAGGATTTGAGAGCAAGAGTTATTCAACTAAAGAAAAAAGGCCTTGGATATATAAAAAAAAATCAAAACAATTGGACATTGCAGTATCCACTGTAGTATCAATTGTGAAAAATTCAACAAATGGGGAACAGTGGCAGATCTGCCGGTTCAAGGCAGGAAAAGGTGCACCACCCCCAGAATGGATCGACGCATCATCCAAAAAAATACCGAAAATCCCCATTTGTCAGCACCAAAACTGAATGACGAAATGAAGACTGAACATGACCTGCATGTTTCCACTCAGACCATTCGCAATAGGTTGCACGAGAAAGATATTCACGGTAGAACACCACGTAGGAAACCACTCCTCACAAAACGCCATAAGCTACTGCGTCTGAACTGGGCCAAAAAATACCAAGGTGGACAGTAAATGATTGGAAGCGAGTAATATTCAGTGATGAGACGAAAGTGAATCTATTTGGGTCAGCTGGAATTGCAAAAGTGTGGAGAAAGAAAGGTGAGGCTGAGATGGCAAAGAATATTAAACCCACTGTGAAGCATGGAGGAGGCTGCAAAATGATCTGGGCTTGCATGTCATACAATGGACCTGGCAATATGGAAATCATCAATGGAATAATGACTGCTGCATCCTACAAAGACATCTTAGAAAGGAATTTGCAGCAATCAACAAGGAAACTTAAACTTCGGAGAAATTTTGTGTTCCAACAGGATTGTGACCCGAAACACACAGCAACGCTGACAAAGATGTGGTTCCAGGAGAAGCGAATTAACGTGCTGGATTGGCCACCACAGTCACCGGACATGAATGTAATTGAACATTTATGGGCAATTATCAAGCCAAAAATTGCAGGACGGCGACCAAAACGTCTACAAGAACTTGAGAATGCCATAGCAGAAGAATGACAGGTTATTGACCCCACAGTTACTAAATCTTTAGTAGAATCCATGCCAAAGCGTGTCATGGCTCTTATCCATGCCAAAGATGGCCATACAAAGTATTAAAATGTTTACAACAATAAGTATTTAATAAAATTAACTTCTTTTCCAGATGGGTGTGATAACTTTTTTTACCACTCATATTGAAAAAATTTGCATATTAAAAGAAGGCCAGAGATTTTCTGTCAGGTACTTTATATTTTTTGAAAGAGGGGTGTTCAGTGATGGTATGTGATAAAATTTAATAGTGCTAGTAGAATATACACATGTTTTATAACATGTTTTATGAAAAACTTCCAGGGGTGTGAAGACTTTTTGTAAATACTGTACGTCATTAACGTGTTATTCATGTATGTAGAACAGGGAAGCCTCGAATTTCGAAACCTCGTTACGGATAATTTCAATAATGTATGTGTATGCTTTTTGCAATACGGGGGGGAATCTCCGAATTTCCATGAAATATGCACCGCATATCCTTTATAACTTTAAAACTACGTTAAAAAAAGAGACCAGACTGTATTCGCGTATAGTCATAATGGAAAAGTTCGATTAAATAATCAGAAATAGCGAGAACCAGAAATGTATCGCCACGATAGATCGTAAAATATTCAGTTTTATATGAGTTTGTAGAAAATTTGCAATAAAGCGAACATGTTTTTTATTTTTCGCAGATTTATGACGGACGAGAAGAAGAAGAAAAAAAAAGGACGAAGAGATTTAACAAGAAACTTTTATGACTTGTCAAGCTCAGCTGTTTTCCTTTCAAAACCAACAGCGAGTTAAACAGAAGCATTTAAACGGCCGCCTCCGCGCATGATGACTCAATCTACAGCATCCCCCCCCCCCCATCTCCATCAACTTTAGTTAAATAATAATAATGGTAAATCCTTCAAGAAATAAATAAAACACTCCAAAAACAAAACAAAAATATTTAAACTTTTAATTAAATGGAAAAAAAATTCAAAACTCTTCCACCAATACAAAGCGCAACCAGCTAAGAATCAGCAAACGCATTCGTGTGACGTCACCGAAACGATTCTTCTCTCTGTCTCTCGATCGGAGGAGACCGGCCAAGTGGATCAACGCCCTGTCGAGATAGGCCGCTGCCAACTAACTCTCTTCCCATCCGCCCCCGCGATTCCCGCAAAAGAAAGGAAGCGCTTGTGCATACACGTGGAGGAAGACACTGAACCCGGCTTCTCCTCAACAACGGTCGCGCAGTTCTACTTGATGAAGCGAGAAAGACTCGTCGTCCCCAAAACACTCGCCCTCTTCTTTCTTTTTTAATTTCCAAACTCCCTTCGAGCCTCCCCTCATCCTTTTTCTCAGAGAGATTTCGCGCTTCCCACAAAAGGCCCATTCAACGGCACAGGCGTCGCAAAGAATAACAGTTGAGCGGGAGATAATGAGCCTTAACAAATCCCACCCACACACACACACTGAGGGATTTTAATAAGCAAACAAACAAACAAACATCGCCACTTTAATGGAAGCTTAAGCTTTGCCTCAAGATCCAAAGGTTTCTGGAAGGATCGCTTAACTGTGGTCAGTTCTCTGCTGAACTTAATGACCGTCAGTTCTCTACTGACATTTTTGCTTTTACTATTGAGCAGTCGCGTTTTTCCACTGCTAGGACGCATTTCCTATATCCTGTTCAACGCAGGAAAAAACGGGCGCGACTTATTGGTTGGACAAAATATTTGAAAACATTACCATTTCCGACTGACTCCTGTTCATAGTAATGGTTCTGCCCAACTACTTTGCATAATGATCATCTTTTGTTTTCCCTGTTTAGTGTGGATCTTATATAGAGCGATCCGAAAGTCGAAACCGGACGACATTAATTAATATTATTTGACATTCACAACATATACTCAAAATATAAAAGTTTCAAAGTAGCCGATGAAACTTTTCAACTGTTACATTATTTATAGACAATCACATTTGTATGTGCGCGACTTTTGGATAGCCCTGTACAAGCACATTTTAATCTCAGTATGCCTTTTGGTCAAATTGTTGGTTGATGTCAGATTTGGCAGACTTCTAAAGAGGGCAAATTGTTGGAGCCTGGCTAACTGGCGCGTCCGACGCCAAAATCGCCATGTTACTTAGAGTATCGAGCTCTACTGTATCAAAAACCATATAATTATGCATTAGAGTGAGAAGAAACGAATACTGACTGGCAAAAATAGGAGGGCACTGAAGAGGATTGCCAGCATCAACAATAAAGCCACAACAACGAAAAGTAAATGCTGCGGAGGGGACTTGACAAACAAAATAATTCATGGACGAATTATTATTATTGCCAAACCACTTGCCACTCAGTCCATTTGGAAACATAGACAGGTGACAGTACAAAATATGGTCTGCCGAGCATTGGAAACATGCTGTGGTCAGGTGAATTTACATTATTTCACACCACAGGACGTGCGTATGTCTGGAAAACACCAGCGGAAATGTATTATTCAGAGTCGGGGGACGTTATCCTCCTCTGGTCTATCTGAAGAAATCTGGTCAGTGTCTGCATGAAGAATGACCGAACATCCCATTAAAAATAATGCAGGAGTTGTATGCGTACATTCTAAGACGGATTCAGGCTGTTTTGAAAGTAAAAGGCAGACACACACCCTACTAATTAAGGTGTGTCCCATAAGTATAGGAAATACAGTTATTCTTTAATATCTCAAAGAAAAACATGTGAAACGAACAGAAATAAATTTGGTAAACAAAACATCCTTATGAAAAATAGTATAAACAAAAGTAGATGAGGATAGAACAAACCATTATTTATGGAATTTGAAAAAAAACAAAAACTGCTGTCCCAAAAGTATAGGAAGAGTTACATTTTTAACAAAAAAAGAAAGTAAGCTACACTCGATTGCAATATTTGTAATGTTAACGACCACTGTGTTTTCCATTAGATTTTGTGACCTCAAAAACGCGATCCTTCATGGAGAGTATCAAGTTTTGGTAAAGTCCTGGATCAAGACCGTACCAACTGCTCTCAATTGCAGCTTTTAAGTCATGGACGGTTTCATACTGCTTTCCTGAGGCGTAGACTTCTCTAGCCATGACTCCCCATAGAGAATCTTCTTGCTTTAACTGTAACTAGTCGCGGGTGGACTTCGATGAGTGTGTTGGTGCGTTGTCGTGCTGGAATTCCCAAATTTCTCCCGCAAGTTGAACGGCAAATGGCAGGAGATGCTCTTGCAATGTTTCCTGGTAGTTTTCAGATTTTTGTCGTCTAGACAGAAAGGCCAACGTTGTAGTTCCGTTGAATGCAAAAGCACCCCATGTCATGAGTGGTCCACCTCCCTGTTGTCGTGCAAAACGAGTTCGGGGTTCTTTTCGCAAATCGTGCCAATAATATGCCCAACCATCAGGGCCGTCAAGGTTTCACTTTTTTTCATCACTGAAGATGACAGAAAGCCATTGGTCCTTCCAAGACATGTGGTCTTTTGCCCATGCAAGTCTTGAAGCGCGATGTTGAGGCTTGAGTGATGGTTGTCTCTGAATGCTTTCATATTTCAGGTGTGGCTCGTTGGACAGTCTTCTGTGCACAGTGCTCTTGGAAATTTGAAGGCCTGCTTGTCGAGTTATGGCTCTCACCGAGAGTTCACTTGATGCAGCCATTCGGATCAGACGTCTGTCATCTCGTATGGAGGTTGCTCGAGGTCTTCCGCATCGTGGTTTTGGACCATAGTCGTTTCCTTTAGCAATTACTTTATATGAACGTCCGATTTCTGCTGCAATTTCATCAATTTTCTTGCCTTCTGACTTCAGTCTCCAAATGTCCGCAATTTCATCACTAGTGAAGTGTTTGCTTCATGGCATTTTGGATGCAAGTTCAGAATTTGTGATATTGGTTTCATTTCAGTCTTGGGTATGCCCCATATGGAGTCAGAAGGGAGAGGAGGATGTTCATCCACCTCCCCCTTCTAACATCATATACTCTTCCTATACTTTTGGGACAGCAGTTTTTTTTTTTTTTCAAATTCCATAAACAATGGTTTGTTCTATCCTCATCTACTTTGTTTATACTATTTTTCATAAGGATGTTTTGTTTACCAAATTTATTTCTGTTCGTTTCACTGTATTTCCTATACTTTTGGGACGCACCTTATGTTTTTCTAGAAGTTTCCATTATTTTGTCCAGCCCCTGTAGATTCCTAATTTCAATTGTTTGTGCATTATATCATTTCTGAACACGCCCTTTCTAAAGTCTTAATGAGCGCATCTATAATGTTGCGTAACGTTTGACTTGTTCTTTTTATCTGGAAGGATACGAGAGCTATACTGAAAGTTTGGTCGTTTACTATTTTCTCCGGCATTATTAACGCGACGCTTTAACAATCTAGACAGAGCAATTCTTGAGTCATGACTGATAAAGAGTACCATCAGGTTCGAACAGAATGAAAAAAAAAGCACCAAAATTTAGTCATTAACTTATGGCAGTTGCTTTTCTATAAGGCACAGATTTTCTTAAGAGATCTATAGACCGATGCTTCGAAGCAAAAGATGGAAATTTTAAGTCCTGTAAAAAGCAAACAAAACACCGCAGAATGACATATTTGGTATCAGTATATACAATACAATATTGCCGAGACATTTATTAATCTGTCAAACAAAAGAAAGCAACTTCTGAATAAAGTGGTTTTCCGGCCAGCTCATTAACCTGAATGGGCTTGTTTCAGAAAAGCAGGAACCAAAATGATGTGTTGTTCCGAAGTAGTCATCCCTCAACCATACCAAACACGCCGGTGGACGTACTGGTCATTGCTGGAGGCTTACGCACGGCAGAAAGCTGGTTATGATGGAGGTGTTTATCTCTATTTCAAATGTTATCGATATGCTTTTCCGCACTAATAAACAGTGCATTTTTGTGGTAAATCTTAATCTTTTGAAATTCAGTTGAAACATCAAAAAGTCCTATATACATTCATGCAGATTCACTCTTTAGCCTTCGACATGGTACTTATCTATAAGATTCCTAATGAACAGCTACAAAACGATCATCACCAGGGTATCAGAGGAAAATGATCTGTGACTGAATTTTGGTAGGGTTTTTCCCCAAACCCAAGGGTGTTTCTTATGATATAGTTTCTGTATTTCTTAGTTAGGTTATGCCAGCTTAGGCTTTGAAGCAGCAACAAAGATCAGTCTTCGAATTCTTGACCAAAGAAAGATGTACTGCTGCCAACATCCATAAAAAGCTCATGAAACGATCGGAAGCCTGTAGCAAGAATACTGCTAGCGAAAGCCGGATGGTAGGTTAGTAGCCCTAATCAAGAGCAATAGAGCGCGCGGAACAATTGGTAGCAGTCCCATTGCTGTCGATCAAAGCAATAGTGTGCTCGAGTTATGCTCGAAGTATGCAAGAATAACGAACAATCATTCGGTTTTCGACAATGAAAAAGCAGTTGGCAGCCGAAACGCACGCCGAACGAGTGCTTTTTATGGAGAGAACGGTCTGACTGAATCAAAAGTTAAGAATATACCTCGCCAGGCGCATCATGCTATAACTCCGGCGAGTATTGTCAAGATGAATGAGCTTCTTCAAGCTAAAAGACGCATCATGGAATAGAAGATCGCTATTTTCACTAATATCAGTTATGGCAAACTCCATCAGCGCTTGCAGTAGTGTATAGTGCGTACAATTGTTACTGCGCTACCTCACGCCCGAGCAGAGGTCCGACAAGCAGAAAAACACCTTGACCGGTACCATCAGGAGAGCGATGGATTTCTGCAAAGTATTGTAACAGGTGACAAGTCGTGTTTCACCATGAGGACTCGTAAACCCGGCGCTCCAGTCTGCAGTAGAAGAACAGCTCGTCGTCGACGCCGAGGACCCGTCCGCAACCAAGTGCAGGCAAAATGGTGCAGAAGGTTTTCTTCGATCACCGAGGCCTAGTTCTGAACGAGTTCGTCCTCCATTAATTATTGATTTGGAGAGCTACACGACGTCTCTAGTCACGGGCCAAGAACAAACGGCAAACCTTCCCGTAGGTCATCCTGTTCCAACAACGGACGAACACAAACGGTGAAGAAAACTACAGGTAACTTTCGTTTCCCTTGTATCCAGTGACTTGTAACGCAATAGAATAAGTATGTCACCACTGCGGAGACTACCGATATGTATGTCCTTTCTTTTGTCCACAATTCCTCACCGACTATTTTCATTTGAAAACTGATGAGAGTAATTACGAAGGCGAAAACCGTTGTTGAAGACAAACCACGTAGTTAGAAGACCCGAAAAGAGTTATTAAAGGAGTGAATTTCATAAAAAGATTCAAAGGTGTATCACTTTTGTTGGGGGCAATTTTTGAATAATACTATTTTGTAGATAAAGAGTTGCTTTGCTTAAGATATATGTAATTGCAACTGCCTCGTGTTGTTAATAAATGAGCGATGGCCTGAAACTCTTATTTCATTTGTTTTCGTCCGATTTTAATAATCTTGGATTTGATGGTTAAAATGACGTAAAATTTAGAAACAGCGAGATTGAAGACACAATCGAATCATAGGAATCGAGTTAATTCATGTAAATATAATAGATGTTTACACAGCAGAGGACCATGCAGAAGCGACCTATTCCAAACTAAAGCAGAGGAATATCGGTGATCTTGTTATTTTCAATCCATTTCCATACAATAGCTCCCTTGTACGTGCTATCCATTCAGCTCGCTTCTTTCACAACATCCAACGTTTAATAATTTATCACCGATAAAAGGGGGTCAGCGGGATGGGGCTTTCTCTAATCCAATCGGGTCCATCAGTCGCAGACTGAAACTTAATAGCCTAACAATCCAACAGAAGTTATACCATCGCTCATTGAAAGGATCTCCACAAAGAAGTCAGACGGACGACCGACAAAGCCGCACTTTATCGTCCGTCGATCGGGTCAAACGTCACAATGGCACAGCCAGGTGCTGATTGGCTCCCCTCCGCCGACAACGTTAAATTAAAAGCGAACAATTGGACAAAAACACGCGCTCCTTTCTCAATCAATCAAGCTCCTTTCAAAACGCGATCTCAATAAAACAATAAAGGAGGACAACCGGGGAAAAGATCAATGTTTCCGTCCGACTAGGCTAATATTGAATCCGAGAGTTAAATATTCAAACGAGTTCTAATGAAATTCTCTCGAGGCTCCAGTAAACGTATTCAACCTTCATTATAATCCCTTTGAACTTTGCTTCTATTGTTTCTAAATGTCTTTACTGGGGTTTGAAGATAAAAGGTGGCCGATGACATTAGAAACGACTACAACCCACGTGTACATACGTTCAGGAGCTTTTGTTCACCTTACATTTCACAACTCACGTGATAACGCTTTCCTCAAATCCAGAAAAACCTTTATACATCAGACTACATCAACACAATTGGAACGTCGATTTCTTAACGGTAACAGACTCGTGTGTGATTTTTTTTCACGGTAAAACGGTCCTCTGGATAATGTAAAAAATGTTTGTTGTAATGTAAATCAGCAATTTTTGTGACGCTTAAGGAATAGATTTCTATTTCATCTGTTCTTACATTTTGGAGTATCTTCTTCATAAATTTTTTCTTCATTCACCACCTGCTTGAATTATTTTTTTCTATCATGAAGGTTATGTTCATATCGAGTTTGGTCCACTCCATGACCTTTCAGAGTAGTCAAATTTGTAGGATGCTGTTTGCTCTCTCTCTCTCTCTTTGTTTTTTACAGCCTCTTCAATATGTCCCGAATTTTTTGGGATTGAGACATGGACGTAGCCAAGATCCATGTAAGGGAAGAGGGAACCGGATATCCATTTGTTCTCGGGGGGCGGGGGGGGGGGGGTACAAAATTTAAGTGAGAAGATAACGTGCAAAAGTTTACCAAATACCAGCTCCATCTTCGCAGAATAAAGCCAATACCGCTACTGCAAAGTTTCCCCGTGTGCATCTAATTTTACCTTTAATCAAGTAGCGGACCAGGTGAATTGTGGATACCAGCCTGGTTCACAATTCTAGCGCGATGGACAGCATATTGTACATCCACAATTTGGCCGCCTTCTTTTAGAAACCGGATAAGTGGTGGCATCTATTTAAAAATGATATTTTTATTTTAAAAAATTACGATTAACAATTTGTTAATTATCTAATACACTGAGTGAGTGGCCAGTTTATTAAGAACACTCCCCCTAATACTGTTCATAACAGACGAATTCGCCGTGGCATGGATTCAATTAGCCGCTGAAGGCATTGTTCCGTGATGTTTGTTCATGCGGATGCAACAGCTGCTCCCAGTTGATGCTTATTGGATGGTGGTGGATCCATGTCTCGAATTGGGTTCAAATCCGGGGACTGTGATGGCCAAAGGATTAAGCTGAATTCATTATCGTGCTCCTGGAACCATTCCATGACGATACGAGCCTTGTGGCACGGAGCTGGAAGTATCCTTCAGATGGGAGAAACAATAGCCACGAAGGGATGTACGTGGTCGGCAACAATGTTCAGGTCGCCCTGACCATTAAGGCGTTGTTCTACAGGTATCAGCGAACCAAGGAAAACATTCCCATTACAGAGCCTCCACCAGCCTGAACAGTGGAAACCAGACAGGAGAGGTCCATCCCTTCGTGCTGTTGTCTTTAAATTTTGCGTCGGCCATCTGCATGGTGCCATAGGAAACAAGATTCATCCGACCAGCAGACCTTCTTCCAGTCGTTAACGGTCCAGTGTTGGTAATCACGTCCAAATTGGAGACGTAATTTGCGGTTTTGGGTGGAGATCAAAGGTATCCGGACTGGCCGTCGGCTGTTGAAGCCCATCCTTGCCAATGTACGGCGTGTAATGCGTTCAGAGATGTTATACTGCGGTCCAGTGTTGTACTCCACGGTTAGTTGACGAGTCGTGACGTTTCTATTCCCACCAACATGCATTCCCATCCTACGCTTCACCCCTTGGATCGACGACTCATCCGCGACCACATGCTGGTTGTTGTTTGGTTGTTTAACCAGTCCTGGTAAACCCTTGAAATGGTTGTTCGAGAAAAGCCTAGAAGACGTGCGGTTTCGAAAATACTCAGGACACCTCGCCGGACGCCAACTATCATCCCGCGCTCGAAGTCGCTCAGATCCTTTGCTTTCCCTATGGTGACGGTAAAACCATTTGCAGTTGGCAGGTGTATTGTCGCTTCATATTGGTACCGACTGTCACGTGACCAACTGATACGTAGTAATTGCTATGCCAACGGATTTGCATAGTCATGGGTGTTCCTAATAAACTGGCCACTCAGTGTATATTGGCTAATTTTGCTCTTCTTGGCGACCTGAAAACAAAGATAACTGAAATATCAGGAAGTACACCAAGCATTTTCACTATTATGCATGATCTTTACAAATGTTTAGGTTCCGGACTTAATAGTTTTTCCAATATTATATATTTGTCCCGTATGTTGACGACATAAGAGGGGAAGTCAGTAAGTTACAAATGGATATAGAAATGAAACAAATAAAAGTACTGACTTGCAAACACTTATTTCTCCGCATAATCTCCCTCTACAATGAGGCACTTGTCCCATCGTTTCACAAGCTCTTCAAAGCCAGCAGCATAACATTCTTTGGGCTGCTGTCTGAACCAGGCGGTGACTTTTGTACATCTTCATCGCCGGGAAGTGATGCTCACGGTCTTCTGGGATCACTAGGGAATATTGCTTACCACATTCCGGCAGCGAGAGAAAACTACAAATACCGACTCCTACTGTAACATCTGTAATGCCATTCGACGGAAGCGACCATAATTCCTCATCAAAGGCGTGTTGTTATTGCATGATATCGCGCGCGCTTCATACTGCAAGCAAGACTACTGCGATGCTGCGAAAGTTCAACTGGGAAGTTTTCGAGCATCCTCCGTATAAGCCCTTACCTTGCTGCAAGCGACATTCATTTATTCCGCTTCAAGCTGTACAAAGGGAAGTTACCGTCTGGTTCAGACAGCAGCCCAAAGAATTTTATGCTGCTGGATTTGAGGGGCTTGTGAAACGATGGGACAAGTGTCTCATTATACATGGAGATTATGCGGAGAAATAAAAGTAGTTTTCAAATCAATACTCTTATTTGTTTCTTTCTATACCCATTTGTAACTAACTTACTGATTTACCCTCGTAGAAGCAATTTCAACTTTCTCCTCTTAACTTCTTATCGAGTCTGTTTGATTTATAATTGCATTTAGAATGTCGCCCTTCTTTAACAGCTCTATTCAGTCTGTTCCTCTTCTGAATAATAATAATAATAATAATAATAATAATAATAATAATAATACCAATGGGCAGCTAATTTCTATCTCTATTACCGTCACGTCGAATGCAAATATATGATTCCCCTTCTTCATTTTCACACACTCCCCTTCTATATATGTATTATAAAAACTTCATTCGCCAACCCCCTCTGCTACTTTTCAACTTCCCTTTTCTCGACCCCCAGGATATGTATATAAAAAATCTATATGCAAAGGGTTAAGACCCTTTCCCCTCACAAGTCTCCATAGCCCAACTCTGTTTTTGCGGGTACAGACAGGATCAATTGGGAGTGTTCGAGAAAGAAAGGGAACAGAAAAGAGGGGAAAACTCACGCCTCAGAGGGGAAATAAGGCCTTTTTTTTCCCCTTTCCCCTCTTCTTTTTTTGATGAGGTTCTATCTTGAAAAAAAGACCAGAGAGAATAAAAAAGGGGGATTCTAAGCGAAACTTCATAAAAAACCCATCAAATCCACTGGAGCAACAAACTATCTCAATTCGTCGACGCCATGACGTCATATAAGAATAATAAGTCTAAGGTATCTACATAACAAAAATTCTCTGCAAGCAACAAAATACCAATAAATACTCCAATTACTCTAATCCAGAATCGTCAGTAAGACTTGCACCTTTCCGCCTTTCAGTATCCACCACTGAATGAAAAAGCCAAGCTCCACAAACTGCAGTTCAAATACACCAGTCTTAGATGGCCCATAAATTATCAAATAAGAGTCCAATTCGGGTGAGTCTTTAATGCAATTTCCAGTCACATCGGTATATAGAGTAAATCACAATGAGTGTAACGAACTTCGGGATTTTGTTGGGGAGGTTGAGCAAAAGATGTCCTGTGTTTAAGATTCCATGATTCGTAGGTACCGTGCTTGTATTTACGCTCTAGGGGTATATTTTGAGTATTTGTTCTACTAAATCGTATACTCTCTTATGCTTTTAAATTAAATGATAATTATAGTTTCATAACATCTACTTTGTTTATCTATTTGCTTTAATGCTGTTCCTAACGACCCATTTTCATAGAGCATTTTTTGCTCAATCTAAATTCCTCAACAAAATGCCAAAGTTTATTACACTCATTGTGAATCTCGATTGATTATTAATTAGTTTTAATATATCAACCAATCACGTAGTTTCATCAGTTTAGAGCAGAAGGTTAGCAAAACACTGACTTAGGACATGCCAAGACATTCGAATCAATTATAACAGACGTTCGAATACTACAACTGCTACTATTGGATAAAGAAATATAAAAGTTAGATGACATTTCCTGTCCATCGAAAAAAATAAAAAAATGGCAAAAATAATTTACGCTAGATGGATACGGAACGTGCTACCCAAGTCCCATTCTCCAAACCTCATGGCGATTTTCGTTCAACTGAAGTTTCACTTTATTCGGAAACAACGCATCCGTGACAAAGTTTAGTAAGAGGTGTAACTACCATGAGCACGAATAGTTGTTGTTACTGGGGCCTTTTGGGAATCGGGAGGACAGTGTTATTGCATGGTTCATCGGGTCGTGTGTATGCTGTAACGAAGAGACAAATACAATCTAGATAAAACTCAAGGAAGAATGAAGACACGTTGCAAGTACGTGATTCCCACACAGTCACTGAGTGACTCCGACATAACAAGCAGCAAAAACTTTCTTAGTGCAAAGCCCGGGAAAACTGGACAGTTCAATGGCATATTATGGGCGTTCACAGTCTCGTTTCCGTTTTGGGAAATCAGAAATCATAGAACGAATCAGTGAAAAGGCAAACGCATCGTTGATCCTCGAAAGCAAAATTCTAAAATCACTAGGATTACTGAATATGATTTTTTTTGGCAACTGTCCAAGGAACAATGTTTGGCCGCCAGGATATGTATGAATCTAGACAATGGAGTCAGGCTCTTTCGTGAATAAACGTAGTCTGTTTAATAAGTACGCGAACTGAGCTTCTAGGGTGACCTGGAGATGAATTTGGTCATGCGCAATGGTTGCGCTGTTGGCAGGGAGCCACTGGAGCATCACTGACCATCAGACCGTCGAATGTCCATGGTTCGAGTCCGGGTCGCAAAATTTTTTCTTCCCTTTTCTACTTTAATTAAAACATTTAGGGGCTGAGAAAATTGCGTCTGCACATTCAGTAGTAATTGTCCGCGAGTTTCTGGCCCGTAATTCGATCACCATGCAAGACCACCCTTTCTACTCACCAGATTTCTTTTTGTTTATGAGGACTTCCAGGAATGTTTTGAACAATGGAAACGGAGATGGGACAAGTGCATGGCTACAAATGGGGGAGTATTTTGAAGGGGATAAGATTGATGTACCCTAAATTTTGTAAAGTTTTTATGATCTCAGTTCTCGTATTTATCGGACAGACCTCGTAATAACAAATGGCACTGTAAATTATACGAGTCAACCTTTGTAGATTTTAGACTGTCTGTCTGTTCTTCTGACTTATTTCCCATAGTAATGTGATATCTGCGATGCCATTTACAATCCTAGTAGTCTTTAATAACTCTAAGTACGTATACCAGACATGTAGAGAGACAAGATTCGCAACGTTTTGCTTCAATACCATCAAGACTAAAAAAAAAAAGGATTTATTCGGTGCTAATGGCTGCATCTTACTAACTTGTTTGTCAGGATTCATCGTTTCCGAACAAAGTGAAACTTTAATCAGTTGATAAACATCGCCATAAAGTGTTGGTAAGCGTACAAGCACTGCTTCATGATATATTTAATACTTTCCATTTCCATTAGTGTAAATTTCTAATGAATTTGAGAAGGAGAATGTTAACACTTGGTTTTCGCTGTTTTGGCTTCTGATGACGTGATCAACCGTTCACTTATTCACACCGCAAATGGATAACAGAATCTTTAACGCACAGCTTCTACCTTTTCCAAAATTAAAGTGAGCCCTCATAATTTCTCCATAAGCGGACTGAATAAAGCTCAACAAACTCATTTCATGGCATCGTTGTGAATTCCGTTTACAGCTCTCAACTTGAAAGAATTCTAAATGACGTCATCCGCTCTCCATTAGGATCCACTCACACCATTTCCAAGTGTTCTCAGAAATACCCTCACAAAATATTCCTAATGAACATTAGCATTTCAAGGAAGTAAATAAATTAAGCATTTTTAAGAGAATTCAAAGTAACCCTTTCTTGTACTGTATTTAGAAAATCGAGGGTTCCTGTTTGAAACATAATATGGGAACGTAATGAAACTGGAATGATTCTATAATATACGTGTAGTTGAAGAGAAAAATTATTTGGGGGTTATCAAACTTTAGTGTTTATTTACTAAAGAGCAATTGAAAATATTCAACAAGCTACAAAAAAAAAAAAAAAAAAAAAAAAAAAAAAAAAAAAAAAAAAAAAAAACTGAAGGCGGGGCTCGCGGAAAAAAAGGGAAGGCGGAGGAGAAGGAAGGAGGACAAGGGTCGTTTTAATATAATGTCTCCTTTCCGTTTTCCTATGTGGAACCCGTGAGCCACCTGTGCTTATACGCGGGTAGTTTCGCTGCGAGGAATAACGACCCACGAAAGGGAGGCGCATAATACATCTCTATTGGCCACCTGCTCTCACGACAACGGATACCCTTCAGAAAGACAGAAGGAGAAAGAGAGAGAGGGTAACTTTATGCTACACACACACACACACACACACACACAGACCGACACACACAAACATATACACACTTATTACAAACTGTAAGTCTAGTAAATCTAATGTATTTATAAAGCAGGGGGAAAACCGAACTGGTTTCCTATCCACCTCTACTTGTCGTCATTGTATATTCTATGAAAAGATATTATTACAGGCACACACCGCGAATATCTAGCATACAGGCATATTTCATAATACAAACTCTGCGTTAAGTCATCGCTTCGTTTGTCTATCTACAATGCGCACCTAAGGAACAAGACGTATAGCTACTGCTAGTCGGAAGGAGAATTTTTTCTTTTCCACGAAAGTTTCATTTACTGTATAGACTGTTTCCTTCCCATATCATCTATGGGACGTTTCTGCCAAGTCTAGTACTTGAATTAGCATTTAAATTATCCGGTCCTAGGTCGAGTTTTCAAAAACAAAGTTATGTATGCTTCACGAAGAAAGCGTAAGTGGTTTCATATAGAAATGTTCATAAAAAAAGACTGAAAAAACAAGAGTATTTTTCCTATAGTATTTAGACATTTTTGGAAATAATATTCAAATTTCATCTTTAATCATAGGCTCGCCCATAAATTACGTAAAGCAAAGTTGGCTCATTTTAATTCCCCCTCCCCCTTGTAACGTACTCATAACGTAATTATGTAACGCTGTACCCCTAGATTTTCACAAAAGATACAGAAGAAAATTAAAATTTTCGATCGATTTTATGAGTGCAGGGTCAAGATGTAATAATAATAAGCGTCAAGATAGAAGTAATACTTTTGCATATGAACAAGTAATCTATTACCTCATAGGGTTAAAATATGGTATTCTAAGGACGCATGAAAAACTACAAAAAATGCAAAAATCTTCGGTGGATTGGTTTGAAAAGAAAATGTTCTTCCCAAGCATCAAATAATATCATGGATGAAACAGAACCCAAGCCATCAATCATATGCAAATCCTGCATTTCAGTTATATGTGTCTAAAAAAAATATTTGCTTTGAGAAATTTTACAGTATCTGAAATGTTCATTGTAAAAAAACCAGCCTGTCTTGTGTTAGTTTTTAACATTAAAGTCCGTTATGATCCTTTGAGAAAGATACAGTATACCGGATATCATAATATTATAATCATTGTAATTATCATAAAATTCAGCGTGTAACGCCTTATCCGAAATTCTTGGGGCCAGTTGTGTTTTGGTTGTCGGAATCTTTCAGATTTCGGATTGAAAGTTAGCTCCCCCTCCCCGAGTGATAGTTCCGACATCACATTCTTCGGGAAAAGATAACGAAAATAACGAAAGTTTTCGAAAATCTATCAGCTACGGATGGCCATGATTCTACTACATGACTGCGGTAACAAATGTTCACTGGCACAGAGCTTTCGTGATTATTTTCCCGTACAAATTTCTCAACAAATAAGTTATAAAAATAAGATACTTCGCTTATTTCTTAAGCAGAGATGGCACAGTAAAAAAAAAATAATCTAAGCATGACCGCAACCGAGATACCCGACGTCTTCCGGAAATTTTAGGGAGACATTACTCTGCATTTTTACCAACCCTTAAATCGCCTGGTTCTTGTACAATTTTTATTCACACTAATAGTGATATTTACACCAATCAAACTTTATAACTGACACTCGACCCTTACCAATAAAAAACGATTTTTAGAATTTCGAATAAAGGATTTCGTACCTGTAATACATGTAGTTACGAGGGCAAGTCATTAAATAACAGGGATTTTATTATAACGTTTTTACAAGATTACACACAAACTTTTTTTGCCTCATTTGTCGACATAGTCACCCTGCTTTGCAACACACTTGGTCCACCTGTCTAAAAGCTTGCCGATGCCCTCCAGAAAAAAGATTTTTGGCGTGGCCCGTAGCCATCTTCGCACCGCCTCGTCGTCATCTACAAACTTCTGACCTCGCAAATGTTCTTTCAAAAATCCAAATAAGTGAAAGTCCGATGGCTCCAAGACCGAAGTGTATGGTGGATGTTCCAACACCTCAAATTTCAGATCACATATTGTATCCTATTATGCACAGCCATATGAGGGCGAGCGTTGTCGTGGAGCAACAATACTCCTTGTGAGAAAAGTCCCGGCGGTTTGATTGTATAGCAGGATTCAACTTGTTTACCAACACGTCACTGTATCGAGCACTAGTCACAGTTAGGCCCTTCTCCTGGAAGTGCACCAATATAGGGCCTGCCATACGATCAAAACGACTGGTCTCCCACTCTAGTGTTCATCACTGACATTTTGTCTTCCGTTTTTGAATCTTTCCATCCATTCATATACTCTCCTTATTTAAACAATATACTCCATACTGAATCTTCATTCTGCAGTAGATTTCAGAAAATTTCACTCACTATTATATGGTGCAAGTCGACAACGGAGAGGCCAGGTTGCACTGCGCAGGTGCATACAGCTCGATGTCACGACATGGTATATTGTTAAGGAACCGATTTGTGTCCAGTTATACAATTTTTCGTTATGCATAAATCTCCATGAAAGATATACTAAAATTCCTGTTATTTAATGACTTCTCAAATAAGCAATAGTCTTGTGAGTCATGCCAATATTTCCTTAATTTAAATTTGAACAAACAAACTAAACTAACTCAGGCTGCAAAAGGTTAAATAAACTCGTTTACTTCATGGTTCTTTGTTTGATAAATTTAACCATTACACAAATTTAGACTTTAAATTTCAAAAGCAGCGTTACGTAACGCCATACTTGAAACCCCCTCCATAACGCTGTCCAAAACACTCCCTTCCCCATCTTAAGCGTTACGTAATTTATGGACGACCCCCATCTTTAATTTCAAAGATTGTATCACTTTCATAGCAAGATAATGCGCTTTTATCTATTTTCATCTCTTGAATAACAGTTATGCTTGTGATGTTGAAATAAGTACAAGAAGAAATTTGACTTTGACAATCTTGCCAAAGAATATTGTTAACGAGTTTATTGTTTAAATTTATTTTCAGTTACATTTTTGTAATAAATTTAATTATTGGCACTAACAAAGTTTTACTTTAATATATATCATATTGTATATTATAAAATATTTCTTGGGAAAATTGACAAAGTGACCATTATCCAATTTCTTATAGGGCGTCGGGTCATCGTTTGCAGTTATCACAGCTTCTACTTACTTAGGGAAACTAACTACAACTTTCAGAAAGTTAGTTGCAGCTGAAAATTTGTGCCACTCTTCATTAACTCAAGACAATCATATTAGATGAAGTTGACGATCTAATTCTTCCCGTTCTATTAGAGTGAGGCTGGGACTCTGTGCAGGGCATTTAAGTTCTTCCACGCCCAACATCGAACCATCCAGTCACAGATCTTGATTTTTGGATGAGAGCATTTCCCTGTTGAAAAACCCATGGATAATGCCAAATATTTTCACATCGTTATCGGGAAGAATTTATATACAATGTCCAGATAAACTTCGGCATTCATAATTTTCTTCATATGAACCCAAGCCATTCCAAGAGGAAAATCCCACTACCTCTGCAAATCATCACTGCAAATCACACGTTTACAGTGCTATATAGTCCAAATACAATAAGCTTTGAACTATTTTCATTAAACATTAGTCAAAATCTATTCCCTATTAAATCTGTACAGCATTCTCGTAAATCTGTAAGTCAAATTTCAAAGCAGTTATCTGTTTCAGGAAGAACTTGTAATTTCCCGACAAATTTCCCGCAACCTTCTTCGTTTTTCCTGTACTAGAATATCATCGCATTTTAGATATAATAATTATATGAAATACAGGAAATCGTATCTCTATATTTAACAAGTTCATCAAACGACTGCGAGAGTGCTTTGATGTTGTTTTTTAAAAACTTTTTCGAACGGTTCTGTTCGTCATGAACAATTTTTACCATTTCGGATTGAGAAAATTCCTTATACAATTTTAATTTAAAAAGCTTACTCGCTTAAAATTAAAAAGTTCACTAAGCTTATCAAAATTTACTTCAAGTACTTCACCCTTTTTATATTTTTTTCACAGATATGGCAGAAGTGTGTATAATACTTCTAAGTAAGATGTTTAGGATGAATTATTAATTAAATTTTCAAACCATGCTCACGAGCACAGTAAATTCGACATTTTTATAATAATGTCAAGTTATCTATTCAATTGGAAACTTTCCCAGAAATCAAATCGTTTCGAAACCGTTCATCAGTGACGTCGGTGACACACTTCCCAAAAAAGCTGCTTATGCACGTGGCGTAATTTACGCTAAGTGGACGATGATAAGTTATTTCAGTGTTGCCCATCATCTTTCTCTCTCTTACTTTCATAAATAATTAGAACAAATAAATGCGATTTCAGCAACTTCACCGCAACCGCCGCTCACTTGGATTGCACCGTCGGAAGCTGCTAAGCTAAGCAGCTGTCAACGGCAAATCCTGTTAAGAAAAAAAGCTGGTAAATGTTATAATGAAAACAAAACATTATCGACATTCTATTTACACAGACCTTAAAAGATAAAAGAATTCACTAAGTAAACGAGTGCCTTCATTCTTCCATCTGTTACCGAAGCAGGAATTTCACACGAGAGAACATGCGAAACTATTTTAGCTCCTCAATATCGAAGGATTCTTGGAATATTTACCAACAGTTTAAAGATGCTCGTCTTATTAAGTTCTGTTAAACAGGAACAACTCCAACGATCTATTATATTGGAAACGTCGTGTTTTTATTCTAAATAATCATTGAAGAATAAGTTTTTTGATACAATACTAAAAATTTAAGAATTTTCAAAAACTAAAGTCCAGGCAGAGATATGAAGATAGCCGTCGATATTCTGGAATGTTCCGGAACCCAACATTTTCTTTTGAACTCCATGGCGTCGCTGATCAACAATAACTTGTTTTCAATGAGAAAATCAAAAATTGATAATAAATACGTCCACCTTTCTTCCAAAGCTTTGTGAGTGACAGCATATAACATGCATATAACAATGTATAAAGTGGGCGTGTTTATTTTTATTTATTTAAGCTGAAAAGCTTAAGTAGAGAAACCAAAAGTTTGAATAAAAATTTGATTTTGAAGATAATATATAATTTTGAAGAAAGGCTTAAAGTGTTCTTCAGTACGAATTAAATTACACTGAAGAGTGCAGCTGTCATTCGAAAAGTTTTGCAAGAAAGATGGAATTTTTGATTTTCCCATTGACCAGTAATGTTGACCAGCGACGCCAAGGAATCCAAGAGAAAACAGTTGGGTTCTGGAACATTGCAGAATATCGTCGGCTGTCTTCATATCTCTGCCTGGACTTTAGTTTTTCAAGTATTAATTTTGAAATTTAAAGTGATGTATCAAAAAAATTCTTCTTCAATAATTTGTTGATCCTATTCTGTAAATTAATGAGCAATATTATCACTTGATGAAGTGCTTCGTGATCAAATTAAGAGGAGCTGTTTGGGAATTGGGAGAAATACGTTATCAAGAACACGCGATGAGCCATAATACGTAAAACTGTCACCCGGAAAAATATGCTAATCGAATCCATCGAAAATTAGCCACTCGAGAAGGCGTGTCAGGACGTTATTACATCAAAATAAATAACAAGCGATTGCGTAACATCTTTCTCCAGCAAGCGATTCCAATGATGTCACAGGCATTCATTAAACATTCAAAGCGTCCTCTCTCCTAAAGAATATAATTATCATAATACAATACATACAGGCATTTCCACAGGTGTCGTGGTCTCGGAACTTTTCCACAACGGAGCAACGGGCAATTTTTTCCCAATGATTTACGTTTATTACAGCCGCTTAGCGAATTCATCCTCCTCTCCTATATAAAACCCATCCCCTACCCCTAGTTCTCGCGTCGGTTGAGTGAAGTCAACTGAAAAGCACTTCCTTTTTTTTTTTTTAAAAAAAAAAAAAAGTTTCTTTCTTAATCACAAAAGAACGAAAGAAATAAGAACAGCACCGTTATTAAAAACAACCGCATCTAATATTTAATTACCCCTTCACCTCCAAACGCAATTCTCTCCTTGTCAAATGAAGCAGACCTCTTACACAAGAAAAAAAGAAAAAAAACTCCACTATATACAGTACATAAAAGCGCAAAACAGGAAGTGACGACAAAAAAGCCACTCGTATAATATATCACGGTGGCCGAGCAACAAGTCTAATGTGGTGAAACTGTGGGTCTGTGACAAATGCGAGGTGTTAAAAAAGTGCGCAATTAATAGGGGAATGGCTCCCGCCACCCTTTTCCTGTTTCCTGTCATCCGCCAAGGGTTTCTGGGTAATGATACCCCTCAGCCCACGGAGACCCATTTCGCCTCAGTCATCAACCTTTCTTGCGCTGGACCTCAATCCTCTCTCTTTTTCATCTTTTATCATCATCATCATCATCATCACCGTCATCATCATAGTCATTATGTTTGTTCTCCCTCAAACAGTTGTTTTCCTGTCTCCCATTTGCCCTACGTTTTCTCATTACTCGGTGGCATAACCCACTCCCCTCTCAGGCGCGCACGTGCGTCCTTAATTTATCCAATTTTCAATATCCCATTGGTTAGAAAACTTCGAGAGTCGATGCGTTTTAAAAAATTATTAACCCAAAGTTGAGTCAATTGTTCCAAACCGCTCAGAATGAAAATTTAAAATTTTCTATATGTGTGTGATGTAATGATTGTCCTAAGAACGGCAAGCAAATGGAGAGCTGGTGATACCCCAACTCTTTCTATGATCTTCCTAATGTTTATCCATTATACAGAATTTACAAATACAATGTACATTTCAGTGAAGCCTGATTCATATTGGTCCGTCCTATCATCCGCATGAAGCTACTGGTTCCCATCTATGGTAGGGGATGTTTGTAGGGGTATTTTTTATTACACAATACAAAATTTCCTAAATAAAAATTTAGTTATCCTAATTTATCTCTGGTCGGAGGGTATTTTGTCCGGGGTGTGGGTGTTTTTCATAGATCCGACAGGCACCAATCTATCTCGCAATTACATTTATAATTCTTGTGAAAGCATGACTATAAAACCTAAAGACAGAAGATTAATGCTCCATTCATATTTTTCCACGATCGTATTGTAATTTTCTACCTATAAATTTATGCACGTCCCAGAAAAAACGATTGAGGTTCAATTACTTCAAGAAATGATCCTCCACTGCCACTTGTTGTTTTCACCGCTTAGAGATATTTATTTATAACGAACAAATTGCTCACGTATCCCTCAAGAAAGAGCACAATTTAAAGTCTTTGATTCTTCTAAATTAATACGCGTCCTTTGCCTCTCAACTAACTCATAATGTTTATTCCATTATCATATAAGGTGTGTCCAAATGAAAAGGAGACCACGGTTATATCTAACGAATATTTTAATTACAGAATATTTCAAGTACAGAATACTTAACGTACAGTTAATGTGTAAGATGACGCCTACACATAATTGCCTTTGATAATGATGTACTAATCTCAGAGCGTAAGAAGCGAATGATGGCTTCAGTGTTGAAACTCCTGGATTGCATACGGATTCTTTTTCCACGGTGTTCTGCACTTCCTTGTCGCAGGTGAACCGATGACCTGCCAGTGATTTTTTAAGGGGCGTAAAATATGGGAGTCACATGGGGAGATGTCGGGCTGTACGGAGGATGTTTGAGGACTTCCCATCGAAACGTTTCCAACAGGTGGAGGGTTTTCTTGGCCACAAGTGGCTCAGCGTTGTCCTGGAGCAGCACATTTCGAGAGCTTCTCTCTGCGCTTGTTTACGATGGCCCGCTTCGGCTTCACCAACGTGTTGCAGTAGAGTTCTCACACTGTAAGGTGAAATGGAAGAGTTCACTTTTTCGCGCTCAATACGTAGGGACTTCTTAGAGATAGGATACTTTATACCCTCATGCGCGATCTGTGAGCTGGGTTTTTTTTTTCACTCAAGCGTGCTCGCAATCGTTCGTTGCAACCTATTGTTGAAGTGCCAGGATTTAAGAAAATTAGAGCATTTAAAAACATTTTTTCTCTACCTATCCCTACCTATTGAACGCGTTAACTGTTTCACCCTGTTCTAGTCAGTGGAGGAGCATGGGTCCTTCTTCGTCAAAAAAAGTAACTGAGCATCACTTTTCCGGCTTTCATGACAGAGAAAGCTGTTTCGGGACATGGGGAGCCGGGATGACGCTACATCTATCGAAAAGCCTATTTACCAACTTCGATTAGATAAAACAGTGAAAGTCTCCTTTTCATTTGGGTACACTTATTTATGTTAATCATTTCTGATGAACAACAATTAATTTTCCTTTACGAACATTTTAATGTTTAATAGCTTGTCAAAAGGCCAGGCAAAGTGCGCAAAATGTAGCTTAAATACACCAAACTTGATTAAGTGAATGAACAGTGTTAAGTGTTTGCTAAATAAGTTCGTTGTGCACAGAAGCAGTCGCGACAATTCTACAGAAAATTCAGCACTAAACCGATTTCAAACCTGTCCAAAGATAATTTTTCCATCAAAAATAATGAGCTCCTATCATAGATTTAACAGTCTCAAAATACATTTTTATATGCAGATTTAACAGTTCGCACTTTTACATTCTTCTAACAGTGCCGCCATTCCATGCTTGCAAGTTACAAATAAATTATAAAATAGGAAAAAAACTTATAATGTTAGGCTACATCTATATGTTTAAATACGACATAATTGGCAAAGCTTTTCGAGCAAAATTTACGCTGTAATTGCATAAAAAAATTGAGGCTCTTTAATGCCTAGTTTAATAATTGCATAAAAAAATGAAACTAAATAATAAACGTTAACAAGACTTTTACAACAATGCCCAATATTTAAATATCAAGTTGATTCCCCACTGACGATTTATCGCCCACCATTGCTTTACATGCTCTGTGATGGGGTAAAGTTTTTTTCACATGCCGTGCATTCTTTGCCGAACTAATGTGAACTGGACTCTTAACAAACGTTTCTCTAAAAAATCAACTTGAAATATCCGAATTTTTATTCATGCATGAGCTTGAATATTTTTATCTCAAACTTCCATATTTCTTTAGCGAACTTCTTTATACGGTTCACCAGAAAGCCATTTTCTATTCCACAACAAGAAATTCAAAAAACGGTTGTAATTCTAATAACATCTGGCAAAAGTGTTTTACTGGGAAATATTTGTATTGCCTCAATAAAATGATTGAAGAGACCTCTACTGTCTTTTTTTTTTCTATTCATAACGGACAAAATTTTCAAGTGCCATTCAAAAATTGGATACAACTTAATTATAATTTAAAATGCTTGATGATTCCATATCTACGCTCTCTATGCTTCTCAACACCAATCTTTCGGATACGCGTGTGAGGAGCGCTAACCGTTTGCTTTTTTAGTCGGTTGTGCACAAGCGTAACAACGATAACTCTACTAGAATTCAGGTAAAAACCAAATTTGAGCCTGTTCAATGACTTTATATATATAAAAAAAATAATAAACTTCTTCCTTCGAATGTCTGTAATGCACAACTGTCTACGTTTTTGGCGTTGCATTTACTTAAAGAAAAATAATTTATTTCCCCATGAGTGTCGAGTAGTTCGCCACAGACAGCTACAATATGTACAACAAAATATTTAGACGCCAGTTTTAAATTTGAATTTAATCGTACGGATAAATAAATTAACCGTTGGAAATAAGGAAGACTTCACACTGCTGCGCTTTCATTCATCTTGCTGATATCTATCAAAATCTTCCAAGAGCTTTTAAAATCGTATTCCCATGTTAAAGAATAGATAAGCTGCGCTCGGCGATTGCAGAGGCAAATTTGCTAAATTTCTGGACAAGTCTCCTAGATATCGTAGCAGTTTCGGAGACTTTGCTTTTTCCGACGGTATTACTTATATATCTATGATTAAATTTCGAATTTATAAGTATTCGTCCGAATGTTTAGGGGAGAACTGCTCGATTTGCTTCTCTGTAACAAAAAGAAAAACAGCGACAGAAACGCAATAAACACGTCCTAAAGAAAATTATCACTATTCTTAAGTGTAAAAAGCAGCTTCAAAATCGGCTTGTAGCAAAATTTTCAGGAGAAATACTGCTACTGTGCGTCGAATACAGTACTCCGATGTTAACTAGACGATTATCCTCTTTCACACAACCATTTGTGATGTATTTAAAATTATATTTTGAGAAGCAAAATTAATTTGTACATATTATTGAGTAAGATGAATATCAAGTACGAAGAGAAACCACTCAATAGTAAATTTATTCATACAAAGGAAAATTGGTAGTCAGAATTCTGGCGATCACTTGATTAACATATTCAAGCTATTCCTCAAGTTAAAAGCATTGGGCACTTTATTAAAATCCTGCTGTCAATTTTGACAATATAGGGCAAATATAAAGTCCCTAAGCATTTTTGTGATATAGTAACAACATACACTTTCTTTGTAGATAATGTGAAAGAATGCTTAGGAACGAGGAACTTTCATTTCGTAGAACAAATAGATGTACTGGAAACAGATACCTCGATATGTTGGGAACAATATTTGGAGATACTGATAAAAATCAGAAAGGTATAAGGAGTGAGAGATTTGGGCCATATTATATCTACGTATTTGTAGAATCGTTGGTAGATGGTGATTGAGTGTTTGACACTAAAAAATTCGCTCAGACGTAGTGTGGACAGGTCATGGATCATAAGACTTTATACCCCCACCCCATCGTCATCAAATTGACCCCACCATACACTTTTTTTGTCTTAGGATTTATTTTTGTTTATAAAAATCGCTGACTGTAAACTTAACACTATATAAAATGCAAATTCACAGAAACAGGATCCTATAGAAACATCATGGAGAACGAAGATAAAACTCACAAATCCGCTAATAGACAAAATTGCCAATTATTTTAAGAAATACTTGGTTCAAACAGGGTTTCTTTAACCCTGCTCTTTAGAACAGTGGTTCTCAACCTTTTCACAACCAAGTACCACTAAAACAAAATATCTCATAAAACAACTAATAATAAAACATTGTCAACGACCCTTTACAAGTACCACCAGATAACCGCTTGAGAACGCGTACCACGGGTTGAGAACCGCTGCTTTAGGAGATTTGCAAAGAAAGTCTTGACTATCAAGCTTTAATCGGCTTTGGTAAAAGTTACCTACTCGTCTTATGAAGAAAGCGTCCTCGCTGCTTGCAATCTACAGAAGGAAGAATTTTATGTCAACCCAATCAAAGATCTCATCAATAACCAAAAACCTTCTAAAACACTTCTTACAAATCATTGACCCCGTATCAAATTTACCTTTATAAGGCCGATATTCACGCGAGGTGGGCTATGTTCATTGTTATTTAAATACTTCCACCACTGTACACTCGCCCACCGTCCCTTCCTCCTCCTTCTTTGCAGACTTGTGTGCGCCACTTCTCACGCAATCCCCAACAGTCGTCGTCATGTTCAAAAAAGACGACGACAATTCGGTGGAGGTCAGTGTCGTTGGTCAAACGTTCAATCCGACGGTGACCTCTGACCCGGCATGGACGGCACTTCCTGTGGAAACGCGGCGTTCCTTGAGAAAACGAAAAGCGGGTCATCCTGCCTCACCTCCCGACCTTTGACCTCATCCTCGTCTCACCCCTTTCGCTCCCCTTTCAAGGCGGCCGTCCAGTGTCCACTACCGGGCGACCCAAAGCATAAAGAAAGAGACGGGAATGGAGAAGGAATAAAAAAAAATTGAAACCCGCTTGCCTTTGCAAATGACCCTTCCAATAAGGAACCCAACACAATGTATACAGGAGGGAGGGAGGAAGGAAAAGAGGTCCCCTCGAAGAAGGCAATGACCGATCACGTGACCTCTCTAGACACGCAATGACGTAAGGGGGGATCGTCGAGTCGTTGAAGGCGATCTCTCATCTCGGAATGGGCAAATTGATAATAGGTTTTTTCCAACATTATCAAAAATAACTTTTACAAATGCTCCCAAAGAACAGAGTTTCTTCATTTATTTTATAAAATGTCCAGACATTTCTACCAACAATGGTTAAGCGAATCCCGTTTTTCGCACTGGTTTTAAGTAACTTCTCCTTTACTTTCTTAAAGTTCATTGCCCATTGCGTTCAAAAGACATCGTAGACTTCCGAGCATTTTAATATTTTGTCTTCTTTTTTTAAGTATTCTGTGAATATATTATTAATATTCCCATAGATTGAAATGTTTTGTCGAACTTGTGTCGGGTTGTAGGTTCTGATCGGCATATGCGGAGGTGTTTGTGCGGTATTTGATTGCTCGGCTTGTTTCTTGAATCTGGTGTGGAAGTATATTTTCCAAAAGAGACTTTACGTCTTCATCTTTGCTCATTCTTCACTGTTGCTGTATAGAGCACTATTGAACAAAAGTTCTTGAATTTCATCTCCTAGAGAATGATGTCGAATCTGTTACTATGTAATCTCATATAAGCATAGTCTAAGGAAGTTAATGATATAAACGCTTAAGTTGATGTACTGTCACATTTGGAGGGTTTAGATTACAAGCAGATCATTTCTATTTTTGATGTTTTTCGATTTAGCTCATAATAACTCATTGCAATGAATCTTTGTTACAACTAATTTTAATACATATTGTTGTAATTTAAATCAATGGCAGTTATAGTTGAAATGCATAGTAAATTCCCATTTGTCACAATCTGGGTATTTTGCTTTCATTAATTCTATTTTCTATACATAAAGAAAACAAGGTCTTCGTTCATACATTATTTTCTTGTTTTAGGTCTTCACGATATCTACAAATCAATCATTACTATAAGTGAAAGTCAGAGTTAGAACTTGGTTGTTTAGTTCATTATTACAGCAAGAGTATTTAATTTAGGGGAAACTCGTACCATGTCTAAAATCATCCAAAAATAATGAAAATCACAATGAATAATTAGGAATGATTTTAGACAACGTTTGGATTAGTTTTAAAGGGAGATAAAGCCATGCTCTTAACCCATTCGATATTTTAGGGGTTAAAAATATGGGCTCTAAGCATTCGCAAAAAAATAATATTTACTATGTCTTCGTTATCATTTTCTTAATTTCCGGATTTAAATTCAGGCATCGCACCTGTTTCCTACATTACATACCGCCTTTGTAATAGTAAAACTGTACAATCACCTATTTCGGACACTTTACATTCACAAACCGATTCCATCAATGGAATTTTTGCGTAATCATATTTCATTAAGAATTTCACTACTTCTGAGACAAAAGAGGTTGATAACGTCTTTTTCACAAACATGTGAATCTTATACTTCTGTTAGAAGACCTGACTTTCTCAATGATCGACACGCTACATCACAGTATCCGCATCATTTCTTCAAGCAGCATCCGAGTTGCACAGATGCCCACATTTGAGAAGAGTGAGAAAGAGAAACCCTCGATCTCATTTGTAACAATGGTTCCTCCCACTCAATAGAACAAAACGAGCGACGAGGGGTCATCCACCCAAGTGTGCCTTTAACAAAGGGTCAGTGAGCCTGCCTCGAATTAAATAAACAGAGCTAATCTCCTCAGAGTACTTGAGTTTCTCTTTCTCTCTCTCTCTCTCTCTCTCTTGCTAACTGTTGCTTTTATTAAACACGAGATCTCGCGTGATCTCGTTCGCCTCTCTCTTTTCAATGTTATCGAAAACCACTTCTGCAAATAGTCGCTGATTTCATGTGATCAATGTCACGCGATATCAATTCGCCGTGGGAGTAGAAGGCTCTTAAAAAAAAAAGAAAGAGAGAGAGAGAGAATATCGTTCAAGCACATTTAGAAAACACGTTTGCAAACAATTCATTATTAAAATAATAAAAATAACTAACGCTCATCTTCCATAAAAAATATAAGGAAAAAAGAATGAGATCGATACTAAGTGCACTTTACCATCAACCCTCTCCTTATGTTCTCACCGAACCTTTGACGGAAAAGCCATGACGTTAAACTCCATTTCTTCTTTTGAGTACCCTCAGCGTGTCCTCCCCCTCAGCCGAGTCAACAACCCCTTTCTTCCTTTATCCCCTACCCCTGTAGAAGGAACGACACCGTCAAGGTCAGCATCAGAATAACATTACTCAAATACTAGACATACACATACATAGAACACTGCTCCTCTCCCTCTACACTTCTTAGAAATTCCATTGGAGCAGGGCCGCCGCAAACCTAATTGTATTTTAATATACACCCATCCCCAATGGTGTTAAACTCTCAACACATGACTACCTGCATAGTCTATGCAATGAAAGAAGAATACTAAAAGTCACCCTTAAACTCTACCATTCTGAAATGACTCTTCAATCTATCGCCTTCGTGCGCATTTGAACCAAATAAAATTTTTGTGATTTTATAAACAGAACAATTATTAATAACATTTTAATAAATAATCCTCACAACTCAATTTAAAAGCAGGAACACGACTACAAAATATATTGACGTATCATACTCGAGAGTAATTACAGGCGAAGCATATGTCGATGAAAGCCCGCCCAGCTGATGGCATCAAAGGGAACAATCAGATAAGCACAAAATGCACGATAAATCCACTCAAAGCAACAAGTGTATTCCACTTTATTAAACGCTCTTATCTTTAAAAACAGTGCATACCAACAACACCAATGTAAAGTGGCGTGGAAAATGAGATACAGTAGTGAAGCGCATCCAATTTCTATTAAGCAAACGTTAAATATTTTTCTGTGTTGAAGAAACACTTAATTGTAAACGAGTGCTAATCTTTTGTGTTCTAACATTTCCTCAGAAAAGAATTACTAACAAAATACAGAACAGAAATAGTACAATATTTTCAAACCGATCCCACCATCTTAAGCAGCGTGGACAGAATAGTACTTTCTTCTTTCTCGGCTTCTGTGGCAGCTAGGCGCACGAAAATTGGATTGCTTACGGGAACTATATATAGCCCGTTAATCGGTCTAATTTATACGCATTTATGTGTACTAGGGCATATTGCTTACCACATTCCGGCAGCGAGAGTAAACTGTAAATGCCGACTTCTACTGTGACATCATCATGAAACTTCGTAATGTCATTCGACAGAAGCGGCCAGAACTCCTTATCAAACGCGTTTTGTTATAGAATGATAACGCGCGTCCTCGTATTGCCAACATGACAACTGAGATTCCTGTGAAAGTTCAACTGGGAAGTTTTCGAGCATTCTCCGTATAGCTCTTACCTTGCTCCAAGCGACTTCCAATGTTCGGCTCCAAGCTGTTCAGACAGCACCCCAAAGAATTTTATGCTGTGGGTTTTGAGGGGCTTGTAAAATGATGGGACAAGTCCTCAATGTACAGGAAGATTATGCGGAGAAATAAAAACAGCTTTCAAATCAGTATTTTTATTTGTTTCATTTCTATATCCATTTGTAACTTATTTACTCACTTCCCCTCGTAAATGTCTAATGTTCATTTCTCTTTTTCAGATTGAAAAAAATACCTAATCTGCAAGTAAACCTCTAAATTCCGATGAAATGTTCGAATTTCAACAGATTATTGGTCGCTCTCCAGGCTGACTATCCCACGAAAAATAGTTGAAACTGTCTATATTCGGATTCCACTGTCAAAAGATATTTGACTAAAAGCATCGTAGAGCTAGGCCTTCTCAAAACCAGAAATCTTGGTTTTATTCGAAGGTCTGTTGAGAATAATGCTCGTTTAAAAGCTTCCGAAATAGTGGGAAACTTTCAAAGTAGCCCACAATCGGCACTAAACAATCATCATCAACTGGAAACTTACTGTTATACAGGGTGTCCAATTTATATCGTACCAGGCAAATATTTCGGAAACTAAGCATTTTACGAAAAAATGTCTTTAAGAATCCGAAGTCAGAATTTCAAAAATCCATTATTTTTCAATACACACGCATAGACTCCATAGGACTGCTGCCCCCAAAAGTTTACTTGTGCACTAAAAAATTTTGAATTTTTGAAATTCTGACTTCGGATTCTTAAAGACCATCAAAAAATAGAATAGGAATGTCTGTAAGACCCACTCTCTATCTCTTTGTCTTCATCGATAAAATTGGGTTCAAAACTTTAAAAGTTCCCCATTTTCAGGGCCTCTATCTCCTAAACGGTTGGATCAACTGAAAAACCACCAAGAATAAAACATTTCTCGAATATTGTGTACAATCTGAATATACCATTAAAATACGGGTTCCTGTTTAAGATTTTAAAATTAAAAAATAGAGGGGGGGGGGTAATTTTTTGGCCTAATGAATTTCCCTCGCGAAATAATTCACTTTTGATTTTGGACATTTTTTCGTATAATGCTTAGTTTCCGAGATATTTGCCTGATACGATTTATACCCTGTATAAATGCAGCTAAATGAAAGCAGCCCATTTTTAACATTATGGGCTAACGAGAACAATCAAAAAATCGATAGTTTTTTGAGAAAACATATTATGCCCAGAAAAAAATGATAGTGATTCATGAAAGATCAACCAGAGTCTGCACATTGTCATCTTTGTTCTTACCATTCAGCGACCTTTATTTGTATAGGTCAAATTGCTCAATTATCCCCTCTAGAATGAGTACAATTATTTTTAATGTTTGATTCTTATAAATTAACATGATCCCGGTTCTTCTCAAAATATAACTTGACAAGTAGCGGACCCTGCGGTCATCTAGCAGAGGACCCGGCGTTGCCCGGGATAATTACGCTTGTAGGTAAACACACACACACACAGAAACACAAACGCTTTTCCTAATCGTCTGAACGCTTGTTAGAGAGCTGAAGGAAGACACGTGTACCTCCTTTGCCTCATCGAGAGAGACTGCCCTATCTATATCGTCTATTATATACATTTCCTGTTCATTGTTAATAATTCTTGGAAACGAATGTTCTGTCATTGCATCCTCATTTTATGTTCATTGTTATAATTCTTTGAATAATTTTGTGCTCATTGTTATTGGTGAATTGCGCATTGAGACCATTGTTGATGCGAACACGACGGGCCTATTGTTGCACAAACTTTGCCTTGCATTGTTGGTTATGAGATATTTCTAATTAATATGCCCTTCCACAACCATGAATATCGATTTTTTATCGGTAATTATTATTTTTCCGAAATCTGAGGTAGACAGTGACTTTCCTCATGGTTTGAAGGTCAAGTATGCAAAATTTCATCAAGATCGGAATAAAACTGTAGATTTGCATAAGAAACAAACGAACAAACCAACCCACAAACAAACATCCTTCTTTATATATATAGAAAGAAGACAACAAATCGGTTACGCGATCGAGCAGCGCTAATGGCGTGCTAAAATAGTTCGTCATAGATATTCACATTAATCAGAACAATTCTGCTGAATATTCAGGAATAAACGATTTTGAACCTGTCAAGCGACAATTTTTTTCCATTAAAAATAATAAACTTTTGCTTTAGAATGTCTATGTTTTCCGATGAAGTTTTTGTTGAAGAGAATTAAATTCGTTTCGATGATAGTGTCGAGCTGTTCGCCAAGCTAGTGCACGAAAATATTCAGATACCACTGAAATTTGTCTAGGAATAAAAGTTTAACCGTCGGAAACAGAAAAGCCTGCGATAGCTGTCGAAATATGCCAGCGAGAATGGCTTTAAAATCGTCTTTCCATGATAAAGAATAGGAGAGTCGCACTTGGCGATCGCGAAGCCACACTTCTCAAATTTCTGGATATGTCATGCAAGAGTCTTGATTTGCTCAGTTTTCAAATAGCGAACGGAAATGGTCCTGGAAGTTTGATGACAACAGTCAGAGGCAGTTATTGTTTGGGAAGCTGTTTCAATCATAGAATATTACCTCTGGATGAGAGTTTTGATAATACGAATACATGTATGTCTTTAAAGAAAAACATAAGCAAAACTGACAAGTGTGAACTTGACAAATGGAAGATGGAATGCTATGATACACTGCAAGGAGCAAATCGGCATGAAAGGACTAATCTCTTGGTCAAGCCAGTTTAGTGACAGAAACTCCACAGAACAACTCCTTGCCAAAAAATTAGAATAACGGTATTTTACGTTCTGAAGTTAAATTCGAGTGAAGAGTAATCAAGAACTTTTGTAGCTACAGGTTTAGACTTTTTTCCTCTAGTCGACCTCAAAAGGAACATTAATTAATTTTAAAAAGGTAAAATTTACATTAAATAAATTGAAGATGACAAAATATTATAATAATTCCAAGATAGAGACAAATAATTAGAATAATGACAAAAAGAGAAACACAATCACTTGAATCGAAAACTATTCATCAAATTGATACTTAATTGCGTCGTCTTTGGCTTTATTTACAAGACTTAGCCTATTTGGAATGCTGTTGACCAACTTAGCACATTCTTCACGACTGATATTAGACCGAAATGTTGGATTTCCGAATTCAACTCCTGTTTAGACTGTGGAAGTCTTTGCCTTCATCAATTTTCATAAATTTTCAGTTGTAATAATGTTTGGTGAACTACTGGCCATGTAACACTCAGATATTTCATGATCAAGACATTCTTTCTTGGATTTAGCAATATGACCAGTCGCACCATTCTGCTGGAGCAGACAGGAATCACAGCAAAGATCTCCAGATGATGGTATCATGAAATTGTCAAGTATTTCATGATAGACTGCGGCATTTACTACACCATTTAGGACACATAACTTTCTGTCTCCATAAGATTTCATTACCATCTCTGATCTGTTGAGAGAGTTCCTGTTGTACGCTGCTTATGTCTGTCTCTACACACGTGAGCCTTGATCACCAAAAGACAAAGAGAACACGGATTCGTCATTAAATGGTTTGTTACTGTCCCTAAGTGACTTTTTCATTGCACCCCTTTACATGGGTTCGTCTTTGCTCAACGTCATGAGAGGTTTAGTTTTGGGAATTCTAGGCTGAAACGCAAATTGATATAGTCGTCTGTCTGTAATTCTGCTAAATACAGTTGCTCCACACATTTCCAATCAAAATGACTATATTTAACACTTTTGAAACTCTGTTTCTTCATAATGTTCTTCAGTTGCCTATCTTGCCTCTCACTAGTCTTGCATTTACATCCACATCTCTTTCGATTTCTTGTAAAAGTTGGATTCGCCTTTTGCTGATTTAACACCTTTGCCAATGTAGATCACTTCATGATTTTCACAATTTCTGCCTGAGTTTTTTCAGTTCCTAAAGATCACATATTGTTCGCTTTGTGGCATGATATACGGCCGATTTTCTACTCATGTTGCTCAGTCTGAGCTAAGAAAAGTTGCATGATGCCTTTCATATTGAGTAAATCACTTGCAACATTTTTGCTCACCAAACTGGACAATTTTGGAAATTATTCTAATTTTTTGTCTCTATCTTGGAATTATTCTAATATTTTGTCATCTTTAATTTGTTTAATTTAAAATTTAATTTTTGAATAAATTAATGTTCCTTTTGAGGTCGACTAGAGAAATAAGTACATTACCCAGGAAAAAAAGTCTAAATATGTAGCTACAAAATTTCTTGATTATTCTTCACTCAAATTTAACTTCAAAACATAAATTACCGTTATTCTAATTATTTGGCAAGGAGTTGTATAGTCAATACGTAATACAAAAAAAAAGGTTCTTTACGGACTTGTATATTTCTTCTATTCCATAGAGCTCTTACAGCAAAATCTGGGCTATCTATTCACTTCGTTATGTCCTTCTATGCTCCTTCCTACACTTTTTCCGAGAGATTTAGATCTGGGAAATTTGGCGGCCAGGGCTGAGCTGATTGAAATATTCTTCGTGCTCATTAAACCATTCTTACTGCGACGCTATCATCTTCCTTAACAAAATGGCGGCCACGCTATCTTCTCAAGAGAATAAAAAATTTAACTTTGAAGGGTTCTACTTGTTTCCAATAAGGCCACAGCGCGTCTTTCCTACGGCATCAGATATAAAGAGAGACTTGAACGCTGTTGCAAAACAGATTCTTCTAATAAAGTTTGTATTTTTCGGAGCAAATATACAGTAGCGCTCAGAAAATAAGGCACGAGTACAATTTTTTATGTAAATTTATAAGCGAATATCGGGCTGAACCAATATTTTAAAGGAGGATGTAGAAAGGTGAAAAACTTCATAAGACCCAAACAATTGGGAGATAATTCTCATACAAAAACTGAACAGACACTTTTGCTGGTTTGGCGTCATTCAAAAAAAAAAAAAGGCACACGTCACTTTTGCTAAAAAAAAAAAAAAAAGAAGTAAATTTCCATTGTTACCAGAAAATGCATAAAAATAACTAACATAATACTCCTTCAATTTTTTTAGGAAAATGTCAAATCAAAGGGTACATCTGGGTTTGAAGGTCCAGAAGGAAATTGCAAAAGCCGCTGAGGAGAGGAAATTTTACAACAGCTTTGCATCTGCTTTCGATATTCCAAAAAGTACAGTAATAAGTATTATTCAACGAAAGAGAGCAAGAGGAGACCTCATATGGACTCCCACGCGCCCCATGTTGGGCGGGAAGGTCAGACACACAGACACACGTACGATAGGGTTCGAAACTAATTGTTTGATGGAAAGCCGGGATCAGGAAGACCACGTACTACCACAGATAACGTACTGCTTTGTCGGGTATCGAAAGCTCAGCCCAGATTTACAGCAGTGGATTTAAACCGTGAAATGGAAGAGGCTCATGGGGTTAAAGTTAGTGTTTCCACAACAAAACGGCGTCTAGTAGAAGCAGACTTGAATGGTAGGCGTCCTGCAAAGAAACCTCTCGTTACAGCAGCGAACAGGAAGGCCCGACTTGCCTTTGCAAAGAAGTACCAACACTGGAACTCCAACGAATGGGCGAAAATCCTCTGGAGTGACGAATCTAAGTTTCTTTTTTTTGGAACAGACGGAATACAGTATATTCGACGCCCCAAAATACCAAATGCCCACAGTAAAGCATGGAGGGTGATCTCTGATGGTTTGGGGTTTGCTTTTGTAGAAGTGGGGTGGGTCCTCTTGTGCGTGTTGTTGCTACTATGGATAAGAATATATACAGAGATATTCTAAAGAACCACATGCTTCCCCACGGGAAAAACTGCATGCCCTGAGGCTGGCTATTCTAACACGACAACGACCCCAAACACACGTCCAACCTTGTTAAGCATTCCAAAACAGTTCGAGTACTTGACTGGCCATCGCAATCCCCTGATCTCCACCCCATCGAACATCTCTGGGAGGTTCTGTTTCGTCACCGCAAAGACAAAACGGCATCGAACTTGGATGAAAAATTTCAAATGCTTCAGAAAGAATGGTTTAAGATTCCGTCCGAAACCATGACAAAGTTAGTCGATTCTATGCCTAGCAGATGTCAAGCTGTTATCAAGAGTAACGGCTATCCGACTAAGTAATAATGTATGACATCATCTCCTTTGATTTCTCACTTTTGTTTCAGATTGGTATGAAATATGTATCAAAATTTAACCAGTGCCTTATTTTGTGAACACACATAAAAGAAAATTTTCTTTTTTACAGTAACATGTTATTAACAAAATTGAGATATTTTTATTTACCAGAAGCATGATGGTATTTCCATGTCATCTACCACTTGTTGAAAAAAACTCAAATCTTATTGTTCTGTTAGAATAAAAGCCAAAAATTGTACGTGTGCCTTATTTTCTGAGCGCTACTGTATATTGTAAACGTAAAAACATTTTAGCAGGTCTTAGAATCTTTTTACGGAGGTCAATGCTCCGTGAAACAACTAGGGAAAAGACAGGGGAACAACATTCTTCTCAAAAAATGCATGACAGACTCCACAGAGAAGAACAGCGCAATGAAATACTTCCAAAATGAACCAATTTTAATGTATGGCTTCGGGAAATGCGACTCTATCTCGAATATGCCCTACCGACTTTTAACTATCTTTCCACATGTGTTATTGTATAAATAGCACAATGAAAAGTTAACCCAGTAAAATGCTTCTATTGCAACCTAACTTCAAATTTATAAGCACCATGAAAGACGGCGCCTGTAACGCAATTCAATAAATTGTATACTCCAAACACCTTTAAATCATAATTTAACACAAGGTTCTAGTCATTTCGTCACCGTTCATTTGATCACACTCACTTTTCATCAGGTCCTTTACCACAGGATCTAATTCAAATAACGTACGTCATTTTCATCGAACGGCAAAATGATTCTGGGATGAAATAGCTGTGACCAAATGAAGCGTGAAGAATAATATGCTAACCTTGCCTGTTAATTTCAAAAAACATATAAGTGCTCATCCATGAAGGCGCCTCAACGAATCTCATGCGACAATAATGACAATCTATAAATCATTCTTAAAGAGGACTCGTTAATAGTTACCAAATTTAATAGTAGAAGACAGTCAACTACCTAGATACGATATAATTAATCTTCTATGCACAACATAACTGGTCTAATTCTAAATCCTATATTATCTAAAATAAACACGGTTGCAGGTGGCACTGATTAAACTCAGCAACTCAGCTTCCGGGTTCATTACATCAATAAAGTTCAAAAACAATATCAGCAAAATTTATAGTAAATAAGCGAACAATTTTATTTTCTTTATCGTCTAAATTCCAAGCTGTTAATGAAAATGTAACAATGTAAAAATTAATAAATAAAATAATAAATAATAAAGTAACAGTAATGATGAAAAGTCACTTTCCAGTCCACAATTTTGGTATCTAGATGATGTCCAATTGACGTCCAAATTGATGGGTAGACTTTCCTGATAATAAATCCACTGATGATTTCTAAACCTTTGCAGAAAAGAAGATTTTTTTAAAGTTGAATTTCCAAGATAAATTTTGTAGAAAAGACGGGATTTTTTCACTGATGATTGAAATTTGAAATGAATACTAGATGATGGAAGTTTTGGGCATCTTCTAGACCCCAAAATTGTGGACTAGAAAATGACTTTTCCTCATCATTATTATTATTTTATTATCTACTATTTTATTTATTAATTTTTACATTAAATTAATGGAAATTATTTGATCATATGTCATATTCATTCGAGTATAGCTTATAAATACTTTCAAAGTGAAATGATATTGTATGCTTACATTCAACAGAGTTTGGAATACTCCAAGGAATAAAATTCTGGCTTCTGTTAATTAGATTTGGTCAGGGAAGGAAGGGGGGTTCATCTGGTCTGATTTGATAAAATCTAAACATTCGTTAAACATACATTAATAGCAAATATTACCGACATATAATATACAGTGAGTTATTAAATTCCAAAAAATATATGAATCTGTGGAAAAGAAGTACCTAACATGAAAAAAAATCAATAACAGAAGCTCCTGTTTAAGAAGATGAGCCAAGAGATGATGAGGGTTATGGCATGTTGCTTTTAAGGAAGAAAAACGAAAGAGAAAGAAAACATCCTTTTTAATTTTTTTATTCTTTTTTTTTTCTTTCGTTCATTCGCTCCAATTTTTTTTTCTCAGCATCCATTCGCCATTGCCGGTCTGGCCTTGATTGCTTCAATGGAAGAAGACGAGCAGCTAACAGAATAAATTTCAACCCTTCATCGCCAGTCTCGACTAAACAGCTGGGCCAGAATAATTTAGACAAAAGAAAAGGAGTCAGGGAAAAAAATATATCACAAAGGAATAGGTGAACTGGGAGACAAAAAATAAAAAGGGGTTCTTAGGCACACAGAGAGAAAAGAGGGTCAGAGCGAATCCAACGAACATCCATTCCTTTTTTTTTTTTTCCTTATCATTACACTCCTTCTCTTTTAACCCTTTACAAAAACCCTGACAGATTTACACGTCTGATGCCAAAGACAATGCCAGGAAAAAGGAGACTTCCGAGGGAATGGCGCAGAGCCCTATAATGCAATGCAAGCTCTCCCACATAAACTTTTTACAACCCTTTCATACCATACGTCACTTTTTATAAACATACACAACTTTTTTTTCCTTCTTCTTCTTCGTATTCTTCATCGACCTGGTTCCAAAGCCCTTTTGACTTAAACATTTCTCCAACCCTCGTTCGAGGAGAGAAATGAAAAGAGTGAAAGGGTAGGGGTTCCACGGCATTTCCAAACCTCAAAAACCCTTCTGCGTGCTTCGCCCGTCAAAACAACCCCGACACAAAAGGAGGAAGGAAAGAATCCCATAACCCCTTCAATCCTTTTTCTCGTCGTTCTCCATATTCCCAATCCCCATCCCCTTCCGTCTGCCTATTCAAGTGTTTACCAATGGAATGACAATCTCTAATCCTTTCATTTCACCGATGAATAACCCTTCGGGCTAGAGTGGCGGATGGGGGCTTAAACGAAAGGGGTTAAGCGGCGAGGGAATTTAAAAAAAAATAAAATAAAAAGATGCCGAATCGCATCCTGGCTAGCTCTATGAATTCAGCCAACTCAAAAAAAAAAGCAACTCATAAATTTCTATTCCTACTTCCTGTAACCTTATTACATTGTCCTCGGCTTCTATCCAACTGAAGATGTCAAACAGCTCAACCACCTTCACTCGCCACACATTTCAATCAGTTCCGACTAATTTTGTCACGCTTCATTTGGTCACGTCACTTTCAACTCCTCATATTCATTTCGTCATTCAGTCAACTCAACACGTTTATCTTGTCACATGCCTAAAGAAAGGTGCATGGTCTTATTAACCAATAGCGAAGATGGTACATTCCCAATCACTGCGTTTACATGCACACTTTCGATCCGGATCGAAAGACAAGTTTCAAGTCAATCCTGCAAAAAGTGGCATGTAAACAGGCTTCAAAACCCCGATCCGGATCGAGTTCAATCCCGTCGAAAGAGGTGGTTTGAAACCAGGGAAGGATGCCTCAGGAAAGAGGTCAATCAAATAATAATATCCGGATCGAGTTTAAATTTGCTGTTTGGTTGAAAGAAAAAATATAGAAAATTTTAGCTAAAATAAGTTCTTGGTTGACTTATACCTCAACGCAATAGATATTTATAAATAAATAAATGAATAAATTTTAAAATTACATTGCATGTTTAAATTTTTTTTGTAAACTTTTTTATCAAAATGTCATTTTTCCTAATTAAAAATTTTCAAATTGTCAATCAAATTGGAGTTTTATATATATATTTTTATCAAAATTTAATTTAATAATTTTTTTTATCAAATTATAATTATCAAATTAAATATTATATTTATATCAAAAATTTCAATTTAACAATTTCTATTTTATTAAATTATAATTTGATAATTATTTATAATTATTGTAATTGTAATTTTATAATTTTTATTATTTAATACAATTAAAATAAACTATTAAATTGAAGTTTTTGATATAAATCTAAAAATTCATTTGATAAAATCTATTAAAATTATGTTTTGATAAGAATGTATAAAATTATATTTTGATAAAAATAAGTATAAAAAACTTAAACATGCAAATGCATTTTAAAAGTTATTAAGGATTATTATATTCAGGTAAATAAATCAAAAACTTGACATATAAATAACCTCAACCTTATTATTTATATATAGAAAATTTTAATTGAAAACAAAATTTAAAGAAAAAATCAATAATTACAAAATTTATTAATTGTCAATTATATTTCCAGGCGATAATAATGAGAAAATATTAAAAAATTGAATTTCAGCCGTATTTTAGAGGAAGCGTAATTCAAGTGATAAGGCCGACTGAGCCAACAATGGCGGATTTTGTAGCAGATGACAAAGTCTGGCGTACTTTCCTAATCTAGAGCTTTACCCACAGGGCATCTTATCGGACTCGATCCGGATCGAGTTAGATGCATGTAAACGCGAGGCAATTTTGGATTAACTCAAGTCGATCCGGATCGAAACGTGCATGTAAACGTAGTGAATGTATCTTGACATTCTAGACAACGCTACACTACTACTAGGAGTAATAAACTAATTAACTCTAGCAGTTTCCTTAGTAATAAACTGTGTGCTCCTTTATAACTTTAACAATATAACAGTGTACCAACTCAAAATTTTCGAATGTGATAAAATATTAAAATAAAAAAATTAAAATACAACTTTAATTAAAAATGGTATTCTAGAAAAATAATTTATAAAAATGGCCCTTTAAATGTTAAAATTTTAAACCTCGTTTATCTCCAAAACACCAATTTTGAGCTATTACAGCATTATATCGGGGCCATCGTGATTCTTCTTCTTTACCGAAGATTCACGATGGCCCCGATTGTAATGAGAAGGCTATATCTGAGCAATCTGTTCATTAAGCTGACAGTAATGAACAATCTCTTAATCAAAATCTTCATTTTTCCATTAACGAAAAAGCTGAAACGAAAGAAACCTTAGGAAGGCGATTGGATACTTGGCAACAACTATGACACAAAATTAAACGTGTTTATAACTATTAAATATTTAGCTATTTAAATATTTAGTAGAGTTTATTTAAACGCCTCCTTGTCATTTAGATTTCCCACATTTTGAAATTATAATAGTAGATTCTTATGTCAGCATTATTATAACATGTTCATTCATTTATAATCTATAACCTCATCATAAACTTTAACCTTTATCATCTAATAAATCTTTTTAAACAGTATAATAAATAAATTTAAAATTATCAAAAATTAATTTAATAAATTCACCAATATCACCTGACAAAAGCAAATGTTGGTCATGTTTCATCATTAATTAAATGTAAATGCAAATTAATAATATTGATTCCGCAAAAAACGTGCCATCCTTGAGCAGGGGCCATGCTGATCTTATTTGTATCCTTCCAATTTTAACATACAATATACGTATTTACTGCCATATATGATATTATACAATTTACTGCCAAAGCAAGTACACTGAATACTCGCTGTCTTCGCGTATATTTACCCATCAAAGACGTTAATAGTTCTCAGATTGGCTCTCTGCAATTTTCAGATTGCACTATCTGGCGTAATTTCATGACCATTCTTAATATATTTAAACAGAAAATTTTTTAAAAATCATTCTTTTCCTCATAAGATTTAAAAATTACAGATTCGAATGCAAGTATTTTATCTTAGTTAATTCGACACATTTAATTGGACAATCATTTATCCGAATAATTACCAGGATTATTTATTTACTTATGAGGATAATTATTTGATTTTTGTTTATTTGAACCTACAAATTCATTTTTAGTGGGATTTTGACCAAGTGAAATGGGACAAAATGACTTACTTCCGAAATGTGCATATAACAATAAATACTAAAACAAAAATTAAAAAATTTCTTATAATTTTTAATCCTACATTAAGAAAATATATTTAGGCCTGGTCTACTTGGTAATGGAAACAATCCTGAAAGTAATAATTATTGAAGTAATATTTCCAGTTTCTTTAATATTCAATTTCATGTTCATCATAGCAAAATTTTACCCCTATATATAAATACGTTGAGATAAGTTTCGCTGAAGTCCATTCTTTCGGTTCAGTTCTTTCCAAAGTCAGTTTAAAGCATTAATTGATTGTATTCATCCGCTAAAACATTTTCAACGTTTAGACCCATGAATGGTTTTAACACTTTTGGCCAATTTTACAGTATTTTCATAAATTGAGCTATGTCTGAATATAACGACACCAATCTACTCAATGACGTGCGTAGTACGGAAGCTGACTTTAATGAACGTGCGTAATACGGGACAGATAGACATCAACGTTGAAAGGGTTACCACACGCATTATTCAAATTATAAAATAAAAATAATTGTGGCAAGGAATTATTTATATATAAAAATGTTATAAAAAATCATAAAAATAATAAACAACAACGTGAGAAAAAAATATCAAATTAATTTGTTTATATAATCTTTATTGAAAAATTATTTTACATGTAATTTTGATATAAATATTTGATACTGCCATATATCATTATTAAATAGTGGAAGAATAGAGCTACTTATTAGTTTTACAATGTGCGTCTGTCCGTCCGTCTGTCCCCTTCATAATTTCTGCATTTTTTGAGGTAGAAGATTGAAAGTCGGAATGTAGCTTGCTATTTAGTTTGGTTTTGATTGACCCACTGGTGTCGCAGTTTCGGGGGTGAAAATGAGAGAGGACCAAAAGGTCTACTTGTATGTAAATAGTGAGGAGTGAAATTCGTTATGCAGATTCCACTATTACTATGAAGTTGGGCCAAATTGTTCCAATGTGGTCGAAGTTGTGGGGATGGCAGTCACTATGGCATGTGATGTATCATTCGATCGGAAATGATGAGAAACTAAAGAAGATAGAACTCTTTTTCATTTTCTAAATACTACGTTCGAGTAAATCAATTTTTGATATTAAAAAAAATGGGGGGGGGGGTTAAAAAGTGCAGATGAAGGGGCAAAAATAGAACTCAGGGCTTCCGCTACTTTCCTATACCTTCCTCGGGAGGATTAATTTCTTGTTAATTTTAAAAATTAACCTTTTTAATTGTTTTATATTGTGTCACATAATTCCCTTGTTCGTCCGAAGCCAATAACAAAAGAAAAAAATTTTTTTTAAGTGGCTCCCGCGGTTGCACCATTGTTAATCGTTTAATGGCCTCCGTGTTCGTGTCCTATTCAACAATCATTTCAATGTTTGCAGCATTGCCTAGAGCTTCAAGCTAAATGCTGGGACTACCAAGTCTGGTTGATCACAGGATTGTTGTGAAATCAAATACATTTTAAAGGCTATGGCAAATCTGCAGTTGAATTCAACAACGCAGGGGATCTCAATTACGACGAGATCCGAGTCTAGTACGAGAAATTATACGGAACACATATTCACTTAACAAGAGTATTCACGATAACGTGGTCATTCGAGAAATTTTGAACTAATAATAAAATCTTGTAAACATTCCAAGGAGGAGCTTTAACGGTGAAGCAGAAATACATTTATACATTTATTAAAAAGAACCCCCCCCCCCCCGAGTAGGGGAAGGCAAGTGGCAGATCCTGCGGTCATCTATTATCGTCTATTTTTACCCCTTTATCTGCACTTTTTACCTCTCCCCAAGTTTTTTAAACAAGAAAATTGATTTTCTCGAACGTAGTATGTATAAAATGTAAAAAACCTCGTATCTTCTTTCCTTTTTCATCATTTTCGAACGTATGATATATAACATGCCATATGTTGCCATAGTTCTAAGAACCAAGTGACTGCCACCCCCGCAAATCCGACCCTCCTGGAACAATTGGGCCTAAACTTCATAGTACTGTAGATCTTGCCTAGAGGAATCTGGATACAGAATTTCACGGTTTTACGTACCTAAATAGCACACAGATATGTTACCCTCCCTGAATCTCACCCCCGTAATTCCGACCCCAGTATACCAATCAAAACCAAACTAAATAGTACAGATGGGCATGCCCATAGTAAGCTACATTCCGAATTTCAACCTTTACCTCAAAAAAGTAGAAATTATGAAGGGGTACACAGTTAAGACATTATAAAACCAATAAGTAGATCCATTCTTCGGCTACTTAATAATATAGATTATGAGCACTTGAGCAATCGTGCGTCGACAAAGCGATTTCACGTGCGCGCGCCGATGTCAGTGATGCTTAAAAGATGAACAGAAAGCAACAATGTATTCCTTCTTGATAAATCGATTGTTATATGACATTATGTCATTATCTTGATATTCTTTATCGATTATGTCATTATCTTGATATTCTTTACACTCACTGTTTTAGCACGTGAATTCGACTTGAAGGGGTCCACGAAAAATTCTGAAAAGTTGATACGGCCGAGCTAAGACTTTGATGGTCATATTTCTGAAAACAGAATTTGAAAAAGTTAATTCGTTTTCAAGTTATCGTGCAAACGGCGGACGGCCGGATAATCGTACAGACCAAGGGCGCATTCTTACAAGTAGCTTTTATGCTAAAGCTCCTAATAATAATTTACGTTAATACACTACTTTCATTCCTTTACCCCTTGAACCTTTCAAGTTCTCTAGTTGTAAGATATTACAAACCATTATCGTACATGTAACAAGAAATTAATCCTCCCGAGGAAGGTATAGGAAAGTAGCGGAAGCCCTGACATCATCTATTTTTACCCTTTTATCTCACTTTTTAACCCCCCTACCCAATTTCTTAAATTGAAAAATTGATTTTCTCGAACGTAGTATTTAGAAAGTGTAAAAGAGCTCTATTTTCTTTCGTTTCTCATCATTTCCGAATGAATGATATATGACATGCCATATGTTGCCATAGTACTAAAGACCAAGTTACTGCCACCCCCACGATTCCGAGCCCATTGGGACAATTTGGCCCAAACTTCATAGTAATGTTGAACTTGCTTAGAGAATCTGCATACCAAATTTCACTCTGTGGGACTTCACCTTGGCAACAATGAGTTTCCCGTATCTAAGGATTAGGTTAACAATGGATGTGGCACGTGCTGACGATAGCTTATAATAATAGCTCTATAGAGTTGCTAAGGCAATGTACTGCAAGCTAAGCTTAATATGTAATGACTGCCGTATTAATATGTAAAGACTGTCTGGTTAAAACATTTATGTTTATACAATACGTTTATGCTCCTCAAATGTATGTACATTAGTAAACGTCAAATAAATACGTTTCCTTTT
>JAHWFO010034640.1:5760001-5788444 GCA_023313115.1 Rhysida immarginata | reverse complement strand
TCAAATGTATGTACATTAGTAAACGTCAAATAAATACGTTTCCTTTTCCATACTAATGTCTTCTCAAGTCGCCAGGATTTTTCGCAACAATAAAAAAAACCCCAAGTTACTACCACCCCCACGATTCCGAGCCCATTGGGACAATTTGGCCCAAACTTCATAGTAATGTTGAACTTGCTTAGAGAATCTGCATACCAAATTTCACTCTTTTATATGCATAAATACGCATAGACCTTTTGGTTTCCTCTAATTTCCGCCCCCGAAACTCCGATCCCAGTGGGCCAATCAAAACCAAACTAAATAGTGAAGGTGCACATGCCCATAGTAAGCTACATTCCGAATTTCAACCTTCAACTTCAAAAAATGCGAAAATTATGAAGGGGACGGTACAGACAGATGGACATTGTGAAAACAATAAGTTGCTCCATTCTTCCGCTACTTAACAAGATTGGTTATTGCTTGTTTGTGTTTTATTAATAAGTCCACTTGTTATCGCCATATAACATTATCGCGATTCTGAATTTTATTAATCAAGGGGGGAAGGTGAAACTATAGCTGGATGATGATTTTTCTTAGTTGCAAATTTTTAATTTAATATTCTTTTCTTTAGTTGAAGGTCTATTGCTTTTATAAATTTTTATAATAAAATTTGACGGATTTTATTTAATTTCCATAACTGATGAATATAATGGAAAATAGAGTAAGTCTAATGTTTAATATTTAAATTATTTGATTTTATTAATTCAAATAATATCAAATAGAAACTTAATTAAATATTAAACACTAATTTTATTTCCGATCATTACATGCCTTTTTTTTTTTTTAACAGAATGATAATTTCTCATTATGCATTATAACGAAATTTATTAAGTCATGCATATAATAAAAATGAAGAAGTCGTTTATGGGCGAAACGAATTTTCCAGGTCAAGCAAGGAAGCCAACACTGCATACGTAAGAAATTCGAGACAAGAAAAAAAAAATTGGTTCGAATCTTTAAGAAATGAAATATAGAAAACTTGTTATTTTTGAAGGGGCTTGTCTTTTATAAAATTAAAAATTAAAAAAAAGAATAACCCTTGGCATGAAATGGCAAGTCAAAAATAAAAAAATATATTATTAAAAACAACAAAAGAATAGTATTAGAAACAATATATCTAATGCGCTTTGGATTTCAAAAGCCTCAAATGTCAAGTATGGAGATTGTAATACACGGACAAGGTGAGCATTATGAATTCTTTAGCATATGCCGTTAACGAAAACTTGAAGGAAAAAAAAAGGGGGGGGGGGATATGTAAAGCGTTGCCACCAACGATTTTTTCCCCTTCACACACGGATGTTAACAGCTAAAAATTCAGAAAACGTCGAAATGATTAGATTACAGGCATCGATAGCCTAGCCCGGACACGTTTTTCTGTGAAAAAGTCCGAATAAGTTCCAATCCCCTTTCCAACAACAACACCAATCTTATCTAAAGACGTGGGGAGGGAATCGAGCTGTTTTCGATTTCACCGACGCTCAGATAGAAAATGTCAGCGGACGATAATCGGTGGGAAATAATACGGAATCACTCGACTATCACAAAGGGATATCGTCATGACGTCTTCCCAAACGGACCAAAGTGACACATTCAACTTTCCCCGCCGAAAAAATTCCCGCGTTGAAGAGAGCAACTCATTCATGAGTCATGAAAATTTTTACATGCAATGCGTAAAAACTCATCATCACATGAAAAAAACCCTCTGTAACTAAATTCTATTAAGTTTCATCATTATTAAAAATAAAGTTCACGTGCATAAAAAAAAAAATCGCAATGCCATTGAAAATTGCGCAAAAAATGTGGAACGCTTCACGATTTTGCGTGTCATCCTTGCGCAGGGGCCATGCTAATCTTCTCTGTATCGTTCCAATTTTAGTATATGTACCGCCGAAGCAAGTACACTACATACACTCTTTCTCCGCCTATATATACCCACTAAGTGCGTGAACAATACGTAGATTGGCGCCTCAACAATTTTCAAATCGCAATATCTACTGCAATTTCACTATCATTCTCGGTTTATTTAAACAAAAAAACTACGAAAAATCATTTCATTCTTATAAAATTCAAATTCTACATATTTACGTTACAGAAATTTAAATATTTATTCAAATATTATAGTGTATAGACACCATCCTAGGCCGAGAGCGGCCGCTGCATATACGGGCACTCTACTCCTAAGCTCTCCGGGATGATTTGAGGATTTCTTTAAAATCATTGTTGATTATAGAGCACTCTACTCTCCTATTTATTTATTTATTTATTTATTTATAATTTGATTATTGTTGAGGTTAATAAAGATTGTTATTAAATCCTCAAATCATCCCCTTACGTTTGCATCTAATCATTAACCGATGAGGAATTATTAGTTCCAAGATAATTTTTATTAATCTTAATAACAATAAGATAACAATTTTTATTAACCTCAACAATAATAAATTATAAATAAATAGATTAAAAACCTGCAATGTGGGTCTATTTGAAAAGTTTCAAGATAAAATATCGACACTGTATGATAATATTATCAAAGTTTTTATTCAAAAATAAACCGTGTTATCAAAATGTTTAATAAAAATAATTTTCTTTAAAAAGGAACTATAATACTATAATAATATAATTCAAAATGGAATAAATTTAAAAAGGACAATTTATTAAAAAAACAAAAAAACAACATTTAGATATTAATCCATTTAAAAGAATTAAAAAGGTCCGTACAATTTTAAAAAGTCCTAAAAATTGACCATCTGATCTTCTAAACCTTAATTAAGAATGATCATAAAATTCATTGGATATTATTTTCAAAATGAATTGTCCTTTTAAATTTATTCCATTTTGAATTATATTACAGTCCCATTTTTAAAGAAAATTCTTTTGATAAACATTATGATATATTTTGATTATTCTCTTTATTCCTTAAATTATTCAAATAGATTCACATTGTCGTTTTATATTAGATCAAGTTTGACAGAGTCCACCCCAAACTCGATCCCCCCGCCCCCCACTGAAATCGACTTAAAAAATTCGTGTTTTGAGAAAAAAGAAAAAAAAAAAAAAGGAAGTTGAAATTTTGCAAAAAAGGATTTCATATGTACATATTGTATGTGACCTTCTATTTTTATGCTCGAAATACATGGCCATGACCAATAGAGTGCCGCTAAAAAAACTTAATTCTGAGTTGATTTCTCTCGTATTTCCGAGATCTTCAGTTTGGAGAAAAAAAAAGGGGGGAAACAACGCATAAGGTGGATCAGTGATTCCCAAACTTTTTCGATTCGCGAACCCCTTTCACAAAGATCTGAGTAGCGCGACCAGCTACGTAAATGGTGGCTGTGGCTACGTAAACGATGACCGGGTCCCGATCAGTGTGACCAGATTTTTTTTCAAGAAAATACTAAATGCAACGGCAAAAAAATACCAAAAAATACTAACACATAGTGCTTTAATACTAAATAAAATACTAAATGCGAAAGTACTTTAATACCACAGATACATAATACATTACTATATATCTGTGTTTAATACTAATTAAGGTACTGAATATTAGTGCGTAACGGAAATGGAAATCGGAATTGATCACAGAATTCTTGAGATTAAAGCAGCTAGAAAAGCACTGAAGTGCCATGAATTATGTGTTGCGTTGCTTTTCTAGCAGCGAGTTTAAGCGTCTTGAAACTCAACAAGGATCCGCTCTCGGATATAATAAGAGGCAATATCAAAATCGGTTTCGGGTTCAGTTTTTCAAATTGGAGGATTGGAACGGAATTGGTATTGAAAAAATAAAAAGATGTATGGGAATCTGAATTTGAATTTAGCCATTTAACAAGGTGCTTACTGGATTAACCTATTCGTGCTGACTGACAGGCTGACAGACACTGAATCGACAATCGAACAGTGAAGTGTACATTTCTTCAGATGGGACGAAAGCAGGGCTTTCACAAAGCTCATCGAAACAGAATAAATTCCAAATGAAATACACTGAGGTAGTCAAGATTCTTCAAGATTGACTCAAGAAGCCTAACCAACCCTAGCGGTCTTCCATATTATACAAAAAAGAAAATAAGATTGACGATTGTCATAAAGAAAATACAAACGAAAAAAATAATAATAATCATTTACATAAAATCAGCGACGGTGGACGTTGTCACAACAAAGAAAAAATCTAACAATGGGTTATTTCCTGATTACACAAACGGGTGGGTTCGCTCAACACCTCCTAAAGAGAAAGCCTCTGCACGGAAACCGTCATACATTGTTACGAGTAGTGCATCATCATAGTAGTGCAAATTCACGGCTTATTATTCCGTGCAGAGGTTTTCTCTTTAGAAGGTGTTGGTTCGCTTCTAGTAATTCGCCTCCGCGGTAGAAGTGGGCGACATCTAGCGTAGATTACTCAAACTAACAAAATGGCGCCTGGTATGGGTACAAGTGGAAGCTTAACAAAGAAAATAACATCTATATTCACAATTTCCCACGAAATTAGCAGTTAAAAACCGAGTGGGAAGTAAAGCTAAAGCTGGGAAAACAAGCTACCAGTTCTTTTTATGTTTGCAGCGCTCATTTTCTACTCTCTGACTACATTCACGCTCGTAAGTTGAAAAATAAAAAAAAAATTGTACTTTTAGGTAGAACGTAATTATGGTTAATGGACGTAATATATACATATATTAGTAAAGATAAGAAGTATGCTATCGTATCTTAAGTCTTTAGTTGAAAAAAAAAGTGAAGTATCTTTCAAAAGTTAACGTTATGAAATACAGTATTAAAATTGTTTATTAGTTGGAGACACTTTTTGAAATTGGGTGCAGTACCAAGCATTAATCTACCACAGAGGAAACACGAACTTCAATTTTTAAAACCTCCCAGAAAATCATCTATCGAGAGAACAAAAAGACTGAAAGAACGGGGAGAAAAAAAATGTTGTGTATGTATTTAAAAATTACTTCTGCAAGTATTCATTTGGAGTCGTTTAGCGTATTTATTTCAGCATTTATATGCCAACTTTATTATATAGATGAGGCTTCTAACGTTAAACCGGCATCGCAGTCTGTGTTGCATTTCTCATCAAATGAAAACCAGTTGACTGAAACCCACGAGGAAATAAATGCTCTTGAAATACCAGAAACCAGTAACATGCAAAATCAACCTGTTGATGCCATGATGGATTTTACAGAAGCCCTCCATCCTGAAACCAGAGAAACCGATGCTCGACAATTTCTTGTGTGTGCAAATTATGTGTACGACTTTTAACAATTTCCTCTCTTTCAACCAAACATCGCGTCTTATCACTATATAGGCAAATATTTCCTGCAAACTTATGCTGAAGCTGCTGCTAAGAGCGGGGGACGGAGTACCCCTTCTAGCCATAGCGTGCGCCATTTTGAAGTGATCTCAGCGCCAACTATAGGCCATCGCGGAGGCGAATAAATTTGTCCGTCTTTTATTGGTTGGGAATTTCCAATGGGAAAATTTGGTTCCAGGACGCAATCAATTTGTAACAGCTGAGAGTCGCTATTGGTCCATTATCTTGGTTCAGAATTTCATTTGGATTTCCAAATTTCCATACTCTCGAACGCATCTATGTCAAAAACCATTTGCACGAATTTGTCATAAAAATCCAAAAAATACCGGAAAAATATATATAATTTATATAAAAATACTGAAAAAATATATAATTTATATAAAAATACTAAAAAAAATACTAAATATACAAAAATACTAAAAAAATACTAACGCTTGAAATTCTAGTCCAAAAAATACTAATTTAGTACCAAAAATACCAAATCTGGTCACACTGGTCCCGATTTTTGAACACGGCTATGAAGTTGCCGGAGGTGACGACATGTCGGAGAGCGTTCCTGACAAAAAAAAAAATCTCTTGCGATTTTTTAAGAAGTGATTTAAAAAAAAAAAAAAAAGTCGAGAAAAGACGATTTCAAGAGTTTATATTGTTGTACCTGATAAAATTACTTAAAAGTATTTAATTCTCCAAAAAGTAGAAATGTTTTTTCTGCTATGCCAATAAAATTAAAATGCCTACAAAATGAATAGCATAATAAGCAGCATTTTTAATAGGTTTTTTTTTTAACTTTAAAAGAAAACATAATTTATCATCTAAACATATTGGTAAGCGTGAAAAACACGCATCTGGTCAGTCACAGCTCTACAGGGTGTCTCATAAATAGAGGATGACCATGGCAGTTGAAAAGGACGTTAATACAAACCAAATCAAACCATCATAAATAGAGGTACAAACTTTCAGGGGAAGTAGAGAACATGAAAAGGATTGAGACCCATCACTAGAAACATCATGAGAAAGTGGTAGCAGACGTACAAGAAAATGAAAGGACTCAAGTCAGAAATTACCAGAAAATTTATTGCACATAAATATTACAAATGGCGTAGTAGATGATTTCATTTTAGAACACTACAGGAGATGTTCGATACCCTCCTGTGCTGGTACTCGGATTCCTCTCTACCACACCCATCTCATTTTGGGCCATGGCGAGCGTATGAGTCACTCCTGGCCTGCCCTCACTATGCATGTGGCCTCTTAAGACCCATATTTGTACAAATTGTGATACACATGAGAAAACAAACGGTGGCCCGATGCACGTCTCGGTGGGACCGTTCTTGATACAGTCGTTCAGCTGCTCATGCATTGCCATTAGCCAATCCATACAAGGCATGCATTTCTGCCACTTCACTGTTCGTTGCATGCTCTTCCTACGGCAACTAATGCAGTCGAATGAGGAAAAATCAGATGTTTTCCCTCCAGCGCTCTCATGCACAGCGCATGGGTTCCTATACAATTCTCAATCCTTTTGATGTTCTCTACCTCCCCTTAAAGTTTGTACCTCTATTTATGAGACACCCTGTATATTTAACGCTCGTCCCCACGTGCTATGCTCCCCCTCCCAAAAAAAGCAAACAACTTACATCGCGCTTTGAGTCACTTCCGGCAACGGCATAGCCGTGTACAAGAATCGGGACCCAGTCACCGTTTACGTAGCCACAGCGAACTTATAAATATACAAACATACATGCATACTATACATTAATCCGCCATTACAGAAAAATTTTGGCGAACCCCAGTTTAGGAAACACTACCTAGTAGATGAACAATGAAAGAAAACAGTACTTTCATACCAGCAAATAGCAAAATCCAATGAAACCAATATACTATAATAAATGGTTTCTTAAACTATGCCTGGGGGTATTTTTATGACGATTACTGTCTTCACACTTACAGGGTGTTGCAGATAACTACAGGGCAGTATAACGGGAAGCCTACCCGCTCGATTGCAAGGGCCGGTTCGACATCAAATGATAACTGGGTAATTTTATCAAAAACATGACAGTTTTGACGTTCACCCCTCCCTCCCCGACTGTGGAAACTGCTGGCTGCTGCAGGCCACCTTCATCTCCCTGCATTCTGCCAATCGACCGAGCCGGCAGGCTTCCCGTTACTGCCCTGTAGTTATCTGCAACACCCTGTACAATCGAAAGCAAGGGAGGAGGTTTATCACGAGAGATGGGCCGACGCAAAAAAAAAAAAAAAAAAAAATTCTCGTGCCTGCTTCGTTAATACATTCCCAAAAAACGCTTCAGACAACTTTAGCTTCATTCGTTATAGAAAAAAGATATCTTTTAGGAACTTTCAATGTTCTCCTTGCAAAATTAAGGAGAGCGTACAAATGTAAATGCAATTTTTTGTATTAAAAAATTATGCTGAATAGAAATAATTTTCATTATTGCAAATAATAATCATACTTATCAATATGAGACACATGAACAAACCGCTTTTTCATAAATGTTTGCTCATGTCTCTCCTATTGATAAGTCTTTCCATCTCATTATGTTTAGAACAATCATACTTTTTTAAAACAATATTTTTGAAAAATCTTTATTAGTTTTAAATTATGATGAATTTTATATATTAAAACAAACAATAACAAATACATCGGTTCGGGATGAATCTATAAAAAAAAAAAAAAAAAAAAAAAAAATCGTCCAAATCCAATGATTTTTCTTATTTCTTAAACTATTATGATGTAACTAAACTAAGATTATAACAAAATCCCAAAACATTAAAAAAGTCAAATTTTTAAATTAAGCTTTATGTTTTTAATGCAAAATTCACATTTAATGCACTTTAAAAATACATATTGTAGACTCGCGGTTAATCGAGATCGGATCATCCGAGGCTCCGGTTAACCGAGCCGAATGCGCTAAAATAAATGATAAAATAATTTTGTAGCAAAAATTTAATTTAAATTCTTTTGTTTATCTTACTAGTGTAATTACATAAGCATGTATTGTTTTGTATGTACGTATTAAATGAACATTATCTTTACATTAATGCAGCTATAGTTATCGTCAAGTTTTGTAACCCGTTAATACCAGATCTCCGTATTATTCGAGTTTTTTTCGTATCCAGACTCAGCCCTGATTAACTCGGATAATCGCGAGTCTACTGTATTAAAATAACGAAGAACTATATAATTATAATTCTAATATAGAGCACGAAATTGTGTACAAAAGAAATAAATTGAAATGGCGGAATGGTACCTTCACAAGGCCTAGCAATTACTTGGCCATGAAACGGATTCAAAAATAATTTTTTGTTCTTTTTTGGGGGGGGAGGGGGAGCGGAGGGGGACTTTGGGGACCTTAAAATCTTAACTCCAAAATGGCTCATCGCAGCCAAACAATTTCTGTCCAAAGAATATTCGTCTCAATGAGAAGAGTCCGTTCATGTACTTTTTAATTGCTTTTGGGTCGCTGAAATTAATGCTTCTGCCATATCTTCATTTTTAAAAGAAAAAAAATACAGTCGAACCCGAATAACTCAAACTCTGATAATTCAAATTCCCCGTTAACTCAAACAATATTCTATCCCTCAGAGCATTTAATTCAATTGAAAATTAACTCATTAACTCAAACAAATTTTTTAATAAATCCCGGATAACTCAAATTTTGGTTTTAGTGAATAAGTATTCCTAAATTTAAGGAAAACCTATCTTAAAAAAACAAGCTTTGCCTGTTGAAACTTTATTTCATTTTTCAACTTTAATTTTTACATCCACATGACAAAGAAAACGATGCAGGAATCTTTCGCAGTCATTGTGAAAATCAAAACTTAGCACGGACACTAATTTGCGAATCGAGCTTGTTGATTGCGGTCGTTCAATGGGAAAATATTTAGATGTAGTAATTGATGACGATTGCACATTCATTTTTAGAGGAAGTGTTCACGAAGATCATAAAGTTCATTACATGAATGATCGCAAACGAATTTTTAGATGCAGTCGTACACTTCTGATTGGCCGTTGCCATTTTGATTTCGAAACTTCACTGTCTCATTGTAAAAGTGACGAAAATTCGAGAAAAATGTGAATTCTCTGTAAAGTTTCAAATATAAAACATTTATACATATCATAAATGTCATCAGATGAAAAATATATGGGTAAAAATCGCCTTTCGAAAATTTTTACAAATCGGAAGCAGAATTCGGAAGTCATGCCAAAACAGCATTGGAATTGATTGTGTTGGAACGGACCGCATTTTAAAGGGTCCGTGCTGTATTTGTATATAGATCTCATTAAAACTAATCAAATTCATAGAAATATTGTGAGTATCATGTAATCTTTGTAGTGGTCATGTAGCATTACATGACTTACTGGTTAACTCAAAAGCCTGATAGGTCAAAATTTTTATGTGGTCCGACTGTACCTCTAAACGGGTTTGGCTCATGTTCATGAAAAATACGTCAATGCATAGTTTAAGGAACCCTCAAAGAATACATATATTTTAAGGTTTTATAAAAAAATTCTGCCGAGGGGGGTGGGGTGGAGAGAGTGCGTTAATAATTCCAAAACGGCTCATCAAAGCTAAAAGAAAAAAAAGAAGAAAAAAAAAGTATTTTACTAAAAGAAAAAAAAAATCCCCTTAATAAGAGGAGTCTGTACATGTCGAGTTTACTGAGTTTAGTTCGTTGGTATGAGGGCTACAGGCATTTTTTCATTTTTAGAAAAAAACAAATATCTCTAAAAAGACTTAACCATTTGTCATAAAAATACGTCAAAACATAGTTTAAGGCCTATAAGTAGAGTATATATTAATTGTTTATATCATTTGTTTCTGCTTTTTTTTTCGTTTCGGAGGAGTTAGCTGCAAAAAAATTGGTCACATACGCAAAAAATTGGGGAAACGAACACATAGGCCTTAGTGAGTGGTAACCCAAAAAGAAAGAAGTTAGGATGAGCGAATGATAACAGAGCACAACGACAGCATCCGAACGACAAACACCCGATCATGTGAAGGCACTCACTTCCACAGAGGTCCGCTAGAGTGGTCTGTAGCAGGGAGATCCGGCGTTTCATTTGCCCGTTCACGGATAATATTGGAAGAACCATAGCTTACTGTGAAATGGCTAGAGATGGTGGATCTAGCATTCATGTCAGTGAACAGAAACCAATAAATTCGATATGTACGGACTCATCGCATTGAGACTAATCATGTTTGTAAATAAATTGTTTGTCTCTGATGAATCATTTTGCGACCCCCCCCCCCCCTCCAACTGATTTTTTTTTCATGATCCGCGAAGATACTTTGAAATTTCGTGTAAAAATTTTCATCTGTTTGTATGCGATCAAATTTTTAACAGCTAACTCCTCCGAAACAGGATGAATAACTTTTGAATATAACTGGGGGATAAAAGTTTTTATTCTTACAAATTAATTAACAAGTTGACACTGCAAGAAGAATTAATTTTTGGTCATAGTGGGAGGTCTGGGTGAATGTACCATTTCCTTATTTTTGTGATTCAATTATTTTCTGTATTTAATAACAAAAAGATTAAATATTTGGTATATGTGTATTTTGGTAAACCAAGACTCATACTAATTCAGGTTAACGCACTAGCAGAATACTTTCAATATAATTTCTAATGCAAATTGCGATTTATCCGTCGCTAAAAAGTTGGTTATCAGGATCAGTGTAGCGGCCCGGATAACCAACTTTTAAACGACGGATAAATCGGAATTTGCATAAGAAATTATATTAAAAGTATATGCTGCTAATGCGTTACCATTTCGTTAAGTGTTATCTTTATTTTCCGTAAGTATTAACGAATCCTGAATTAGTATTAGCTTGTTACTCATATACCAAATATTTTAATTCATTAATTAATATTGCACGTATTATAACTTCTAATGAATTCTTCTAATAATCGAGAAATTTCACTTTACACCAATTTATTATGTCAATTGTTACTATAGAAATAAAAAATATTTTGATATTATTATTTCAAAGTGATAATGAACTATAACTTCATAAAAACAGTCTAAGTGAATTCAAACGATTAATTTAATATTAAAAATTTTTCATTCGTTGATATTTTTACACTTTTCATTAAAGAGTGCGTCATTAGTTCCGATTTTAGATTCCAACAACGAAAATGTGAAAAACTTTTTCGAACTTTGTTAACATTAGGAATTAGACTACATATTTGAAAAACATCATTACTAATTGATCTCAAACTTTGTTTACCTAAGCTCGAAAATGATTGGCTATTTGACATTACCGTCATCCCCATCGCGATTCATCTCTAATTCAGCTTCCAATTTCCAGTTTTGATTTTATTATTTATTCATCATTTTCATTAAAAACTAATAAACTCAAATAAGTTCATTAAAATGTTCGTCATAGTATCAATACATCAATTTGAGCGTTCGGTCAAGTTTCCTGTCGGGCTAAAACAGGTTTCATAGAGATGGCAAGAAACACGGCAGGGGAGAAATCTGAAATCTTAATTCAAATCAATCAAAATTATTAGTAACCCTCCTTTCAATACGCAGGGGTCCCCATGCAGATTTCAAAACCCAAATATTATTCGAGGCGAGCATAAACAAGCGGTAGGATTGCAAAATATTTGCTCGCAGGGTGCACTCCTTATCCGGGCAACGCGAAACCAAAAGGAGGAAACCCCGGCGAGCATCAGACGCCGCTATACAAAAATAATAACCCAAGGGGCATCGACAAGTAAAAAACCCTTCATTGCAACAAACAAAGGTGTGTGTGTGTGTGTGTATGTGTAAATTGCCTCCTCCGCGTTTTCATTTCTCTGATCACTGAGTTCATTCACTCCCATCGAAGGGAGGAGGAAAATAAATAAATAAATAAACAACGCATACGCACAATGGCAGGTGCAATACGAGCAGAACTAAAGGAGAGTAACTCGGGAATATTCAATTATAACGGCTGCGAGTATGCCCATCTGCAGGCCGACATATTAAAAAAAAAACAAAAAACTCACAATTGCGCTCGCGGAGCTACCTGGATTTATGAATGAGATAATTAAAAACGCACGAAATCCACGACCTTCAATCGTTATCAATGGTTAACACAAATTCCCATTGTTCTTTTAATGAATTTTTATAACGCTTAGTGAAATCAAAAAATAACGGAAAAAAATAAAACATTTTCATGAAAAAAAAAAAAAAAATAATAATGATTTTTAACGTTGCAAAAAATGTGGAACGCTTCACGATTTTGCGTGTCATCCTTGCGCAGGGGCCATGCTAATCTTCTCTGTATCGTTCCAATTTTAGTATATGTACTGCCGAAGCAAGTACAGTCAATATGCTCATTCTCCCCGTATATATACCTACTAAAGAGAAGAACATTACAGTGATTGGCCCCTCACGAAAATGAATTACCAACACTTTCTTCCGATCGTCCGAAATATCTATCGATTTCAAAAGCATAAATCCGTAAATACTACTACGGTGTGCTGGAAGTTAAATAATTTACAAATTTCATTGTAATTAATTAATATGATGAATCTATATCTTTGCTACTAATCGCAAATATATCAGCCCAAAGAAAAACGGTCGCTTTTAACGCGTTGCGCCATCTAGCGACAAAAGTTAGAAAAACGCCGATAAACCTCGTTACAACGTAACGCGCGTAGAGCAAGGTAACACAAATCTCTTTGATTTATTGAACATATTAAACCAAGACGATATAACTCTCTCCTACTCGCTTCATATTTAAATATATTTATATAAAACAAAACTGAAACAGTAATTCGAATTGGCAGCGAAAAAATAACGACATCTATGAATATCGTTGAAAGCCTTCCTTTAAGCAAAAACAGATGAAGGGGAGACTTTAAGCTTACGGTGGCGGGCTACTACGGCAGTCAATTCTAAACTATTTTCTTTTCCTTTCTCTAATTTTTTATTTCCCTTCCTCGGGCAAGTGACCTACAAAACCATCAATTCACCGAGAGGGAGAGAGGGAGTACGAGCGAGATCACTAAACTGTTGCCAAACTTAATGACTGCGAAACCTGCTATTTATTACACTGTGATAACAGTCATCAGTTTACGGAAGGGGTGGGAAAAAGGACTCACGGGTTAGCAACAACAACAGAGAGCTAGAAAGGGAGGAGAGAGAAGAAAATAAAGAAGAGAATTAATGTATCCTCGAGTGAAGACTCTTCCTGGGTCGCACGACAAAAGGGTTTCATCGAGAGCAGACGACCGACCTTAATGTGCTCCCGTTATTACCCGCCCTTTATAGCCTTTCCTATCCACATAAAAGAGGCTGAGAGGCAAGGGCGATCAATTGGCTGGACCGGAAGTGCCTATTCTCTTATTCAAGCCACGAACAACGCTGCTTTAGGTCCTCCCCTCCCACTTCTTTCTTTAAAGGGCGCTTCATTTCTAGTTAAGCAATGTAGACCGACGCTTTAACTAGGAAAGGCGTTCTTGTTTGATCAACTCGACATTGGCTGCTGATAGACATGTGAATGGGACAGCACTTTAAATCTTAATACCATCAACACATTGCTACATGCATATTAGTGTGCTGTCAAATCCTCAAGTGTCCGCAATGCCTTCTCACGTTTCGGAAAATAATCTATAGTTTCAGATTATGCCCGAATCGGTGTTGATAAGGTAATACTAAGTTTACCACATAATGGTAAAGCCATTTGAAAAATCAACTGTTCCGGTTGTTTTAAACGTTGCCTAGATAGCTCAGTCAAACTTAACTATACTGCCTGTGCAAACAATTTGTGTATATGCAAAAAGTTACAACTCAAAATCTCATCAATCTCAATCAGCTACAAAAAGTAATAATACAGCGCGGTACGGTATTAATTGCACCTAATCCAAGATCTTGATACTTCAACAGTGTTGTTATATTCCTCTTGTTATTGCCCCGTAACTTTTCTACTTTTATAATGGGGCTTCTATTTGAAACCTTTTAAAAATAACAAAATTCTGTTTTATATCACAATTTCCTTAGCACTTGCACTTTTTGTTAAAAAGATTTCATAGTCCTACTTTTCGTAATATCCAATAAATTCTATATAACTATCAACAACTGCAGCCATTCAAAATTATTTAGAACTTTTCGGACTTTCAATTCAAAATTATTAACATTATGTTGAATTATTAACATCAAGAAGTAGTTTAAATAAAATATTAACATTGGAAGTTAAAGTTATATTTTTTTCTTGATTAATAAATAATTTCTTGAGTAATTTTTGGAGTTTTATTTTATTAGAATTATATTTGCTTATCATTTGGATTCTTCAATGAAACGTAGATGGACAGAGATTTCGTCACCTGAAAATGGTTGTAGTTGTAGCCGAAAAGCTTAGTGTCCGCACAAAGGACTAAAGACTGTCTCAAAAGTATAGAGACTTTGCAAAAACTGTCACATTAGCACATCAATAAATTTTTTGACCATACCAAATAAAGCACTATTTATTCACACTGTGAACATGATTATTACATATTTTCAAAAATAAATAGCTTTTCGTTTTTTTACAAAAAAATATTTTGAAATAATCAGTACAAAAAAGTGTCTCAAAAGTATAGAGATTCACCTAAATAAACAACAATGTTCAAGCCATGTTCAAATAAAGTTACCATTGGACTTAATTACTTGAAACACTCTCTCTATCTTTCATTGATGAGATCAAGTTTTGAAGAAGACTTGGATCCAAATTAAACCAAACCATTTCGATTTCACTTTTCAATTCTGCAATGGAAGAGTACTGTCTACCATTTGCATAAATTTTGTGTGTCATCACTGCCCAAAGTTTCTCAATAGGATTCAAATCCGGACTTTTGGCTGGCCACTTCATCACACTGATATCCTGTGCTTCAAACCGCTGGTTTGTTGACCGCGATTTGTGTGTACTAGCATTGTTCTGCTGAAAAATGCCATTGTTGCCAACCAAAAAAGACATGAAAGGTACCAAGTGGTTTTCCAGTGTTTCTTGGTACTTTAAGGAGTTTTGTCTCCCAGTCAAAAATGCCAAACTGGTAGTCCCATTGAAGGAGAATCCACCCTACACCATCACACTTCCACCGCCTTGCTAGTTGCTATAAAAGGATTCTGGTTCCTTCCTCAAATCATGCCAGTAAAATACATTTCCATCGGGACCATCCAGGTTCCGCTTCTTTTCATCAGAAAAAATTACAGAAAGCCACTCATCTGTCCACGACATACGCTCCCGAGCCCATTCCAATCGAACTCTCTTGTGCTCCTTGGTTAGACGTGGTTTTGTCTTCTTCCTGGTGTAAACAAGTACAGGATTTGCCTTAATTCTTCTGTATACAGTATCTTTGGATATTTGTCCAACCAATTCACGTGATATTTTCCGTAAGTAATTTGTACCAGTAGCAGCAAGCCGAAAAATCTGGCGCACACCTCGTTCAATAGTGCTTGTTGGCCGTCCTGTTCTCTTCTTAGCTTCACATATCCGTTGCTCTGCAATGATTTTGTGTACAACAGACTTGGATCTTCCAATTGTGCAGGAATTAAATACAAATTATAACTTACTTTATAATTTGGACTATTCCAAAGGGTAAATTTTATTTAAAACAGGTTATGACCATTCAGTTTGGAGGTGAGTCTCTATACTTTTGAGACACTTTTTTGTACTGATTATTTCAAAATATTTTTTTGTAAAAAACAAAAAGCTATCTATTTTTGAAAATATGTAATAATCATGTTCACAGTCTGAATAAATAGTGTTTTATTTGGTATGGTCAAAAAAATTACTGATGTGCTAATGTGACAGTTTTTGAGACAGACTTCATATTAGTGTAATTTAGTTTTGCCTCTGTTTATTTTATGGAATTGACAAGAAAATTCAGTGCCGAGAGGGGAATAATCGAGAATTCAGATGAATTACAAGTTTTTACTTCAAAGCGTCGTAATTTCTCAGCATCACAGGCGTAGCTAAGGGCGGCCATGATATGCAAAGTACACGGGCGCAACGAATTAGGGGCGCTGAAAAACTAAATGTAAGGGGCGCTAAAAAGCTAAAAATGAATAATTGAATTCGGGTGCTAAAAAGCTAGCTACGCCACTGCTCACCATCATGAAATTTTTTGAAGCTGTGTGTAGAAGAAATTTTTAAAATTTCTTCATATCTATCAGATATTGCCTTCCATGTGTTCTCTAGCATCTCCAAAGTGAAGCTTTGGATGGCTGCGGTAATTTTCCTTTTTAAATCGTCCAGATCCGTCGGTTTTGGGCCGTAGACAGTACTTTTGATATGACCCCAGAAAGAAAAATGGTGGGATCAGATCTGTTAGGAGGCCAAAGTATGGATCCTCCTCGACCAAACCAATTCAGAAGGCGGCGGATTTCCATGGACCAGAGTCTTTGTTTTGTACGCATGTTTTGTAACCCTTGTGGACAGCAATGACATTCGCAAATCATGCATACCAAACAACACATTTCGGTTTCTGTTGCATAATACAGCCATTTTCTTTCACATGAACATAATTAATAACAACTTTGCTTGATGCCACCACCTATCGACGCAGAATGAGAAGTAATGATTCTGAGAATATATCTGTAAAATGCCAATGGAATCGCGCAATAAAATCCAGAGTAATAAGCAAACAAATACCATCTTACATTTATGGACACTATATTTTGACGGATGTCTGCAAATGCTGAATGAAAACGCAATGACATTAGGATTTCCTCTTTTCCACTTTGTAACTTATACCGGATAATTATGAAATCCTAATGTTTTACTGAAAAACTTGTTTTATTGCAGACTAAACGACAGCCTTGTAACATTTTACACAACAGGATACATATCCAGTAAACTCTAACATGATCGCCTTGCATGTCTAGGCCTAAACTCGGCCTAATCCTCCACGGCCGGATAAACTCTCTCCAACGCAGGTGGTCTAATTTCAGCAACTGCGGATATACTGCATTATTTCATTTGCTCCACGCTGCTGATCTTCACTTGGGTAAACCTGGATAAATCCGAACAAAAGAATCTAATGGGATCAAGTGATAAACCTTGATAAACCCATGTCTGGTGACCAGGGTTCCAAAGTCTTGGCGAGCTACGACCAATCTATCTACTGGGAAAAGCGTGATTCAGGTCGTCACTACAAATTTATAGATCTTTATTCGTAATGGACAAATTGTTGAAGAATGAGTATAAATTAATTCTTATTTAAAGCGTTTGATTTTACTAAATTAACGCGCTCCTTCTCCTTCTCAAAATATAACTTAAATCAGTATTTCTCATACTTTTTTGTCTCGCGGCACACTAAAATGTTCTAAAAATATTCGCGGCCCACCGGAAATAATCTTAATTTTATTAATTTTATTTTATTAGTTTACAGTAGAAATTTAGTATTTTTAAATTTATTGAAGCAATTTTTAATATTTTTCGAAAAATCCAGCGGCACACTAGCAAATCTCTCGCGGCGCACAGCTTGAGAAACACTGACTTAAATATACCAAACACATATATACTGTACGCCAAATTTAATTAGTTCAGAAATGAAAAGCCTAATCGTTTGCTAATTTAGCTGGTCGTGCGCAGAACCAATAGCGACAAATCGATGTTAATATTGTCAAATGACAATTTTTTCCCCATTATAAATACTACTTTTTAATTCTTTTTTTAATATTTATCGAAATACACTTGCGTGAACGTTTTAAAATCTTTCAAGAGTAGAAGATTCGCGCGCTCGGCGATGAGCCCAAACCGAAAGTTAATCATAACATGGGATATAGAAAATTTTTAAGATACTACAATTTTTAGAACACATTTTTTATTCGCTTCTGGCCATCTAGGGACCACTCAGTATTAATTGAAATTCGAAAGGGGGGAATCGGTGTATACCTGATTCAAATTTGAAACTGGGATTGTTAGTTCCAGATTATGGATGAAAATGATGATAATGCCCCTTAACGCTCTCGGCCACCGAGCCGGCTATTTTAGAACAATATACATTTTTTTTTTTTTTGATTAAATATTTGTCTAAAAATACGGGTTACGCAGTCGTTATCATTTCTTTTATTCTTTGGATTAATGTCTGGCATTGTGCAACTTTCTTGATATACAGCCCTGCATGAACCATATGTATTAATAATACTAAACTTATTACATCCTTGAACTATACACTACAGCAAAGACTATGATGAAATAAGTAATAATATAAAATTTGGAAAGTTTCATTTGAACGATTTCTACCATCAAAAGTTGAGCAAACAAAAGGGGACTTCTCCAAATGATCTTTTGCAAATTCAATGACTTCACTATTTCCCTTCAAAACTCTGCCTTAAAAGAAAGTAAATTTTGACGAGGCCTCGAACCACACATCTCGGAAGAGGCAGTCCTATTTGAAAGTCGAAAAGTCGGATACAATCCACATTGTTCGTTCGAAGATGAAAAGCGTTTTTTTCGGCCGGCGTCGCCTGCTAACTGGACCGCATCAAACTGCTACTGTATATATACACATAGCACATACATACAAATAAAAAAGAAAAAAAAGAATTTTTTTCCTTTCTTCTCTCTCCTTTTCCCCGCCATCTTTTTTCCTCACCCGTCTCTCCTTTCTTCTATCGGGTCCATCGTCATAAATGTCACGCGGATGCGTGCATACGCCCGAGATGTAAAAACTAAGAAAAGGGGCCACAGAGTGAGAGGAAAAGAAGAAAAAGAAAAAAGGATAAAAGGGAAAAGGTGGGGGTAGTCTTCGCGGACGCATTTCCGTAGAGTTACGAGTCGTATTCTTCGACAAACCCAGCGTCGTCGCTTAAGGTCGTCTCTCGCTTCCCTTCCACCTCTTGTAACGAGCGCCTATCTCCTTTCAGAATGCTCAACACATCCACGTTGTCAAGCGGATGGAAAGAAGGAGACGGCGACTACAGACCGGAAGAAAATCAAAATGGAAGGAAAGAACGAATACATTTGCTACATCATCTGAAAGAGCAATGACAAATATTCTTCAGTATCCACAAGCAAACAAGGATGTGCTGTACTAAAAAAAATAGGTACACCATTCATTGTTAATGGGACCATCATCAAAATTAAACTGTTATGACTTCCTTGGGATCGTAAAATTTTCAGGATGCGAATACGCAGACTTAATGCTTTCATAGTTTACGTTAAAAACACCAAAATTGTGTAATTACAACCTTTTAAATACACCGTGGACCTTGATTTAAGAACTCAGTGAGGTTACCGCGATATTTTCCTTCTTTTATGCTATTTCTTTAACGGAAACTTACAGAGTAAGAGCAATAAGGTAAATGTAAAATCTTTCTGAAAAAAAAGTACTATATCAGATACATAGAAGTGGTGATGCGTATATAAAGTTTTTTTTCAAGCATATATACAAGTGAATTACTTTTCTCTAAAGGGGAACAAAGTGAGTAACAAACCCCGAGGAGAGTCATGTTCGTCATTGCATGTTGCATGAATTTCAAAAGGGGAACAATGCAACCGTCGCCACATAAAACGTTTGCGCTATTTATCCTAATACATTAAATGTCCGCAAGTGGCAGCGTTGTTCCACAAACTCCGATCAGCCAAATTTGACCATTCTGATGCACCTCTTGCAGTAAGGACAATTAAACCCTGACAAGTCTGCTACGTACAAATCATTGAAGAATTATCTGAACATCATAATGCATCATGGTCTGCTATTCAATAGATTTTCGAACCCCACAAACTCCCAGCTGGTAATAAAACCCTCACTCGGCAAAGACTGAAGCAGCAAAAGATCAGAGATTTTAGCTGGAAAATTCTGCCTCGTCCACCCTTATTGCCATTAGTTCAGATCTCTGCAACACTTTCTTAATGGGGAAAAAATTCCAAAACGATAATGATATCAAACTGAGCTCTAGGATTTCTTTGCATCAAAGACGGCATTGAAAATTTGGCTTTACGATGATGCTGTGATAGATAATGAGGGCAATTATTTAATTTGATTAAGAATTAAACTTTTTTTGTTACAAACTGTTTTCATGGCTTTCTGGTCCCTCCAATAGTACCAATTTTATAATTAAAAACTAACCAATAAAGAAATCGACTTTTATATTATTCTTAGATTTTTTTTCCACACAATTATTTAGGCCCTTATCAAACGTTTTACTAAGTTTGAATTCCCTCGTCATATATCTAACCACCAATTTAATGATCCCACAGCTCTTCCTCATTCGCAAAGCATTTTCCTTTCAAAAATCGTCTGTGCTGGGAGATGTTATCCCCCTCCGCATTAAAGTGTATACACCATCGCCACACAATTGATTCATCTGTTACTTACTATAAAACCCCTCGATTCTTGTCACACAATTTTTGCGTTCAGAACCGAATCACAGATGTCACTTTACATGTAGCGGGATTTTCAATTCATTTTAAACACGCATAGAAGCAACACAAATACTCCGTACGTAATGTAACAATCGAGAGATTGGATCACGTTGAACAACTGGTCGGGTTCATTCAACTGCGCGGATGTAATAAGCAAACGGGTACTACTTTCCGAACGACCCTCATCGATGTTCACCCTACAAAAGTGTACACGACCAAGACAACAGAAATTATAATCTTTGCCATGTCAGTCATTTATGGTAGTATTGACGCTAGAACTGCGGCACTGGTCAACAGATGCAGTGGGGTAAAGCTGGAACAATGTATGTGTGTGATAAACAAAAAGTTGGATGACCTCTGTTAGCAGCCGATAAAGTTTTGATGAATTCGAAGGGAGAAAGAGAATGCGTTACTGCAACATGAAATCGCTAGACCACGACACAATGGAAGAAGTCGACTCATTACCGCATCCACCTTACAATTACCGCAAATTCTAAGGAAACTTTTTGTTTCAAAACACCCAGTTTCAAAATATTCCCATACAATTACAATCATTTTCTTGGAGGAATTACTTTTCATTAAACTAACATAGGAATCCCGCATGTTGTTTCTACCAATGTTATCAATAACTGATAATAAGAGATGAGGCCATCGTATGGCTGTTGGTTGAAGAATCGTCTACATTTCAGTTGGTTTCAACTGGTTGTTGGGTATTTAGAAGCGTAGACTTCTACGTCGTTTGCGCTTCCACATGACTACACTGCATGGTCAATTTATTATGATCATCTCGGCTTCCATATCCCATACGATCCACTGTACGTCGAAAAATGCGTTCATCTGAGAGAATCCTTGATTAAAATGTGCTGTAATTTGCTGTACGGTTGCCCTTTTGTAGTTTTACAATTCTGGACACACTCTGTTCCACTCGAGCCTTCACTAGTCGATGACGACCAGAAGTTACACGCTGAAAGCCAGTTTTTTTTTTGGTTGAGTATCCAGTCTTTAAACACTTTAACAACGTGCTCTTGAACATTTTACTAACATGGCGGTTTCGCTCCAAGATCCTACAATCGCCCCACGTTCAAAATCTGTCAAGTCGTATTGTTTGCATATATCACTTTCACAAATAAATCACTTCTACTACTGTCGTAATTACTAAGCTTTCCTTTTTTATGCCAGTCTCGCCCTCCAGTGACAACAGCGTGGTGCCATAGCTAATTTGTTTAAACTGTCAACCAGTCAGTCTCCTCACTAATCAGGTCGTCATAATAAATTGGCCACTCAATGTTTAAAATAATATAATAACTTATTACACTCATGGAATAAACAGAAACAGGCATGATGGAATTCAAACCTGCACCCAACAGATGTGGGAACTGGAAAACTTACACCACGAACTCTGAGAGCCGATTTTCTACTGACTTCTTACAAGGGAACGTTTCGAATTGTATTAAGCGCGTTGCAAAATCGGGCCCTGCATTCAATAGATCATAAAAAAAAGATGACTAAGCGCAAAATCTTACATGCAATGAACCATTTGCAAAGGAAATATTTAATTTCAAAAAAGATCTGATTCAAGTTGATTTAAGCAAAGTTAAATTTGCATTTATTCACGAGATTAACAAACTGAATGAAAGCTTAAATTTCCATTCAAATCAAATTGTGAATGTGTATCAATGTCACTTTGACAAGGAGATGCATTCTGACCATTGGAATTCAAAGGCATAATGGTACAATGGATTCGAGCTCTTGCATCAACGCACTCATACACGATAATGCCAATCTATATACAGGGTGGGCCAAAAAAAAAACCAAAAAAACTCGCCACTGAAAATTTCTAAGTCCAATGGAAACGGTCCACAAAGGGGTGAGCGATTCTAGAAGGAAGAATGCTACCATTAATTAAGGCAGGCGATAACGTTAAATGGAAACTTTACACACATGATCTTCAAAGCTCAGATTTCGAAAAATAATAATAATTATCGATAAAAAAATCGATATGGCTAGGCATATTAATAAGTATTCCATGACCAACAATGCAAGACAAAGTTTGCATCAACAATGGTATCATACGCAATTCACTATTATTCAACAATGGTATCATTACGCAACAAAGTTTGTGCATATAAATAAGACCGATTAAGCCATGTAATGAAGATTCATTCCACTTCCGCGAATTATAAAACAAAACTGATTTGTAACAATGATAAAATTCCTGCTGTTTGGGCTTTTCTTCGAATCGATAGTTCTTAGAACATAACAGTTGCTTGAAAATCTTTAAAAATGAACAGTAACTGTAGATAATGGAGAGTTAGCAGACTATTGAGAAACTGAGCAAGTGGTAAGTAACCCAGTGATTCTCGAAGTTCCCACAGGGCCGTCGACGATGCAAGCGTGTCAATTGAGGAAACTGCGATTGCTAGACCACACAAAGGGATGAAAGCCCAAGTTTGGCTTCAAAACATCTAGAGCAGAGTACAAATTGTATCATCAGATTACCAAGTAGTGAGTAAACCACTCAGTTTGTTGGAATTGCAGAGCAAACAGACACAAATTATTATGTGCAACCACTACCACCCAAGTAGAGATTGTCTTCTTCGATGTTACTGTTGCCATATATTTCCACATCAACATCGGGAAATTGAGCAGGAAATGAGTATAATAGACGATATAGATTAAGCAGTCTCCTTCGAGGAGGCAAAGAAATACACGTCTCTCCCTTCAGCTCCCTAAAAACAGTTAAGACAATTGGCGTTAATTTGTTGTTTCTTATACAAATCTACAGTTTTATTCCGATCTTGATGAAATTTTGCACACTTGATCTTCAAACAAGAGGAAGGTCACTCTCCAAATCAGATTTTGAAAAATTAGTACTTATCGATAATAATCGATGTTCTTTATGATGGCAGGGCATACTAATAAGAGGTATCTCATGACCAACAATGCAAGGCAAAGTTTGTGCTTTAAAAATAAGGTTCAATTTGCAATAATGCATAGAATTTCTGTTGTTCGGGGTTTTCTTAGAATTCATAGTTCTTAGAACTTAACATTTTCTTGAAAATCTTTAAAAATAAGCACTAACTTGAGATAATAAAGAGTTAGCAGACAATTGAGAAAGATTGGAAAGGCGATAGAGGAACCAGTCCCTTCGCTCAGTGTTGTATTGGTTTCGCCAGTACACTGCTGCAACTGAGCAAATGGTGAGCGTGTTAACAGAAAAAACTACGACTGCTAGACCACACAAAGTGATAAATGGCCAAGTTTTGCTTCAAAACATCGAGAGCAAATGCAACAACACTTTACCAAGTAGTGAATAACAAATGAATGAGTATTGGTCAGAGAAGACAAAAAGTTCTAACGGCGCCGGAAACGTCTGAACAACTAGAGCTTCGTCTACAGCAGGAAATTGCAGAATTACTGAAAACCAATTTGTGTTATTATTTAACTTCTTGAGGTTGTTCTGTTTACCTACAACTGTAATTATCCCGGGCAACGCCGGGTGCCTCTCCTAGTCATAAATATGGATGGTACTCTCATGACTCTCTTGTACGTTCTGGTCTCCGAGCCTACAAGATATTTCCCTTCAAGAATCAATTTCAATGTTCCCAATATCTAAGCATTCACAGAAAAATAGGCTAACAGACGAAGAAGTTTTTCTATGTGAAGTGTTCTAGCCAATTTTGCACCAAGAACAAAATGTACTCCTCTTGTAAACTCTTGGACCCCTACAAGGATGGTGAACTTTAGAACTCAACGAAACCCAAGAAAAATGAACTTCATAAACGTCTAATTCCAGGAAAATGCACTGTAAATGGTTGGTGAACTGAGCCATGGCAGGCTTGCTTTTGATGAATATGGTTAATTTATCACCAATATGGTAATGGTAATTCATGATATCAACTTTTGGCATCGTGATCACTTTTTAAAGGTCCACCCATTCGTGTATTACCAATCTATGGCTCCAAAATTTCGAGTTCTGATTAGGTAAGCTTTTTTTCAAAAGCGGGTCAAAGAAGAGGCCTCCTAAAGTTTGTTTTGAAGGCGGCTTCTCCGATTACTGCACTGTAACTGATTTTTTTTTTGTTTGTTTAATTTTTGAAATTAAATATCTCCATTGTTTTTGGCTCATGCACGTATAGTCACCTGTTTTTATGTTCTAATCGAATGCAATAGGCCGGGTCCGGTTTTACAATGCCTTATTAGCAATATATGAACTTTAGAGATATTCAACACCTGACGAGAATGACAAATATAGAAATACATCAAAGTATAATTAATTACAAAAACCTATTTAAACTATTCTATAATTCTATACAAGCAAACAGGCGATAAACAGTTCCTTTGGCGAAAGAAATTTTTCACTTTTATAAAATCGGATTTTCTCGTATAATGTTCTCCTTAAAATATTTTAATAATCAATAAAATAAAAAATATAAAACAATTTTCTTTCCAATCCGCCAGATTCCTTACTTCCTTTGAAAGGCACTAATACTCGAGAAAATCGAAATGGTTTTCAGCAGTTTCAATGATGAAGAAAATTCTCTAAATATCAAATTAGTACACGGATGCAGTCAAATTTGTTTGTTCCTCAGATTTATTTACTTGTTTACAGGAAAGAAACACAAGGAATTGATAACAAACAGAATTCCTTGAAAATGCCCATCTTCGGTGTGCGCAATTCAATTTTTGAAATTATTTATGCTGAAAACAGAAAACAGTTAAATTTCGCGAAATATTTACGCATTTATAACTAAAAGAGTTATTCCTTTCTTAAAGAGACAACTTTATTCTTTATTATTGAAAACATGTTGACAACGCAGTCGATCCATCTACCGTCACCACTCCACCAAATGGCTATACAGCAGGAAAGGAAAAAGAAAAAAGTTGAAGAATATAAAAAGAGACGACGAAATAAAGAAGAAAAAAAAGAAAAGAAAAAAAAAAAGAGAGAGAGAGAGAGAGAGAGAGAGAGAGAGAGAGAGAGAGAGAGAGAGAGAGAGAGCGAAAAAACGAAATGAAGTGTCGAGGGGGTTATTTTTGCTTTCTTTTTCATCGAAAAACTTTACGAGCACCTTACAATAGGCACCTTGGGTGGGAGGGGAGAGGGGAAAAGTTCCAGCAGCACCATATCGACAGTCGTAAGTCAATCTGGAGGTTCACCTTCAATTATGCGGAATAATTTACGAGCAACTCACGTTAAAAAGGAGAAAGGGGACATCAATGGAGGGAAAAAAGGTGATAAAAAAGCGAAGGGAGAAGAGTTGATTTGAGGTGGGAAGCAACCTCCCCTGTATGACCCATATCCTGGTGTCAAAGGGGAGACTGGACTCGAACCTCCACCCCCGACTGACTGAATCTGAAAGACCTTTCTCTTTTGTGCCTCGTCCGCTGACCAGTGGGTCTCTCTCTCTCTCTCTCTCTCTCTCTCTCTCTCTCTCAACCACCACCATCTCCAGCAGTTCAGCCTTTTGAAGAATCGATGACGGATGAATAGGCCCACAGGAAAGTAGTTCGTTGAAGGGGACAATTTTCTGTTGACATCATCGAGACAAGAAGGCCACAATAAAAGCCTTGGCATTTCGGATTCTAAACTTGCCTTTGTTTCTTTGGAGAAAAAAATATTCACCAAAGATTAAGCAGGCGGTAGTAAAACTTTGAATAACAAAAATATTTGAATACAATTAAAAATATCCCCTAATTTTTATATAAATTTTCAGTAAATAAAACTTATCCCAAAATACAGCAGACATTGCATCCCAAAATACAAATGCAAAAGCGATTGTAAAAAAAAAACATTCTAGAAAACGCATTTCCAAAGAATCAGCAAACCGAATGAAAACACTGTGTTCTTTACATAAGTTTGGGATATCATAAGTTAAATGCGTTCAAAGCAAATTAAAAGTTGGCACTACAATCTTGATCATTTAATATAGTCAAAAATATCTAGATAACAATTGATCAAAATAACTAATAAAATTTATTCAATTTCACAAAGATTCTCTTTTCATAAAATATCAAAATGTAATATGTAATATACAGAGTGAATACAAAAGTCTGAACCCCCTTTTTATTTTTTGAACCGAAACAGATATGTCAATTTTGATGAATCCAATGAATAGGAAGTTGTGGGTGGCCTATCCCATGGTGCACTTTTCATCATCCCAAATATGCAAATTAGGGCACATTCAAAATTTATCTCTAAAACCGTAAGGGATAGAGAAAAAAACCCAATTGCAAACTTGTTCAGCATAAAAAAACAAACAAAACAAAAAATAATCATCCAAATCGGACCAACCAATCACCCACAATCACGTGGTGAACTGTTTGTAGCTTACAAACAGTCACACTGGACAAGGAAAACTGAATGTTGATATTTCCACCATGTAAAGCATGCAAATCAAAAAATTAACATAAATTACAATACTCACATTCACTTTCATGCGGAAAAGCAAATAAAAGGCATGTTTCAGCACACAGAAGACAGAACAATTCCAGGACGGCAAACTACACTGTTCCGGAAATGGTCAACATGACCTTCTGCTGGAACAGAGTTACTTTGGTCAATGTTGTAGTGTGAATTTAATTTGCTTAGAACACATTTAACTTAGGATATCGCAAACTTCTGAAACGGACTGTAGTCGTATGTTAAGGATAAAATTAGAATTTACTGACAGTGCAAAATAATCAACTTCATGAAACATTTCCCAAAGTGTTTCAAATGAAGTAAAACATGAAAACAACTTCGTTCTAAGACATTTGGAAGAAAGCGTTTTTCTATTTTACTTCGGTCTATTGGTGTAATGATAGTAAATCTAATGTCTGAAGATGTTTCTTGGATATTGTGAAGCCACTATCGTTTCATCTATGAGACATTTGATCTACACACTCATCGAGCATATACAGAAACACGTCGTACTCATTCTAAGGAAAGTTTTCATGAGTGCAAGCGATGCCATTTAATAGCATAAACCACTTTGCTATCTTTCCTGGGAGATGCCATTTAAACATATTTTTTTTCAGTTTCTCGATTTTAGCTTTTGTGGCAGCTTTTAGGAAATCTTTTTTTGTGTTAGTATTTGACTATTTTGTGTTCTAGAGGAGGGGGGGGGGAGAAAATTGCAATATTTGTTAATTTATTGCAATAATTCAATAAAAGAAAATATTAAAAATAAACATTTAACACTTTCGTAGCAAAATTTCCTTACACAAATGAGTAAATATTCAGTTCAGGTCTGTCATATGAGCCGCGACGAATACACAGATCACAAGTTTAGATGAGCGATTTTCCTTTCCACCTGTTCCTTGAGTAATCAGCTTGTCTTCTCTATTAGTCCCACCTGTAGTTAGAAGAAAGGCCACTCTTTTAACTACAGTGAATATTTGATAGCCATCGGCCAAACTGTCCACTATTTTTCCTAGAAAATGGCTCTCATCGTACAATACTATTACAAAATCCTTTTTAAAGAATAATCATAAGATGTTCAGTGAGAATTTTATTATAGCCAAAGGTTCCTGGTTCGAACCCAGGCTGTGGAATTTTCTTTCCTATTTTTCATCATTAAAATCCTTTTTTCCTGGAGTCATCATCAGAAGAAGACACTTTGTTCCAGTTGTGCTGAAATCAGGGATCGAAGAAGACAATTCCGAATCAGTAGCCTGATTATACTTTCCTCCACTTCTCGTATTTCATACTTTCATTTCAGGACCGTACTCCGAATTTTATTTCGGGGGAGGGGGGGG
>JAHWFO010034640.1:5721431-5759901 GCA_023313115.1 Rhysida immarginata | reverse complement strand
CCCCCCCCCCCCCCCCCCCCCCCCCCCCCCCCCCCCCCCCCACTGTAGCTGCCCATTTCATTTCATCATTTTACTTACTTTCCCATTCAGCTGCCCTTTCATTTGTAATTCGTGTTGTCTCAAGCCTTTCATTTTCTTTTCAACATATTTCGACGAAGCTGGTCAACTATTGAACACTTGAAAACAATACTTGATCACCGCCAACTCACTTCCAGTGAAGAGTACAGATGATAAATATGCCCGTTTTCAAGCACCAGTGTTTGTAATAACGAATTTTACGGTACTTTTGAAGCAGTTTTAATTTGCAACGTCTCCTTAGCAGAGAAAAACTTCAAATACATGTATATGCACATACACCAATATTAAATTTCGACTATCTTGGACCGGTATGCAAGACAATTCTGATTATCTGAAGCCATATGGCAGGAATACAGCTACCCGCTATTTTTAAATCTTTTGAGCTCCATCGGTTTTATATTAACGGTTTTTTCCCCCTAATGATCAATTACTAGCACATGGTCAATTACTGCTACATTTACCTCATTATTATTATTTTAGTTATAAACCAATGAACGTATACGCAAGAAATTTGACTTTCAGGTTTAATTTACTATAAATTTATCAAAGAACGATGTTAATCTGTTTTCTCCTTCTTTAGTGAATTTGTCCAATTTGTAGAGGTGAAGGAAGTGGAAATTTTATAAATTATCCATTAGCCCAAAGATATTAATCTGTTTTTTTTTTGTTTTTTTTTTTAATTGTACGTATTCTGAAAGTTAACAAAACATCAAATGATTGACTCGAGATCCATCGACATACGAAAACGAAGTTAGTCAACCATTAATATGAGTCTATATCAGCTATTAACAGATTTTACTGAATCAGTCATTACAGATTTTACTGATGGTGAAGGGAAGTCACATGATGTTCGTAAAATATTATTATTAAAAATAAAATTAATTCACTTCAGGCCTCTACATATTAAATATTTGCGGTACATAATTAAAAGTATAAACTTCAATTCCCCATGACTTTCGGGCGAAGAATTAAAACGCAAGATTCGTTTTCTAAACTTTAAAGGTAGATCACCCATTAAGAGAAAGGAAGAACGGGAAATTACATGGAGGAAATGGCATCATCCTTTCAACTTCCTCAATCTTAAATGCCAATTTGGACTTTAAATTAAAAAAAAAAAAAAAAAAAAAAAGAAAGAAAGAAAGAAAAGAAATTAAAAGCCACAAGGCTACGACGGGTCAGGCTGTTTGAGTGGCCGCTGGCGACAATCCCGTATCGTCTGATCACTTCCAATTTCTCTTTCAATTCATCACAACGAGCTGAGAAAGAAAATTTTAAAAATAAAAAAAAAATTTTTTTTTGGAATCACTTTCCCTCCAACATTTTTCTCTAACGAGGCCAACGTCGGCCTCAATCAAGGTCACAAACGCTGCCTTGCTACAACGCTTTTCACCTTTTGAACGTCGTGTCGAATGGCAACAAAAACTGATCGATAGAGGACGAAACGGACGGAGAGAGATCAACAACAATTGTGTGCTCGCAGTCGGTGACTGACGTCATCGAGGTCGAATTCAGGAAGTGGATCGAATCAACAGCTCCTGTTTGGGAATAGTTTTCCTATCGATTCCAGCCGGCGATCGATCACACAATGTTACGAAATTAATTGAAACATTTGTCGCCAATCTACACAACCCTCTCATCTATAATTGTATAGAAAACGTCTCATTTTAACAATTAAAATTTTCTCCAAATTTCTTCCTTTGCGTACCATGGTAAAGTAATGCAAGCTTATCAGAAATCAAAATCCCTATCAGTTTAAAAGACCCTCAAAAGGGAATATAATAGGATCGAAGTAAACGATCAAATTGTCGAGCGTAGTTTAGAAGCAACTAATATTGTACTACAAATTACTGTTCAGTGGAGACTGACTCTTGAAAACGTTTTGCTTGATTTAATATTTTGTTTTGTTAATTATATTTATTTATCACTATAATACTGTTATACCGTTCCATAAAAGTGGACTTGTTTATCACTGGAAGTGTCTTTCTTGATGATGTGGGAATTCCATCAAGTATTCCATCAGTTTCAATAAAGTGGGAATATAAACAACAACACACCCATCACAGTGTTATCAACACAAGCTAATCCATTTAAGTACAGGCTTTTCAGTAAATTTTATTTCTAGTGAATGAATGTTTTAAAACCTTTTATTATTATATTTATTATAGTGCATTTATATTTAAGGGGGTTATCTGTATTTAAATTTACAAAAAATTAATAATCCTCCATCAAGACTGTTATTCTATTAATTGTTTATTTCAGTAGCAATTTAAAAAACGTTCACAATGTCTGAAATTAAACTCCAAAAAATAAAGAAAATGATAATACACTGTATATGCAAATACGAATTGTTAATGACATTATAAATAATTAATATAAACTGGCAGACTTTAATTTGATTAATAAGCATTTAAATAATTAAAAATAAGTAAATAAATAAATAAATAATAATAATAATAATAATAATAATAAATAAATAAATTTTTTCAATTTCTCTTTCAACATGCCGTCTAAATTTCCCATTTTAAAACAATTTGGTTTCTAAACTGTATTTCATTAGTCCAAATTGAAATGTCCAATATAATAAAACGTCTCTTGAATAAAACCATTTTTTAAAAGAAATATTCAATAATTGAATATTTCTTGAATTGAATTGAATTTCAATTCAATAAAATTCAGGTTAAAAACAAAATTAATTAGGTTTTAAAATAGAAAACAAGAAGAAAATTTGAAAGAGAAATTGGAAAAATGTAAAAAAAATTAAAAGCTGTAATATTAAATTTTAATCAACTGTAAATAACTTTTTAACATTTTTAACATAAAACGACTTTTTAATTACTTTTAACAAAAAAAAAATTAAGATAATTGTAAACATTGAATTACTTTGATTTTGTTAACGTGAATATCAATTAAAACGTATTCCTTTCTAATTAATTGGTATTTTAATTTTCAACGTACAGATTCGTTTTAGCACATCATGTTTGACTCACGTAATGTCGTAGTAGTAAATGCAGTCACCAGAAGCGCTAATACCTTTGCAGTTCAAAATGGCTACTTTCAATGCTGCAAAAGGTGCTCAATGTGTGCGTTTTGATTTCACGAAACGAACTGAGCGGCTACAATTCAGTGTAATTTCGTTTAAGGTTTGGTAAGGATCCTCCAAGATTTGGGGTCCAAGTAAGCCTACAATTTATTCTTGGCAGCAAATCAACTTCAGACTGGTTGGTTGGTTTATTAGAATTTTTGGCGGCGACTACTAATGTCATTTTGCGCCTTTTTACACAAGTTACATCTGCACGCAGCCCGGGACAAACGCAAACATCTATGCCCACGGCGGGATTCGAACCCACAACCAGGCGAACTCGAGAACTAGAAAGCCTACGCCCTAGCCCTCTCTGTCACCTGGCCGGCAACTTGAGACTGAACGACATGCAAAATCGGCAGAATAGCTCGAGAGTTTCCGATGCTCCTGTAGAATAACTCAAGAGACAGTTTGCCCGTAGCCCTAACGATGTAGTCTCTTGAGACTGGCATGCAATAACCGACAGTTTGGCGCGTATTATGTCAATGTTTACACCTAAAGCCAGACAAACTTACCATGTTACAAGCAATCACTGATCCACGTAAAAGTCGCTAGTCAGTAATTCTGTGCGAAAATGTTGGATCGAATAGTATCCCAAGACATTCCTGGACAACATCTTTAGTGACGAATCAACATTTCACACTTGTTACAGAATCTGCAGAATTTAGGATACCGAAACTTTCGAGCATGTTCCTGAAAGCCAAAACGTAATATACTCGAAAAATTTCCCCATTCCACATTTAGAAGAAGACGACCAATAGGGATGCCTTCATGACCACCAAATCACATCAGCATCGAAGTCCGGTTGAAAAACGATTTCCCCAGATCGGTGGATTGGTCGTGGAGGACCAATTGCATGGGCCATTTCGCTCCCCTGATTTGATCCCTCTCGATTTTTTCTTATGGGGCTTCATTAAAGATCGAGTGTTTGTTACACCTGTTGATCTTGCTGAGCTGATAAATCGAATTTACGCTACAGTTGCAGTGACACTCGACGTTCTGGTACAGACTCGAGTTTATTAAGTTCAGGGGCCCTTCCCTCGCACCTAAACCGAATCTATACGTTATCCGAATAAGTTTCTATTAAGAAATCTAGGGTAAGTTATTTAATAAATTTACGCCAGTAAGAAAGTCAGTCCCAACTTGCGAACTATAACTGCTCTAACCAGTCCAAATAGCGTAATGCTTCCATGTTCACCGTAGGGCTTAGATGCTTAATTTCGGTGTGATTAACCGAAGGTTTGAATTTTCTTTCCTATTTTCTTTTATAATTACTATTTGCTTTTAAAATTGTCAGGTCCTTTTTGAATCACTGAACTGAATCACAGAGCCAAATAATGATGGTTGAAAGAAGTTCGTCGCAATAAAATTTTATTTAATTTTTCAATTAAATTAAAATATCAATTTTAATTATATTTATTTATTTAACGCTAAATCCAATGAATAATGCAGCAAATCGACAAGTTTTACTAAGCTCAGCTTGTCGCTTGGGAACAATGCGTACGCAAATACGAAGTCATGCGATACTCGTCACCGACGTGTCGTCCTTTGAATCCGCATAACTTCCGTAAAGGAGAAGGTTAAACCCGGCTGAACTCAACTGAAAAACGCGCCTCGCTCACGGACGGGATGATGACACATTCGCGGGAGAAGTGAATGACTCAAGTAGACCTTCAGCCGACGGAACTCGCTCTCTCTCTCTCTCTCTTTTTTATTAAAAATCCCTCCACCCCTTCCGTTTTCTCTCATTAGAAAAGCGCGCCTATTGTACTCAAAAACCAAGCTCATTCCACCGCCGAAAATACATTATTCACAAAAACGTGTATAGGGAATCGATAAAAGTTAAAAGAAAAAGAAGCGGCATCGGCATCATTTTCACTTTTCAAGCGGAGAAAAGACGGAAAGTTCTCTCTCTCTCTGTCTCCATTTCCCTGCTCACTACTAAGCTGACGGTCGATAAACTGCAGTGAGGGTCAATGACCCTCCCAATTCGAAAACGGGAAAAGTGTCATTGACCTCTTGCAGTAGGGTGTCCTCAAAATCATTACGCACACACGAGAAGTAGATCATGAGTAAGGAGATGCAACAAAACGGCAGATCCGATTTCTTTAAGGAAACAAAACGTCAGGCGAAATTAAAAATAAATATAGAAAAGGTTTAATTTAAAATAGAAAAATAAAATAAAAAAAAAAACAGCAATAATAAACGGAAGAGGCGTGCGCGTGTCCACACGGTTCATAATGACCGTGATATTTCATTAGACGAGCCCTTGTAATTAAGCAATCAATTTGAAAAGCAACGATTCTAAGATTTCCATGGTCGCGCACACAACCGCTTAATTAGCCGCAGCCGGAGAAGCCGACGGAAGCCTTACGAATTTGATGGAATTCTGGGACATTGACCGGAAATAAAAAACTTAATCGAAGGTGTCGTCTGCTCAGAGAATTAAGCGCAGCCATACGAAATTCATCAGTGGCAATAACAAGGCGAGAAACAATACGACTCGTAATCTATCCTTACTTTTTCACTTATAAATGAAGAAGCGACTCTTGGATTAGCATCATAATCAGAACTTTAAACTAAAGTTTAAATTTATAAAAATCTACGCTTACAATTAATCTCACACTCTACTTAAAAGCTATGCCTAAAACCCGATACTGAAACAAGACTTACTTGCGATATCTCATTCCAATAAAAACTTTGCAAAGTACGCTTATACTCTTCGCAGTATAAAAGTAATTCATGACGATTTGGCAATTTTAAGCCCCGTTCCTCTCATTATCATCAATGTGAGGCATCCGATTCAAATGTATAGGATTTCTACATAGGATAGGTGTATTGCAAACGCTTCACCCGCGTAAGCAACATGCCGATGCACTGTACGTTTGCTCTTTCTCATAAATATCGTCGCCACTGGCAGACATCGCTCCTATGTTGCTAGTTAAAAGGAATCCAAACGAATGAATGAAAGTATCAGATATGCTAGCAAGAGAGAGAGAGATTGAGAGGAAAAGTGAGAGAGGTTGTGGAGAGAGAGCATTCAACCCTCTACCACTTGTTGCCTTGCCGCAGGCATACGATTTGACTTAACCTTTTTTTTCATATAACGTCTTCTGCTTCAATATTACTTCCTTTAAAAATAACAGTCCCAATTGATTTTTTCCCCTTAGAAAATTTCTCTTTCATGCTTCTTAGCCCAAAAGCAAATGACAGCTTGTTAAGCATAATGAAAATTAATAAATTTCTTCTTATGGACATCTTCCAGAGATTAAAAAACAAAACAAAACAAAAACAACATTATAGAAACCACAGATAACGAAATGGACACTACAACAATGGATACAGAAGAAGCTAACCTTGACATCCTTGTGTATATAATTACACGCACCTTCTTTCATTTACCTTATTAATTAATTTAATTTTATTATAACACACTTTTTCTTCTTATTTTTCAGAGAAGAGATAGCAGAATCCCAAGATTTTAACTTACATAATACAAATGTGAAACTATCAAGGATGAAAGCAAAAAGGTGGGGGAGGAGAAGAGGCACTAGCCAAAATTCTTTTAATATATACAGGGTAACTAAAAATATAATTAAACTTTCCCTATGTAACCATCTCTTATGTGGGGAAAAAAAAGCGATCACGCAGACGGAAACTGTAAGATGAATAATGCCAAGGACATGGTGAAGAGAAATAAGCAATCGAAAGAATTTTAATGCGTTTTGATATCCTACAATATGCCTGGTTATTGTGGATGTAGCATCTGTCAGACTACAAAGTGTGCTTGAAATGGCACCCATCAGTGTCCAGGACAACTGGACTAAGCATCTCCACAGCTATGTCTTGATATGCTTCTCTTCAGATCAGCACATTTGCGAATGTTCTCATGATAAAACTCCACCTTTCAGGTAGCTGCAAAACTAATGGAAGCGGTGTAACATGCAAATCTTGTGGCCATTATTCCTATAGAATTTGGTACCCAAGCTAGAAATAGTTTCCTGTCTAGGGTGGGTTAAGTAGGGAAAGTTTAATTAATCATCCTGTGCAACTACATATAGAGGGAGTAACAAAAATAGTAGGCTAGCTTGTTTCTGCACCTAAAAATAAGAAGAAAACAATTTATATAAAGATGCGTCCTAAAATAATTTCTTGAAGCATTATAGCCACATGATATCATCCATTTACCTAGATCCCCGATCTCAACCTATGGATTTTAAATATAGGGACATCTAAAATCTATTATTCCATTCCTGTTGATGAAATTGAGGATCTTTAACAGAGAGTGGAAGACAGATGCCAGCTAATTAATTAGGGACACACATGAGGGATGTGGTTGTGAGGCAGTCCTGGATCTGACAAGCTCAGCAATGCATTGCTGCTCGTGGAGATCATTTTGAACATTGGTATATGATTACATGTATTGGTTCCTTCGTTTTCATTGCTACTCGTTTAAAGGGCAAATAGCACCAAATCGGAAGTTCATTTCATATTGTTTTGAATACTTTCCTGATAAATAATAAAACTGATATTTAGTTTTTACTTTCATTTTTAATAAAGAAATCATAATTTAAAGGCCACTTCAGGTAATATAAATTCATTTTGAATTTTGTCAAAAAGTCCCGTAATAGCGTTGCTTAGGACATCAGCTTTGTTATCTGAGGCCGACGAGATTTACAGGGCATGGCGCGATTCACAAGCCACAGGCCCGACGAAATTTACAGGGCGTATTAATCTCGTTCGGCCTCGGCTTGACAATGATGATGTCACGTGCAGCTAACGTTTTTGAATGGAGGGGGCCCCCATTTCGCTTATTTGTTGCCTCTTTCTTAAAAAATTTGTAACTTGTTTTCTTTTTTTTTATATTAGATTCTTTCTGATTATTATCTCGATAGCGATATTTTTGGTGTCAATTGTCCTTTAACCTGAATGAAAATAAATGATAGTAAATCTAGCAAATTAAGTAAACACACAGATTCATATAATACAGTAACAAATCACATTAGGACATTATCTTTAGGTAAACTATTTTCCTTATTTTTGGTTGTAGTAACCAACTTCATATGGCCAGCCCATTAATACTGTATACACATTTGAAACAGCTTCTAAAAGTGTCCTGTTCATTCTTTACACAAATATGTACTGAAAGCAGGAATAAGCACTTATCTTGTACAGTAACTTCCGTAAAGGAGAACGATAATGTGCGGCACTTACTCCTTCAAAGGAGTTTTGCGCCATCCCAATGACTAACGGCTACTACGAGATGACAGTAGCAGTCAGGACTGAAGGCTTAACATGCCCTCCGAAGCATGGGGGGTTCATGATGGAAGAGCTGCTGACGGATGAACAAACCAGTGGCTATCACCAGCTGCTGGACATCCATCCAGCACTGATCACTCAGCAAATGGGTCAGACTAAAGTCCCCCAACAGCTGTGCCCCAAATAGCTATCCCACCCAGCAGTGGTCCTCAAGCCACTGGCTGTCACCGTGGATGAAGAAAAGATGGATGGGACACTCCTATGCATCGAGCGTGAGTTTTTTTTCAGTGGCGCTCTATGGCGATTTGCGTAGTCTTAAACCAAAACTGTTTGGGAAATAAAAAAAAAAAAAGAAGCTTCAGTTTCTGCTTTGCATAGTACTAAACTGAAACTTCACCACAATTTTTTCGATTTGCGTAGTACTAGAAATTTTTTAAAAAAGAAATTCATATATTAAGTGGCTTTTTAAGATAAAAGTGTGCATAGAAAGTTTTTTTATATTTTTTATTTTATTTTTTAATCTATTTTTAATTTTATTAACCTAATCTAAGCAGACGATTATATGCAAAGCTCCAGATGTCGCCCCAAAATCAAACTCACTGAGGAAGGCAATGGAGTATCCCATCCATCTTTTCTTCATCCATGCTGTCACCCAGCCAGCAGCTGGCCGTGGCTGAAGTTGCTTAACTCCGTCGATCGGCGAGCCGACCAACGAGACAACCAGACCACGGCCACCCCCAGGGGCGAGTTTTTGGACATGAGATCGCGGTTTAGTAAGCATCGCTCATACGTCAAAATTGCGTAATGTCAAAGCCTTCCAATGGTAATTGCTCTGATCTTACGCAATTTTGACGTATGAGCAATGCTTACTAAACCGCGATCTCATGTCCAAAAACTCGACCCAGGAATAAGCACACTTGCACAAGTATTTGTAGCAATGCCTGAACATGCCACTGTTCAAGCCACAGTGATAAACCATCACATCAGTGCCTGAGAGCACATGCCACGGAATATAAATTGAATCTGACCAAATCAACAGTAGGTTATGTTATCCAAAAGTGAGTAGCTCCAGGAGCAGAAACACGATGTCACGGTAATGGTAAATCAATGGTCTGACTGATAGAGACTGATCTGTCTTAACCAGATTAGTCCATCAAAATCAGCATACCACAGCAGTGAAGCTTTGGAAGGACCTCCAGCAAATAATAGCAACTGACAAAAAAACAAAATGGCTGTGAATTCCAGTTACCATAAAATACATTAAACATAAATTTCACTGTAAAACAGACTTCATAGCAGTTTTTTTTTTAATTTTCTATGTTACTTTCAATTAATTTTCAATTATTTTTATTTCTATACCATTTCTTTATTATCTATAGCTATTATTAGCACATTATGGTGGGGAGCTCCATGCTCTAGGGTTACAATTCTGAATTTGAACCTGAACTTTGTAATAGGTTTACAATTCTGAACATGAAACTTCATCTTGCCAGTGCAAGGAAAATTCTTTGCTGCCAATGCACAGCTGGACTGATGTGATGTGGCTCAACCAGCCATGATACACCTTTTTCCAGTCAAACAGTGGAATAAGGGTGTGGACTAAGGTCATAATAGCGTGTTGTTCTGACATTGTAGTTTGGCGATGATTGTATGATGGTCTGGTCTTATTTTTCATGGTTTTGATCTCGATCATGCTTTTGGTAAATGGAACCATGATCACCTAATGCAACCTACCCTATAATAATGGAATGAACACCTCTTAATTTACATAAAATCTGACTTGCGCATTGGAATCCATGCTCAGACATTTTTTAGTGTTGGTATGGCAACTTGCTCATAAACATTGTCATAGGTGGAGAATGGCAAAACAAACGGAACTTACTGACTTTGAGAGAAGAGTAATAATTGATTGGAGAAATGCCACAATGTGGCAAGTCTATTGGAGAAACTGTGGGAAAATTACCACAACCATGTTCGACTATTAGTGATATTACAAAGAAATGGAACACTACAGGCTTCGGAATACACACACTCCACGTTGGACAATCATCAAAACTCATTGAACATGAACAACAGGTGTTGAAGCAGGAAGTTCATAAAAACTACAAAGCATTCCAACCACTGGGACCAAGGTATTGAAACCAGTTTAGGTCATCAACAAGCATGCAACAGGAATCAGTTTGAATTACGACTCTTTGAATTGTGTTTAGCTCTACGACTGTAATACGAACAGGAGAGCTCTCGTGATACTGGAATACTTGCTTATTTATACATTTTATATCGACATTTGATAAATAAACAGAATTGACATTTTAAGACTACTCTGTAGAAATTCTAATTTAACACGACGAACACTTTGGGGAAAGAACTGCATGTACTCGGCATTCACAGATGTGTAGCCGCACACATGTTAAACAAGGCTACCAGACTCCACTGGTGTTTGAAATGCCAACATTAGACTGTCAAAGAGTGGAAAAACATTTTGTAGTGTGAGGAATCACGCTACACTGTTCCATTCAGATGGGCTTGTTTGGGAGCACCTTTTACCTGAGGCAAAGAGCGTATGCCCAGAACGGTCACTCAAGCTTTTCCTAAATATGCCTAAAACCTGATACTGAAACAAGACTTATTAGTGATATACCAATAATGCACATATTATTTTATTTTTGCAGAGAAAACTTAGAAAAAAGAATCATGGAAACCACGAATACTGAAATGAACACTACAACGATGGATACAGAAAAAGTTGATCTTAACATGCTAGTGTGAATATTAAAACATACGCACTCTTCATTTACCATATTAATTAATTTAAATTTATTGTCAACACACTTTTTCTTCTTATCTTTCAGAGAGGAGATAACAGATTCCCAAAATTGTAAGTTATTAAGCTATATGCATGTGAAACCATTAAGGATGCAACCAAAAGGGGGAGGGAGTGAGGGGATGGGAAGAAGCACTAATATACGAGGGTTGCACTGAAAGCAATGCCTGTCAAGTCATAATTCCATTATTAACATGAAACACATGGAAGTACATGGATACACGTTTGAAACAGAGCCCTTATAAGTATCCTGTTCATTGTTTACTAAAAAAATAAGAAAGAACCATTAATAAGAACACCCACACATCTTTAATGTAACAACAGAAACCGATATTTGTTTCAAAAACTGAATACACTGCACCATTCAAGCAGCTCAGCGACTTACAAAGAGCTGTTGTGATAAGCCATGACATCAATAGCCTGAGCACACATACCATAGGATGTAACTCGATATGGCTAAATTAGCAGTATTATCACCTTTTTCAGTTAGATGGTTGAATGCAACAGTGGCCTAAGATAGAATCAACAGCATCTGGTGGAGTCTTTGTCCCAATTGTGAGATAGTGTTATGGTCTAGTCTTGTTTTTTGTAGTTTGATCTTGGTCCAGGCTTGTGGTTGATGGAACCATGAGCCTTCAATGCTATTGGACATCTCTGAGTATACTTAAAAAGTATTTATACTTCTTACACTGTGGCAGCAATTCTGTGTAAAGCCATTTGTCTCTCGCCAATATATTACACTTTTTTAAAACACAAAGTGAATCCACTTTTCCACAAAGATTTTTATTCACCATGAATATGCATATTTCGACTACCAGGTAGTCATTTTTCAGCATGAGAAGTTATACACTGACAGGGTATTTATATAGCCAATAGAAAATAAAAGAATTTTGAAAATCAGTTAACAAATAAAAAAAAGTTACGGACCAGGAGGCAAAAATTCTTGAACAACCCTCGTATCATTATAATCTGTTCATTAATAAAACCGTTATCAGCTCTCAAAGTGAGTAAGTTTTTTTTTGAGCTGCCCTGTATTTTAGCTAATGGGGGAAATAATAACAAAAACCAAAGCCAATTGGGGGGGGGGGGGATTATTTGATGATGTTTACAAGACCTGACCAATCAGAGAGGTCAATGGGGTCTCTATCTAAGTTCATGAGCTGATTTGTCGACCTGCGAGCTGTTTCTAGTGACTCTAAAAAGTTCAGGTGTCTATCATCATTCACACGATGTAGAATTTTGTAATTTTGGGGATCGATATCATGTCCAAACTCCAGAATGTGCTGGCCACATTCTGAGCTTTTGGGTTTGCAATTTTGGACATATTTCAAATTATTGAGCTTTTTGTTCAGAGTGTATTTAAAATAATTCTTTGTCTACAGCTTGGTACTATTCAAAACTGTTCCACCAGTAGCAATGTTTGAATTCATTTTCAGATCCACTTTGAACAACTTTTTCAGGCATAGGATGTCCTTCCATTATGCAGTTTGTCTCAAGTGATGGTTTTGTATTCTTTAAACAGTTTCAACCTATTCATTATGCTCATCAACTTTTGCTTTAATGTACTGAAGTCATTATATCAACATGAAAGAGTGGTTGCTTTTGAAAATGTGTGATGCCACTGGGAAGTGTCATCTCTGAAGTGCTGGAGGATACAAAACGGCATTTGGTGCAGTACCGCTAAATGCTGCTAGAGCGTTCAAAGCAACATGGTGCAGCCTGTCAGAAAATGGGAGGTGCCAGCCATGATAAGGTTTCCTTACATTTGAAGGGGAACTACGCCAGACAAATCTATGGAGGAGTTAGTGTCCATATTTGGTGACGATGCCCCATCGTACGAGACAGTTACCTTGTGGCATCGACGTTTCTAGTGCGGCCAGACAAGTGGGGAAGACTAACCTCGTAGTGGACACTCCGCCATCTGTGACGAGCCACAAATTGCAAAGCAAGGAGAAGAAAAAAAAAGTGTTTTACGATAGTGTTTGAAAAAATTTGTTTGAATGAAAAGAGAATAATGAAATTCATCAGAGAGATGTTGGTTACGTAATTGAAGTAATTTTTACTCATGGTGGGAACTAATTTTCCTCGTCTGTATTGTCACACCGTAAAACAGATCATGGGTTAGACTTCTGCATGACAATGCGCCAGCATGTTCTACTCTTGAGACCATGTGTGTTGCGGCGGAGCTGGGCTTCAAAAAACTGCCCCATCTGCTGTATTCTCCTGATCTGGCCCCAATCGACTTCTTTCTCTTCCCTCATCTGAAAAACCTGCTTTGTGGACAGCATTTCCAAGGTGACAAAGAAGTCACATTCGAGGTGGAGCAGTTCCTCAACGGCCAAATGAGACTTTCTATAAAACTGCCATTCCAGCAAGTCGTCCATCGTTGGGAAAAGTGTGTGGCCTTGGGAGGTGCATATGTGGAGAAGGACTGACGCTACCACCGTGTAGCATCACCCAATCTCTCAGTCTTCCAGTTGATTTAAGACTTTATGACTCATATAGCTCTAGAAATACAAAAATCATGCCAGTCATGCAAAAACATTTACTCCATCCTATTGTGTAACAACATCATATTTGGTTAATGGTTTCAGAGAAAATTACAACGAGCATTGCATTCAGTACAACTCTTGCATTTATTTTGGCAACATTCAAAAGTACCCTTTCTCTCTCATCTACGATACTTAATAAGGATACGAGGCCTGTCTGGAAAGTATCTGAATTATGGCTACAAAAAAAAAATACGGATCGAACTCACATAAATGTTCAAAATAAGCACAGTCTGCAGCAATGCATTTAGGCCAGTGTTGCTGCCATTGGTCAAAACAAATATGGAATGCCTCCTTTGGAATAGCCAAGAGCTCTGCCGTCGCATTTTGTGTTGTCACGTCCACATTCTCAAATCTGTTTGCGGCTCATAACATCATTGCCAAATGCTTGTTTTAGCAATTCATAACACTCCGTTGTGGTTTTACCGATTTTAAAACAAAATTTGATGCAATATCATTGCTCAATGTTTTCTGTCATTTTCACCACGTGATGAGAAAAGAAAAATGTTCTGCTTTAGTGTGTTACAATAATTGCATGCGGCATTCTTAACAGCTGCAAATTTCATTACGTCATCAGCAGAAATGTCATCACACGATCTGGATAGGGAAAAGGTGCAACAAGTTCTAGTTTTTTTTTGTTTTTTTTAGCCTCAATCTGGATACCTTTCGGACAGGCCTCATATATCAAAAAGACATCCAAAAATATTCTTGGTTGCAACACTATCTAAAAATGGGTTTAAGTTATTATTCTTAATGTCTGACACTTTATTTCTGATGTACCTTATTTATTACAGTCTGGCTGGATAGAGCACTAGAAAGCTATGACAGAACTCCGTCATTGTCAAGTCTTTATGATTCAGAAATGGGCTACATTGATCTTGACAATATCAATGGCTTAATAGAATTAGGCAATGTAAGTCTATATAAGAATCTGTATTATTCATATCTAACTTAATATGTTAATCAATGTTTCTGTAAAAATTTCCTACAGTTATGAGAAAGAACCCAAATTTTCAAAACAATCTCAAATGCTCTCCAGATATCATCAAGCACATATGTTGATCACTACATATTCTTCCAAAGTTTCGTCATTAATTCTAACTAAATCTTCAATTTTGGGTTTCACTTTTTAAAAATCTTTAAATGACAGAATCTAAGTTCTATTAATGATTCAGTTCTTGCATAATTCAATTTTTAATACCAAGATAACCATAATCCTGATTTTGTTAGGATTATGTTTTTCCCTACAGTAAAAATGGAAGATCAGACAAGTCTGCCATGGCCAAACATTCTTTCAATACTGGTCAGATCATTCTTTTGATATAAACAACTTAAAATTACTTCATCCAGTGCAAAAAATTAGTCAAAAAGCATAGCAATTCAAAGCACCAATAAGAATAATTTGTTAAATTCTGACCAAGGACCAATCACAGCCTCAGGTCTTATAAAATGGTGGTCATTACTCAAAACCAATCACAAACTCAGTGGTCGCTCAGTACTTGAAATTTTTATCGCCAATGGTTTAGCCAATAGCAATTTTCTTTAAGCCAGAATCTCATGTTTTTAACCAAAATTTAAAATTTAAAAAAATTATGTTCCTAATAAAAGACATATCCTTTTAATCACATGATAATTTCATTTCAGAGTCTGAAAATAAAAATTTCCCATATAAATAGAATTAGCCAAGTATGTTCGCCAAATGTGATTGTTTATTCGTCAGATTAGTTGAACTGACGCCACTGGCGATTTGGTGAGCGGACACTGCAAACTAATAGACAAACCTCCTTGATTGGCTCTTCTGTATATATAACAAGGTCTTTTTCTTATCTCACTCATTCACCTGCTGAATGATGGTAGTCTTTGCTATCAAAATATAGGATGATCAGAACATCCCGGTTTTCTGGGACAGTCCCGATTTCAGTGTATTACCCTGTGTTACGGGCCTTTTTCTGGCAAAAAATTATTTTTTTTTAAAATTTATTCATTTTGCTTTGGGTTTTTTCTGCGCGTAATTCTTAGCTCATTATTGGTTTTTTTATTCAGAGCTTTCTTTTAAGCCTTTTTTCCTGTCTGTGTAGTTTATTTTTAACAATGCTTTTTCCTCGTTTGTTGCAGTGTTCTGCCCTCGTGGACTTTCGCTTGCTTCTCGCTCGCGTGTGGCTCTGTTGGTCGCGTAGTTTTATTTTTTCCTGTGTCGTGCGGGTCGTTTTTGGAATCAGTTTTACAGTCGGCGGCCCTACTAGTCTATTGTGTGGAGTTCTCCTACTGCCCTGGCGCCGATGTTTCCTCATAGTTCATTTTTACTTTCAGAATGGAAACGATTTTCCATTTAGTAGTTTACTTTTGTCTGTCAGTCATGAACAGCGTGTTTTGAAAGGGCATTGAGGAGCTTTGCCATAACCATGTGTTTTTTGCAGTTTTTGGATTTTCTTAGTTGCAAACGTTTTAGCTCATGGAGTCAACGGATTTTTATTCGTCGAGTGAGCATTATGCTGTTCCGAGTTTTTCGAATCTTCGTCGCCAGGTGTTGTGGGACTGTTTCGCCCCCCCTCCCTCGTTCCTGGTCTTCTACAGGTATTGGACATTGAAACTGAAACACCTTCGCAAATAGCACTGGATACCCCCAGGGCTGAATAGAACCTTCTGCTAGGTAATTAATCGTATGCATATCAATGAATTACGTGTCAGAGTTCTTGGTAGTCACTCCAGTAGAAAAGTTCGATAGTAAGCTTCAAATTGTCTGTGCAGAGCGCTATAATGGGAGACATATCCGATTTCAAAAGAGGGCAGATTGTTGGCACGCGTCTAGCAGGTGCATCTGTGTCCAAAACTGCCACACTTTGTGATGTCTCACGTGCTACAGTATCCAGGGTGATGTGTGCATATGAACAGGAAGGACGAACCACGTCCAGGAGGAGCAACTGCAGGAGAAAACGGAAGTTGTCGGAAAGAGACGTCAGGACATTGACCAGGATTGTTGCACGAAAGCGGAAAACCACCGCAGCAGAAATCACCGCAGAAATGAATACACACCTCCAGGAACCTGTGTGCACAAAGACAATCCGTCGTTACCTGCAAAAATCCAACATCCATGGCAGGGTTGCTATACCGAAGCCTTTCATCAGTAGTACAAATGCCTCCAAGCGGGTTCAGTGGTACCGGACGCATAAAACCTGGACGTTGGATGACCTCAAACGCGTCATATTCTCGGATGAGTCCAGCTACACTGTCTTCCAAACAACAGGGAGGGTATTCGTCTGGAGGAGCCCCTCTGATGCCTACAACCCAGACTGCTTGGCAGCCACAGTCAAACACGGAGGTGGATCAGTAATGGTTTGGGGTGCAAACTGTGCAGGACCTCTACCGATCCTTCCCAAGACGTGTTGCTGCTGTGCTGGCTGCCCGCGGTGCCCCAACACCTTATTAAATAAAGATTTTGGATTTCTACCAGGTGTTTCAGTTTCAAAGTCCAATACCTGTACCGTTGCTCCACCGATGTAGCTGTTGACTGTAATCGTCGTTAAGTTTTTCTTCTGCCGCCACCAGCGTCACCGTGGCTTCCGTCCGAGGTGCTTTCCCAATTTTCTTACTAATTATTTAACACTCTTGTTCTTTTTTCTCCTATATTGTTAGCGTTAGTTTACTTTTAGTTTTACCTTCCCTGGGTTGCCTTGCCTTCTCCTTTCTGCTTATTCTTCCTTTGACTTTTGCAGGTACCTTGGCCGGTTATTTTTCTACTGTCTCCACGTCTACAAGAGTTTTCGTCTTTCCTGGTCCCTTCTCTTCGTGTTCTTCGGTCTCCCAGTGTTTTCCGCCATTTCTTCGTGTGTTTTTGTGTCGTCGTCGTTCCGTGTGACGTTCTCCTGTGCTCGTGCCTGAGCCCCAGACGTTCTTTTCCTTCGTCTTGTCTTCACCCTGCTTTTGAACTTTCCTCTGTACTTTATTTTTTTTTATTTGTTTTTTTTATTTTATTTTCCAAGCAATTTGCGATTTGTATCAATTTTTCCTGATTACTTCTTAGTATGCTCTGTATCATTTTGTAATTTTTCAATCTTTCTTTTTGTAATAAACCGTACATTTTTGCTTGGAACCCCTCTGGTCGAGTTTTAACCCTTTTTCGGCAACCTTAGTTTAATAATAAAGTACAAATTTTGTTAATTGGGGCTTATTTGGGATAGGGGGTTTCCTTGCTAATCCCTAGTCAGTTAGTTTCTTGTTTGGGGGCCAGTAATCATTTTTATTGTTAATGTTCGTTTGGGTTCAGAAAGTAACGCAAATTTAATATTAATTAACTTGCCAAGTTCTTTATGCTCCTCCCTCCATTTTGACTGTATATGTCACCAACTGTCACGTAACACCTGTAATAAGTAAGCGTCCTTTTTTTTATAAAAAGGATAAATATATATTAATTAGATATGATAGATTTAATTGTCAAAAATTACGGGTCTCAGATATGTTCTGGATTCTTCACGGATTAGCGTTGTAAAAAATCTGGTCACCTTACCAAAATACATATTCGGGTATTTGATTTTTTTGTAATATTTTAATACTTTGTGGTTAAAGAGTTTTTCTTCGTGATTTTGTATTAATTAGGATTTATGATAATCAGTTGCTCTAAACAAAAAAAGGTGCACTAACATAAAATAAGCAAAAGAGTATCAATTGCTTACAATGAATTATACAAAGAAAGCATTTGGACATAACTACTGGGTAAAGAAATGATTTTATTATTTCTTCTGTTATTATTAAATTTCCTGCTTGGTTTTATTATATGTATATCTTAATAAAATTAATTCTTAAGAGTTTAAAACCATTAGTGTGTTTATTTGAAAATTTGGTAAGCACTGCATATGCTAAACGTCTATGACTTTTCTTATTAAAGCCATTCATACTTTTCTCATTTGCTAATGAGTGCATCCATGATTTATTTGAATAGATTGCCAAGGAGCATCAACTAATAATAAGACTAAAAGGCAAATTTTAAAAACTCAATCATCATAAATGTTAAAACGATACAATTATTATTCCTTTTAAGTGTCCAAAAGCTGATGAGATGCCTCAAGGTTTGGACCAAACTAATCTGGCCGACTGCTTGGATGATCAAATAAAGAACACTACACTAGAGCATCCACAACCAAAAACAGACAATAAGTAAGATTGTTGGATGAATGTACGATGTATTATACAATTAAATTGAAGAATTCATTATAATAGTTTAATCAAAACTAAGATCAATAAGTATTTGTTATTAAAAAAATGTTTTGTGCAAGACATTAATTTTTTTACATCAAAAAAACACTTGGGATTTTAATTTACACAGGTTAACTCTGCTTCCATGATTCTATTGTAGGGAACTACGGAACATATCGCCATTATTCTATGTCTACAAGAATTTATTCAGAGAGTCCCTACACATCACTAGTTTCACATTTGGCTGTTAGGATATGGATTGGGCATATGGCAGCGGAGGTTAATACACTGATAGCCAGGCCTCCATGATTTCTTCTTGATTTCAAAGAAGAAATCCTGTGTCTCAAAATTAACATTGCAGGATCGTAATAACATTGCAGTTACCACCATTGATTTGGAGATGCTGCACCGGGTTTGGGCAGAATTAGAATATCGCACTGACATCTGTATTCTCATGCAAGGAAGCCACATAGAGCATCTGTCTCAAAATACTTTAGATTTTTTTTTTTTTTTTTTTTACACATGTAACTTACATTGTATATTCTTATAAGTCTGCAATAACCAGGATGATTTGTTGAGACCAGGATGTACCTTTTGAAATCACCAAGTATAAACTTGATTTTACTTTATTCCCAAAATTTCATTTAAAGCAATCTTTATTCAGGTTTTTTGTATTACATTTTATCCTCATTTTTTCTTCAATCAATAATGGTTTGACGTGATCTGTGCAAAACACTCTGCTCCCATCACCTAATAATAATTACTTGAAAATGTCAGACAGAGGTCTTCCTTTAGTTTTGTTGTAACTGGGTAACGATTTATTGTGACAATAGGCAACAACAAGGTACATTATATGATGTGTGTCAATTGTATGCATTTTCTGTTATTCACCCTTATGTCTGGCAAAAGTGCCCAGACATCGAAGAGGAACACCTCTAATGTAATACAGGGTGCGTAAGGTATTTGAGGACAGATTCACGTCAAGAAAGAAAAAAGAGATATAAGTCGAGATAATAACGTTATTATCGAAACATATCATGAGCATACACAAGAAACCTTCTTGTTATATGGCTATTCAATGAATCTGCCTTCAGCTTCTATAACTGCTTCAATGCGAGATCGAAACCATCGACATGCACGAATCAAACGGTCATGGTTCATATTGGTCATTACTCGAACAATGGCAGCCTTCAATTCATCTTTGGTGTTATGGGGATGTTCACTGACCTCTCTCTCCACAATGCTCCGTACATACACTATATGATCAAAAATATCCGGACACCCCTCACAGATCATCGGTTGGCCCAATGTCACATGATAATGACTTGCACATCATTTAAATAGCTTCCCACACCTTCAGACACAACTCTGCTTGGACATTGGCAAGAATGGGTCGTTCGGCAGAGCTCAGTGAGTTCCAGTGTGGAGCCATCGTTGGATGTCACCTATGCGGCAAGTCTGTGCGTGACATTTCCAGCCTTCTTCAGATACCCAAGTCAACAGTAAAGGATGTCATTATGAAATGGAAGACCCGGGGATCAACAACAGTTCAACAACGAACCGGTAGACCCAAGAAACTAACGGACAGAGACCGTCGAGTGCTTCGTCGTGTCACCCGCAGCAACCGGAAGTCCTCGGCGGAAAAAATTGCCACAGAGTTTCGAAACGCCTCTGCAAATGATGCCAGTACCATGACAATTCGTCGGGAACTGCACACGATGGGATTCCATGGCCGTGCTGCTGCCCACAAGCCCCACATCAGCAGGGTCAACGCCAAACGACGTCTGGAGTGGTGCAAAGCCCACAGAAACTGGACAATGGACCAATGGAAACGTGTAATGTGGACAGACGAATCTCGCTACACACTCTGGCAATCCGATGGACGAGTTTGGGTTTGGCGCATACCTGGAGAACGCTTCTTACCTGAGTGCACAGAGCCCACAGTCAAGTTCGGAGGAGGAGGAGTCATGGTGTGGGGCTCATTATCATGGTACGGACTGGGCCAGCTCGTTCCTGTGCAAGGAATCATGAACTCCGACCGTTATCTGAATGTTTTGGACAACTGTGCACTTCCAACGTTGTGGCAATTTTTCGGAAACGGGCCATTTCTCTACCAACACGATAATGCTCCGTGCCACAAAGCGAGGCGTGTACAGCAGTGGTTTGCGGACTCAGGGGTCGAAGAAATGGGTTGGTCGGCACAAAGTTCCGACCTCAATCCTATAGAGAGTCTGTGGGATGAATTGGAAAGACGCTTGCGGGCTAGATCACATCGGCCAACTTCTGTACCTGAACTGATTCTCGCTCTTCGGGAGGAATGGAGGAACATTCCGGAAAGTACCTACCAACATTTGGTGGAACGTCTTCCCCGAAGGGTGGAAGCTGTGATTCGGGCAAAGGGATGTGCAACGCTCTATTGATTTCCATGAAATCGTGGCTAGAGCGCAAACGTGCATGTGTCCGGATATTTGTGTTCATATAGTGTAGTAGTCCAATGGGTTCAGGTCAGGGGAATTAGGAGGCCAAATCCCCAGCAAATCAGCTTCACACGGATTTTTCAGCTTGTTTCGATCTGAGTAGGCGGTTTTCCCGTGTTTTGTCTGACATAAAATGACCTCTTCGCATAACATACGAGTGAAATCTGATGTTTTTATGGACAACATTTCTGATTGTTCCTTCCAACACATGGAGATCTTTGGCAAGTGACCTCATGGATTTTCTGGGATTGTCATCGATGGCCTGCTGCACTTGCTGAATAAATTCAGGTGTTCTGATGATGTCAGAGCGTGAGGCATGCTTTTTACGCTTTGCTACTGGTGTAACATTGCAATCTTCGTTCTCCAACTCCTTCCGCACTTTGTGGACGAATGATCTTGCGACCTTTAGAAATCGTGATATCTCTAAATCGCTGTGTTCTGCCTTTATTGCCACGATTACTGCATGTCTCTTCATGATTTGTTTATTTGATGGTCCGCCATTTTGCTTTCTGGAAACTGAAAGGACATACGAGGGTGTGTCCAATTTACTATAGTGCAGCAGTAGCCATATATATACACTCACTTCATCCTAATAAATGGTTTGTGTGAAGAAATAAATTGTAATGCCAATCATTTTGAATGACCTAAATAATAATGCAAAAGTTCAATTAATGTGCTTTTAGTTGTACTTAGGTGTAGGGAGTTCATAAAGTTCATACCTTTAAACAAGGGACCTCCATATAATGCCTGATGAATAGCACTGTCTACTTTGTGAGAATTAATTATTGTGGTACATCTGCCCGATGGCTCTTTCAACTTCATCCCATAAATGCACAATTTTATATGCACTCCATCTAGTTTTTTGTGCATGTAAAAGTTCCTCATTTCAGTCTAGAGATGCATCATTTTCATGAGAAGAAATAACATGTTTGCTGTTGTAGAAAGAGTCTATGCGAGAGCTATCATACATTTTATCCATGTGTAAAAGAAATCAGCAAAACAAATCCACGAAGAAAAGGTGTACAGAGATAATTCAAAATGTGTAAATTCCTATCTGCCCAAACAGATTTAAATTTAGTTATGATCTGAGAAGGTTCTTTAAGATTCTTGTGGAGTTATTTTTGGTTTTATTTATGTGGTTATAATTTTTACAAGCTCTGTTTTCTTATCACTATTTTATTTTAAAACAAAAATAGAATTATGAGTCTTAATCAATGTTCCCTCTAAGCTGGGCTAGCGCACAGATTTTTAGCTCAGTGCACGCTACAAGCCCACTACGAACCTGCTAGCGCAGCTTAGGCCAGGCGCGCACTGAGGTGCAACATGTATTAAGCTTAGGCCAGGCGCACACATCTGTTGTGTGGGAATGGCGTGGTGGTTAAATGGCAAGTGGAATTTTTAAACCTATGTAAACAAATGCAAACGCGCACATCAAGGTGGAGTGACTGGTGAACTGGAGTGGAAGTGGCATGGCGTCATTCTGGTGCCACTCGTCTCCGACATGTTTAATTTTCGAGTGGCATGCCACTTGCTAGTACACATTCGAGTAGGCAGAATGCGAAACAGTGGTGTTGTTATGAGAAATTTGTGTCTTTTATTTTGAAGCACAGGACATACCGTAGTACGAGGTGCATTCAAGTTCTAAGGCCTCCGATTTTTTTTCTCCGGATTGGAAAGAGATAGAAACATGCGCATTGTTTTAAAATGAGGCCGCGTTCATTGTCAATACATCCCAGAGATGGCAGCACCGTATGGCAGATGGAATTTTACCGCCAGCGGCGAGAATGAGAACTGTTTTAGATACTTAAAATGGCGACGTTTTCCTTACTTGAACAGCGTGCAATCATTCGTTTTCTGAATTTGCGTGGTGTGAAACCAATTGAAATTCATCGACAGTTGAAGGAGACATGTGGTGATGGAGTTATGGATGTGTCGAAAGTGCGTTCTTGGGTGCGACAGTTTAATGAAGGCAGAACATCGTGTGACAACAAACCGAAACAACCTCGGGCTCGCACAAGCCGGTCTGACGACATGATCGAGAAAGTGGAGAGAATTGTTTTGGGGGATCGCCGAATGACTGTTGAACAGATCGCCTCCAGAGTTGGCATTTGTGTGGGTTCTGTGCACACAATCCTGCATGACGACCTGAAAATGCGAAAAGTGTCATCCAGGTGGGTGCCACGAATGCTGACGGACGACCACAAGGCTGCCCGTGTGGCATGTTGCCAAGCAATGTTGATGAGCAACGGCAGCATGAATGGGACTTTCTTTTCGTCGGTTGTGACAATGGATGAGACGTGGATACCATTTTTCAATCCAGAAACAAAGCGCCAGTCAGCTCAATGGAAGCACACAGATTCACCGCCACCAAAAAAATTTCGGGTAACTGCCAGTGCTGAAAAAATGATGGTGTCCATGTTCTGGGACAGCGAGGGCGTAATCCTTACCCATTGCGTTCCAAAGGGCACCACGGTAACAGGTGCATCCTACGAAAATGTTTTGAAGAACAAATTCCTTCCTGCACTGCAACAAAAACATCCGGGAAGGGCTGCGCGTGTGCTGTTTCACCAAGATAACGCACCCGCACATCGAGTTAATGTTACGCAACAGTTTCTTCGTGATAACAACTTTCAAGTGATTCCTCATGCTCCCTACTCACCTGATCTGGCTCCTAGTGACTTTTGGCTTTTTCCAACAATGAAAGACACTCTCCGTGGCCGCACATTCACCAGCCGTGCTGCTATTGCCTCAGCGATTTTCCAGTGGTCAAAACAGACTCCTAAAGAAGCCTTCGCCGCTGCCATGGAATCATGGCGTCAGCGTTGTGAAAACTGTGTACGTCTGCAGGGCGATTACGTCGAGAAGTAACGCCAGTTTCATCGATTTCGGGTGAGTAGTTAATTAGAAAAAAAATCGGAGGCCTTAGAACTTGAATGCACCTCGTATTTCAAGTAATTTGCAAAATGTTACTTTCTTCATTCGGTAAAAAAGTTTGAATTTATTGTCGTTTAAATTTAAATCATGTCTATATACGTTGTATATTCCATTTTTTTTTTGTTGCCAAAAAGGGTGAATACAAGGATGCATTTTTCTACGATGATTTTGTGTATTAAAATTAGCAAGATGCACAAATAACAGAGCATCTTCAATCTTCATCTTCTGAGGATGTCATACTAAGTGGCAAGTCGGTGGCACAATATGATACTTGCCATTTCAGTGCGCGTTAAACCACTTCGCCACCACTCCACTCCCATGCCACCTAGTTCACACGCACCACTTCTTAACCATGCCACTCCCACGCCACTGCCTCACCATCTCAGTGCGCACCTTGCCTTAAAGGGAACATTGATCTTAACATAACAATACAAAAGTAATACTTTAATGATGCTGATGCATTTCAACTTATCCATCATCAATAGTCAAACTACTTAATTAAGAATTGAATAACCAGACATACCATATTAATGACAACGATAGGAATGTGCTTAACTGGAGCTGAAGTGGTTTTAGTGCCTGCACAATGTTGGTCTGCCATTCAGTAATATCATAGCCTCTGCCCTTTCAGGAAGCTTTCCACTAAGCTTCATTAGTGTTTATTCCATCCCTCCTACAACATGGCAAATCATTCTGTAGTGTTTTATTTAATCATTTACTTTAGTTTGCAGCTAACACTAACTCATCCCACCAATGTTCCACTGTATGTCAATCAGGTTCAGGCATAGATGTTGGCTGAGGGTGGTGGCAACTATCAGCAAGACAATGCAAATGTCATACAGTCAGAATTGTCTGTGAATGGTTTGAGAAGCATGACTAAGACTTCTAGAAGTCATTTGAAAATCAGAAGCTAATCGAAAATCTATAACTCACACCGATCGAAACATCAGATGAATGGATCTTCCACCAAAGAATCTAACTCTAAGGATGTGCTGCAATCTGCTGTAGGAAATGCTGCTAAAGGAGCATATTCTGGCTGTCATGGTCATAATAATGTGGCTGGGCATTGTGTTTCATTAAGATGTAATTTTTTTGCGATAGAAGGTAAAAATTATTTTTAATAAACAAACTTCTTATATATTTTACAGAGATTTGTTTGATAAATATTTTTAATTATAAAACATTTGCAAGGAACTAGAGAAAATGCTCCAGCAATTTAGTAATATTTTTTTGAAGCTAGCTTAGTTGTTAAAGCAACAACAGGTGTGCTTGTGGTCCTTGATTTGAGCCTAAATATGGAATTTTTCCTTATATTTTCCCAAAAAAAATTGTTTTTTTGATGTTAAATTAGTGAAATATTGTTTGACATATTTATTAATGATGAAAAATTATTCTGTGATTTTCTTTGTTATTATGACAAAATTCCCTATTAAAACATTTTACAAGAACTAATTTTACTCTACTTGAAACCCCTTTTAATGGTTTCATCTTTTGTTTTAAAAAACGTCTTTGTTAATTTATCTTATGAGTTAAGATATTTCTTATTCTTCATTGACTGAAAAGAGTCATTTCATCAGAAGTGTGTCAGCAGTGATGAAGAGATAACTGTGGTGAAAAACTTTTTTTAATGCCAAAATTTGGACTTCAACGACATCAGACAGGTCATGTGTCATTGGGAAAAAATCATGATTTTAAAGGGATCATACGCAGAGAAGGTCTAATATGTGTACAGAGCTTCATTTCTTTGCTTTCTCTCCAGAGGTACAAACTATACGAATACCCCTCGTATTCCCTGTGGTAAATGAAGGTCAACTGTATAGAAGGGTATAAAAATGCCCCTCATAAATTCCTGATATAATACGAGGTTTGGGGCATAAGACATGGCAACTGTTTTATTTTTTGTCAGAATTCAAGCATAGGTGGAAAATGTGAAATGTACAGATGACAGGACAAGAAATGGACTAAATATGACATGCCAACATTTTGCCCATCATGTTTATTAAGGTAGTTGACATAACAATATAGATTTCATGTTCCTCTAACATTACATGTTTCATAAGAAATGCAAGGTTAAAAAAATAAATAAAAAAATATGAGATTATTTTGAAATATGAGGGTTGTTCAACTTGAGTTACATCCATCCTGCACGGCAGTTGACTAAGAATTTATCTAACATTGCTGTCTGTGCAAGAAGAGAAAATCACAGAGCCATCAAGTGTTGTGGAAATATACTAAGAATGCACGGCTTCCTTGAAACATATGACATTTTGTGATACCATCCCTTAGCTCTGAGAAAAAAAAAATAGTTGCCATAACTTATGTCCCAACCCTCGTATCTTTTTTAATCATTTAAAAAATTTTCACAATCTTTATTTCCATTCTAAACGTTTCACTTCACTGTTCCTTACTAAAAGCAATAATGAAATTTTGAGTGAAAACAACCTTGAAAGTACAAAGGGGAAACCCAATCCAGAAGAGAAAGAAAATAAGACAGAACTAAATCAAAATCAACAAAATTCTCCTCTGAAACCACAAGAAAATATTCAATCAAAACAAGAAGGTAAAAACTGCTAAAATATGCACTGCATTGTACAAGATTGTATTATTTTTACTTCTAGGCAAGTATGTCTGCCTTAGTTTTATTAACAGTATTTAAACAGTCGAGTCACAGTAATGTGATCCCCTCGTACTTGTGATATCAATGCTAAATTATCTATGATTATTGGCTTTTGGGCCAAGGATGGCAGCATTTCAATAACTGTGGAATTTGTGAACTATTAGCTTGCTGCTGTGATAAAAGTGTACTGCACATGGCAAAATGGCACTATAGAAAATAAGCGATTTGGAAATTGGGGTGCTCCATGAGCCATAGATGAAAGAGGGGAATGGCGGCTGCGGCAATGAGTTCGAGCAAATCGACGTGTACAATGGAGCAACTTACTACCCATATGAACCAGGGGCTATCGCAAGTGTGTCTAGAAAGATAGTTAGCAAATGTTGCTGCATACAGGGCTCTGCAGCAGACGGATAGTGACAGCATCTATGCTAACGACTGTGCACCAGCGAAAGAGGCTATGCTGACACTAGACATCCACAGACTGGCAAAAAGTTTCCTTCTCAGATGAATCATGTTTACTGTTCGATCAGATGGATGTATGTTGGTACATACAGTGAGAAACATCAGAAAACAAAACCTTTCAACCATTTGTGGACGGCAACAAGCTAACGAAGACAGAATTATGGTCTGGGGAATGTTTTGTGTCATTTTCTGGGTGCACTGATCATTGTTGGTGGCAATATGAATCAATTTAAGTATGTATTAATCCTTGCTGACTATGTATGCTCCTACATGGATTTGTTTTTCTTGGGCATGATGGCATCTTCCTGTATAACAATGCGATATCTCATACAGCTGGAATTGTACGTGAGTGGTTAGAAGAGCATGAGGAAGACTTTACTGTACTTCCCTAACCCCAAATTTTCCGGACTTAAACCCAATCGAGCATCTATGGGACTATCTTGATCGGGTTATTCTCTCCACAGATACTACATCTCACATCTTCCAACAGCTGTCAACTGAACTGCAATCAGCATGGCTCAATATCCCTGTGAACACTTTCCAGCACCTTGTCGAGTCTCTCCCAGCCCATCTAGCCACTGTCCGAGCTGCACATAGTGGTTTTTCCTATATTAACAGGTGATCATATTAAGGTGACTTGACTGTTTATTATACAAAAAAAAACAGAAAAACTCACAAATTTTTATCTTTTTTATAAGATTTTTTTTTGATGAATAGTTTTTATCAACTTAATAGTGAAAGTAAAATAAAATCTCATAATTACATTATAACAATCCATATTTATAATGGATTATTATTATACTTATTTTTATTGTTACAAGTGTCTACGGAGTAATAAAATATTTTGCAGAAAATACTTTATTACTCCGTAGACACTTGTATCAATAAAAATAAGTACAGTGCTCCCTCTATATAACGGGATTCTACATAACGCCAGATTTATAATTTCAAATCCATATAACAAAGTTTTATCCAGAAAATAAAAACTGCAGACATGAATGAGTTTGCAATTTTTATTTTCCAGAAAAAACTTCGTTATATGGACTTGCAATTACGTGGAGTTATAAATTTGATGTTATGTAGAGGGAGTACTGTATAATAATTTTGAGAAAAGGAAAATTTTGTGAAAAAGTTGGTTGTCAAAAATAAATTTGTAAATATAATATATTGAATAATTATTTGGGTAAAGAAAAAAAAATTGTTACAACTGGAATTTGAACCCACTACCTCACACTTACATGTTAATAATTTGAGAGCAACCACGCTGCCGTCTGAGCTATCGGATCACTTACAATCAAGGAGGAAAACTTTCCCTATCAAGGTGCCCGAAACTTTAAACAGTCTTTTTTCAAAATTGGCTGAATAGTGCGCCTTAATATTTAAGTATACTAACACCCTAAAGGTACACTACAACTACACAAAGTCTCGTATTATACTAAAATTCCGAGGTCGTAATGTCCCCTTGTGAGATAGACATATTGAACATCTGTAAGGTAATATACAAAACTTGAAGAGTTTCTCTATTCATTGATATGAGCATTTCTGCTATGTCTATCCTGGTTACTGTTCTACTGACTTACAAAAACATGGAGAGACTAATGAATCACCCTGTAAATATTAGTCAAGATGTTACACATTCATATTTATAAAGACAGAAATACTGTATATATACACAACCTGCCTAAAATTAATTGGCCACTTCCTGACATTAGATTTTGGAAACATCTGAACAAAGGGAATTTCGAATAGAGCAAGAGGGTATAAGAGAGAGAACTGGAGCCGGACACTGTGGACGAACTTCAATAAAGATAACAAGAAACCACTGATCCGCAGTCTTACCTCCACGGCATGTAAGACTGCCAAGCACTCCCACTCGATGGCACTTTAGTTGGCTTCGGCTTCGGTTAACAACCGGCTAGCATAGGCTACAATATGACGTCGTTCTTCATAGACTTGTGCTAGCATAGAACCCACGGCTCGTTTCGAGGCATCAGTATGTACCTCAAACGGCTGGGAGAAGTCCGGTTGGACGAGAATTGGAGAGGTGGTTAGGTAACGCTTGATGGTTTTGAATGCTTCTTCACACTTTTCGTCCCGTATCCATGGCATATCTTTATGTGCAAGGTGACGCAAGGGCCAGTTTACCGCGCTTAGAGATGGAACAAAAGCACGGTAATACTAAACCATACCAACAAATCTTCGGACTTCTTCGACTTTCGTCGGACGGGGGTAGTCCAAGATGGGTCGGATATTACGATCACAGGGATGTAGTCCTTGTTCATCCACTCAGTACCCGAGAAACTCGACCTCCTGTTGGAAGAAGGTCGATTTCTTGAAGTTGACCTTCAGGTGGAATTTGAGTAGCCGTGAAAAAACTTTGGTGAGGGTGGTAAAATAGGTCTCCCAGTCAGGGCTTGCCACTATGATGTCATCAACATAGTGGAAGCACTCAGGTTCGATGGTAGGGTCGAGTACCTGGTCCATCAGGGACTGGAAGGCTTGCGCTGCATTCTTGATCCCGAAAGGCATCACTTGGTAGCAAAACGTTTCCAGGCCTGGGACCATGAACGTGGTTTTTTTCACATGATTCAGGGCTTAGTTGTACTTACCAATAGGCATGGTATAAGTCGAGTGTAGAAAAGATTTTTGCTCGACTAAGCTTGCGGAGTATCAGGTCAGTCAGTAAGGGGAAAAGGGGATATTGCTTGGAAAATTGGTTTGGTGATTGCGTTTAATTTCTGGGCGTCCAGGACAAAACGGGGTTCCTTGGTCTTATCTCGGTGAACAAGGAAATAAGGAAGAGACCAGGGGGATTCGCACCTGTGAACGGTGCCTTGGGCCTCCATCTCCCTTACCAATTGTCGGATGGTGTCGAGTTTAGCTGGAGCATAGACATAGGGGCGTACACGTACCGGTTCAGCTTTCCCGATATCGATGACATGTCTGTAACCAGGAAATTTGTCAGTAATTTGATTCATTTTCATCTCCATCTCTTTTAATAAATCGAATTCTTGGCGTTCCGATGTCTCAATAGTCATAAGATGGTCTTGATGGGCGTATGACAGTGTGGGACGAATGATGAGGGAAGTCTGCCATTTTCTAAGAAGATCCAGGCCAATCACAACATCGGGTACGAGTCGTGGAAATATCCACCATTCCCAATATTGGTTGACACAACGCTTACCGTCGATACGTGAAATCTGCAAATAGAGGCTTTGATGCAGATCTAGTTAGTTGGCGGTTGTCCGCGACGGTAATCTTTTTTACTTGCGTATGTTGTACCAACTTGCTGGTTAATGTCTGAACATGTTCTTCACGAATTAGTGAGATAGTGGCTCCGGTGTCAATCATAGCATTAAATTGTATTCTTCCTACGACTATGTCTACACCCCAAAATCCGTTTTCTGGGATAGTCAGTTTGGTTTCGGTCAGGGTTCTAAGAGAGTGGCACTGACAGTCCGCCTTTTCATGGGAGTCTTCCTGAGACACAGGTAGAGATGTGGTTCGTTTTAGGATTTGAGTAGGGGTGAATTCCTCAGCGGTTTTTTTATGGATTCCGAGTGAAATGTTCGGATTTCTGGATCTGTAGAACACCCTTGGGGGATATTTGCAGGGTCTTTTTCTTCGAGTCTTCGTGCCTAATGTCTGTTCTTCATGGACTTGGTCAATGGTTGTATCATAGAAGCGTTTCTTGCGAGTTGCACTAGGTAAGAGTTTGATAGACTTGTTAGAAAGGTTTGATAAATTGCAGGGGCTCATGTGATCCAGCAGACGTTCGTGATAGTTAGCTTCTTCTCGGTTGGTTTCTGGGTTTGCAGACATTTTAACCTTTTCTGTTTGCTTTTCCTCCCACTCGCTCGCTATGGTTTCGAGTTCCTGTATCATATGAAACTCTGACCAACGAATCTTGCTGTGAATGTCTGGTCGCATGTTGTTGTAGCACAGGTCGGTCAACTCGGCTCGTCCTAAGGGATATTCCAAACGCTGATTGAGGCTACACATTTCGAACACAAATCGCGAGAACTGTTCCGCTGATTTCTGCCGCCGATTGAATAGTTGTCACATCAACCAGTCTCTAGTTGTCGCTTGTCATCAATTTTCCCAGCCTGATGACCGAATTGTCTAATCAACCAGTCTCTAGTGGCATCCCAATTTGGTAATTCACGCATCTTCGTTTGTACCCATGGTCCCATTTCCTCAGGCACAAGAAGGGGAAAGATCCGGGGTAAGACTTCTTTTGGTACTTCGTTTAAAAGAGCTCTTGATTCCATTTTATAGATGTATTCTCCAATATCTTCTTCCGGTTTGTATGTAGCGATATTCAGAGTTTCCTTCCATTTCGCTGGCGTTCTCTCATGGGGTTCGTTCATGCGTGCAAGGGTTGATTTTGGGCGGTTAGGCTCCGTTCTAAGTTTTCCACTAAAGCATGTCCTATTCCCAAAGTGTACTTCACGATGGCTCCTTCAACAAAGGTATCTAATGGGTATTGTCTCCAATTTTCTATATCCGGGGTAGTGTCTCGCGTCGCAATTATACGGCGGATTTCTTCTCGCAGTATCCTTATTCGATGAGCATGGTCTCCTTCGATTTCAATGTCTAATAGGGAATTTACCAAAATAACGGCCTCCTCACTGAGAAGGGGTATACAATGCTGAACGAGTGAAGCGATTATCTTGTCGATCTCGTCTAACACTGGTACGTTAGCCATGACAATGATTACTATTATTGTCCAACAAACACTTCTCATGTCGTATTATCTTGACTAGGGGGTCGAACCAAAAAAAACCTTTCTGTAGCGTCCCTATTCTTGATCGGGAGTACAGATCAATCCGGTGACTTGCAATTCTATTAAATAAGCTCTTTAGTTCGTATTGGGAAATAAGTATCAGACGTAATTGGTTGGTCCCTCCTAAAGACCTGTGAAGGATAACGTTTATTCTCAAGAGATTAATTCTAAAACAATAATTAAATAGATCAGGCACCTCACAGGTGTTGAGGTCAAACAAAAGAAAAAAAAGTCAACAAGCAATTAATTAAAATAACAAGTAAATCAAAGTCTATTCTATTGTCTTTCACTAAAATATTGAGATCAACTTCGTCTTGAAAACATAAGAAGTAAACGTCTGTAAAAATTGATATCGCACAAATAAGTTCTCTTAAACAAAATTTGAGTCTTAATTATTCCTTTTGTCGTTATCGGGAAACGGTTGTTTTTCGATCGTATCAGTTTCTCCTAAAATCACATCGGGTAAGTATTTTTCTTTAAACTAAATTTTAGTCGTAATAAATGAATTGATGTTTACTACAGTTTCAAGGGATTATTTATGAGTTTATCATCTCAATATCAACATCGACGGTTTTCTTATTTTAGTTTGTCTTTATCTTTTCTAGTCCTGGATTGAAGTGATTACTCTAGGTAAGTCTCATTAATTGGGTAAACGTCTTTCTCTTTATTCTACTTCTTTCTTAATTTTTCCTTATTAATCTTTTTTATTATTATTTCCTTCTTTTTTCTTTTCACTTTAGGTTTAAAATCTGCATAGAGTTCGTCAACAAGAAATTAAGGGGTCCGTCTGGGGGCTGCAATTGTCATACTGCGTCACCGTATGGAAAAGACTTGGACTGAGTGGGGGGGGGGGGGGGGCAAAAAATAAACTAATAATATCAGATTAAGGTAGGGTAACGTTAGTAGAGGGGAGCCCACCCTAGACCCAAGGAACGAGCAATACGGCTATAAATCCTCATCGGAAAGATTTCTTATACATTGTTGGATTGATGTTAACAAAATCTATTCTATCATGGGGCCCCCAAAACGGAAAATAGAAAGAAATGGATATTACTTTTCCTGTCGTCGTCTTATGGTTGGTGGTACGAACGTCTATGGCGGCGCTGGCCGAACCTAATTACTGAGCCGTCGAGGTCGCAAGGCTTCTGAATACTTGACGCTGAATCTCGTCTAAGGTCCACAGCTCTTGGTGAAATGTCTCCGTTAAGAAAGACGACGATAAACGACTTGACTACATTTCTTTCAAACGCGCAAGCCCTCCGAGGTGAGCTGCTTGCCCTTCGTATTCCAAAATTTCACTCCTCTTTCTCCTCTCTCTCCTCGCTCGGCAACAACTAACTGTCAAGTTCTTTCTTCAGTCTGATATTAATAACCGCATTGTTGCATGTGCGTTCATTGTTGAGTACGTTTCCAAGATCGGTTTTTTCCAAATAGATAATTTTTTTTTCTTTTCTTTTCCAGTTATCACGGAAGCATTATAAAAATGATGTTCATCAAGAATTTTTTTTAACAAAACAAACGAAAAATCATCTCGGGGGGGGGGGGGGATCATTACAGTATACAGGATGTTTATGAATTCCGTTGCCAGATTTTGAGAGGTGGTAGGGAAGGTCAAAACTAACAACTATTCCGAATACCATTTTCCCCACAAAAACGTAAACGAGTTAAAAAGGTGTAAAGATTCCGACCAACCCTGTGAATGCTTCACTGCACGGTACCCACAGAGTTGCATGCAAAGCAGGAAATTAGCAATGAAAGCACTAATTGGTGAATCAGAACGCACGGGTGATCACATTCCTCATCGAGGGTGACCAGGCAGAGTCTGAGAAGTATGTACAAGCAGAAGCACCACACCTGCAAAGTTCTGAACATATGGAGAGATGGCAGACAAGCATTTGTTGTACGGCCAGGCCAACGCCTCCTAAAGATAAGGCCTGAGCGCAAAAACGACCGACATTGTTACATCATCATCCGAAGATACGTTTAATCGCATTTCAGGGCTTATTATTGGTAGTAATGCGATTAAACGTATCTTTGGATGATGATGTAACAATGTATGATGTTTTCGCGCTCAGGCCTTATCTTTAGGAGGTGTTGGCCAGGCTCATGGCAATGCACGAGAAGCTGCAAGGCTCTACCACGAGAGGTTCCCTCGTAGACGACGTCTTTGTCGTGCAACATTTGTGGTGATTGACCGGCGCTTACGGGAAACAGGAGAATTTCTACCCAGCAGGCTTGACGCTGGTTCTCCAAGGACTGTGCGAACACGACATGTCGAAGAGGACATGCTGCAAAGATTTGCAGATAACCCATCCACAAGCACCCATGCAGTTGCACATGATATGGGCATCAATCACACGACTGTATGGAACATTCTATACGAGCACCGACAACATCCTTATCACAAACAGAAAGTTCAGGCTTTGCGATGTGGAGACTATGTACCACACGTGGAATTTTCTGAATGGTATCTTCAGAGTGTTACTAACAACCCTGCATTTGGCATACTTGTGTTATTTTCGGATGAAGTACAATTCACCAAGGAGGGCATGTTCAATTGCCACAATAGCCATAGTTGGGACGAACATAACCTTCATGCCACACACATCTCCAGCCATCAGGAACACTTTCATGTCAACATTTGGGCTGGAATTCTACATGACCAGATTATCGAACTGCATGTTCTACCTTCAAACCTGAATGGAGAGCATTACTTCACGTTTCTTCAAGATATCCTGCCTGGACTGGTGGAAGATGTGTCTTTGGAAGTCAGACGGCAGATGTGGTTGCAGCACGATGGAGCACCAGTACATTGAGCATGGATAAGGGCCGTGCATGAGTTTCTCAATCAAACCTTCCCTCAACGTTGGCTAGCTAGAGGTGGCCCCATTAACTGGCCATCGAGATCACGGATTAACCCTGCTGGATATTTTCTTACGGGGTTCATTTGAAAAGCCTGGCTTATGTTACTCCAGTAGCCAATGTTGATGAGCTGAGAGCAAGAATCTTTGATGCCTGCAGAAAGGTTCAGCAAAGACCAGAAGTGTTTGAGAGAGTGCGACAGAACATGCAACGGAGATGCACGTCCTGCATCACAACCCAGGGTCGTCGCCACTTCGATACACCCTGTAAATATGCAGTTATGTAGAGTGCCATTTTACAGGGTTACAGGGAAAGTCGACTTAGATCTTTAAGGACGTTATTATTTAGGTCGTTGCTGATCGATTTGACCCTATAACCTACTATCCAAAAGTTAACAGTTTTCTAGATATGTGACTTTTAAATAAACGTTTACTCTTTATGGTCTGGGACCGCTTTCTCTGTCAATTTGTGTTTTATTTGCTTACTTAACTGAGAGTATTATACCTTTTTGGATAGTCAAAAAGACGTAGAAGTTATTAAAATAATTTGCAGCATAACTTGCATAGAACTTATTTTAATTAACGTGCTTCAAAGTTGGGAACACTTAGTGAAAACATCTACATGCAAGTTGTTTCAAGTTTTATTATTTATTTTTATAAACTGGCATACCCCCTACGTAAAAACAGCAAAAAGTTGACCCTAGAGTCTGGAAATTAAAAAAAAAAAAAAAGTTGAAATTAGAACAAAAAATGATATTATTTTCTTTTAATTTAAAAGTCACATATCTAGAAAACGGTTAACCTTTGGATAGTAGGTTATAGGGTCAAATCTATCGGCAATGACCTAAATAATAACGTCCTTAAATATCTAGGTTGACTTTCCCTGTAACCCTGTATAGAGGGAGCACTGTACTCTGAATAAATAGAACCACTGATGAATTATTTAAGAAAGGGGTCTCCTTTGTGGATTTATATAATAATTCAAGTGGGTTATTGCGACACAGAATAATATTAATACCGGTAATTTTTTTAAATGGACATGGGCGAAATGAAACCCTTTATCTTAAATTAATGGTTACCCAATTATGGTGTGACGGACTAAACTTATGATTCAGAATTAAGATCACAACTATTTGATCAGATTCATCCACAAAACGTCACAAAATGGTATTTTGTGACCAGGATTAGAAGGGCACCAGGTATAAAATTGAATGGCAACTGAGCTACAACTCACCTGTTATCAGGTGGCATGACATTAAGACTGTTCAGGCGATATCCAGACATACCAACTATATTTTGATTATTTGCATGTGAACATCCATTACAATTGGTTCGGTTTTTTTTTTTTGTTGTTGTTTTTTTTTTTATGTCAATGGCTTTATTTCAAGATTAACCATACTTTAATGCTATACTCTTTTTCATCTCTACCTTTTGTCTAGTTACCCTCAGGCAATAACCACTTTGCAGTGATAATACTAGAGGATTATTGGGTAACTTCAAAACCTGAACAAAAGATTTTGTACATTCGCGAAAAGTGAAAGAGATGCTTTCGTCTATTGTTTTTTAACATCGTATTATTATTATAAATAGTGTTGCTATTTTGTGTTAATATGCATTATTTATTAAAATACAAATTAATAAATAATAAAAATAAATAAATAAATAAATACTATTTTAAGAGTATAAATTTTTAATAATTTATTGACGAACTTTTTGCACTTTATTTTAATTCAGCTCGTGATTTATATTTTATTTTTTTCAAATTAAAATCGGAAAATAATTTATAATTTATTTCTTAAATTACATCGACAAACTTTTATATTTGATTTTTAAAATTAACTCTGCAAAATATTTTATTTGATTTTTTAAGATTAACGCTGCAAGTTTTTATATTTATTTTACTTTCAAAATTAACTTGACAAATTTTTTATGTATTATTTCAAAAATTTCAATTTTTATAAGCTAAAATAAAGTGCAAAAAGTTCGTCAATAAATTATTAAAAATTTATACTCTTAAAATTGTAAATATTTATTTATTTATTTATTTATTTATTTATTTATTAATTTGTATTTTAATAAATAATGCATATTAACACAAAATAGTAACACTATTTATAATAATAATACGATCATGGTTATTAGAAGTTAATAATAACCATGACACGATGTAAAAAACAAACGAAAACATCTCTTTCACTTTTCACGAATATACAAAATCTTTTGCTCAGGTTTTGAAGTTACCCTATAATCCTCTAGTATTATCACTGTATTATCGCTGCAAAGTGGTTATTGCTTGAGGGTAACTAGACGAAAGGTAGAGATGAAAAAGAGTATAGTTAGTCTATATTTCTATTTCAATTTTACAGAAACAAAGCAAATTTGTGATTATGAAAGTGAGGATTCTATCAGTGAGGAATCACAAAGTCTTCTAGAAAAATTAAATACTTTGAAGAAATTAAAGGTTGTGACAATAAAATGAATCAAACTATATAATTTTGTAACAATTCCTAAACTGTTTTAAAATGTTGTTTCATTGCAGAAGTCCGAATGTGACTATTTTAAAGAAGTAGAACTAATAGGCGAAACACAAAGTTATCTCAACATCATGAAGAAAGAGATTTTTAATAAAGTTCTAAAGGAATCTGATTTAGGTATAAAATTGCCATTATTTTCATAATAAAAGCCATTACATGAACTCTTTCAAATTAAGCTATACTGATGTAAATGAAATACGATGAAGTGCCCAAGTCATGGGAGCGTCATATGCAAATTTTCAGATGTCGCTTGCATCGCATAAAAGGTGTATAAATAAGTGCAGCAGTATCAGTGCTGTCAATTCGACTATTAGCAGCCATCAGAAACATCTTTTAACGTAATTATGGCTACACTACGAGATTATCAGAGTTTGAACGCGAAATGATAGTCGGTGTTATAGTTGGGCGATTTTAAAGAGGTACATTGCATATCTTTCCACTGCCATGGATCACTTGATGCTATAGGAAAATCTCACAATAACTTTTATTTTTTAACAAAGAGAGGTTATCATTAAAGACTTTTGGCTGCATTAGTCATGTGACTACATCTTATCTTCAATAATTGGGAGTGGCCACGTGTCTTTCTATAATTGCCCAACTATAGATGCGTGGAACAATCCATTTCTGAAGTGGTGTGGGCATTCAACATTCCTCAATCCACAGTGTCGAAGGAGTACTTCATTTCAGGCATTACCTCCCACCATGGGCAGCACAGTGGACGACCATGGCTGCTAAATGCTCATGAATGGTCCTTCGTAACAAACACACATCACTACATCAATTAACAACCACATTCAATGAGGGCATACTAGAACCGTGT
>JAHWFO010034640.1:5662325-5709173 GCA_023313115.1 Rhysida immarginata | reverse complement strand
GCAACACAACAGAAGATAATAAAGTAACTGAAGAAAATCTTCAAAAATATCACAATAACGAATAGAAAAGGGAAGGAAAAATTCTGCGACCTGGACTCGAACCAAGGACCATGCCTATAAGCATGGTCCCTGGTTCTTGTCCAGGTAGTGAAATTTTCCTTCCCTTTTCTATTTGTTATTGGCATGCTACAGATTAGGCTAAAGGGTCATAAGCTACTTCCCAATGTAGGTGTAGATGGGCTGAAAGAGATTAAATTCAAACTGTCACGATTTTGCTCTTCTCTCACATTAGACACTGTCTTAATGAATTATAATAATTTTAGATGGGTGCAAAAGGAAGAAAGAGAAAGATATGCAATGCACGTAAATGTAGCTTTTCAAAAAATATCCCTAACTTAACATAACCTAACCTACCTATCTTATAAAGTATTCCTGGGTTATGGCTATATTTAAATTATAAGCAATGTGTTCTATGATACACCCTAAAATGTGATTTTTATCTGGACCACCCCCACTCTCCTTGATTGTATTATGAAATTTTCATAAAATAAATTACTGTATTGGCCCTATTATAAGCCACACTCCTATTCTAGTGTAAGCAAATTTGAAAAAAAAAAATTATTTTACAGCGCAGCTTATAATCGGGTCAATATGATAATCATAATCATGCTCCAGTATAGCTTAAATTCAGGAGTACATGAATAGAACAAACAGTTAAGGCTCATAAATGCATGCATTCTGATATATACTCCTTAAATATTCAGAATCTATGTCAGCAAAGCTAAATGAAGTGAGTGAAAACCTAAAATGGATTAAGAATCAACACAAAGTAGATGAGCAGCAAGACAAGTATTCTCTCAAAGACATTCCAGAAGCAGCTTCAACCCCAAGAATGGCAAAAAGAAAATCTAAATTAAACCAACTTGTTGATATTCACAATGAAGTTTTGGATAAATATCAAAAGCAAAAAGGCAAATTGGATAGAATGAAGAAGACATTCACAACTAATCCCACTCAAGAAGCTGCAAAAGTGTCTGAAGAACACAGTCAAAACATCACAAAGAAAGGTAATCAAAAGCTAGATTCATATTTTACATAATTTACAAAAAGAAAAATGCTATGGGTTAAAAACTTTTTTTAAATCCATAAATAATTATATATTAATTAAGATAAATAATTAACTCATGTTTGCAGAACACAAGAACTTTCAAGCAGAAAATATAACGACTACAGTCAGCTTTGAAATTAACAATAACACAAATCCTGATTTTAAAAAAATTCAAGAAGACCACTGCTATCTGACAAGAAGTTTATCTACTAAGAGTATTCAGAATTATGGCAGCGAAAAAAATTCTAATTATAGTCATAGATTTAAGTCCGATAAAGATACAAAACAGACCTCTATGAAAAAGAATTCTCCAAATAATAAAAAAATGATATCTGATGGCTCATTAAATCCTATAACTTCTAAAAAAATAGTAAAGCAGGCACCCAAACGGAGGGGACGCCCCATTAAACTCTTGAATGAAAATAAGAACTTAAACCTTACAAATCCAAAAAATTCTGACTTATTGCCTTCCAATCAAAATGTAAAGGCTAAGACACTGAAGAAAAAATTAAAAACAGCCGTAAGTATTCTTTTCCATTGTTCTACACAATCATAATTCCCATGGCATTTCAAAGAAGGCAATATGGTTTCAAACTTAGAGAGAGAAAAATTAAGTTTAAATAATTCCACACTTTCTGTAGACAGAAAAGGAGAAAACTCTTTAGTGATAATACAGATACATCAAAATGTGAGTAAATTTAACATTTATGAACAGTATTTTAACATATACTGTATAGACATGAATTGGTTAATTTTTTTTTTATTAATACTGATAGTATCCACCACAAAATTTTTAACAGCTATTTTAAATACAACTTTCTTCATTAGAATTAAATAAGTGTGTGTGTGTGTGTGTGTGTGTGTGTGTGTGTGTGTGTGTGTGTGTTTTGGATTTTTTGGAAATTCCGATTTTGGATTCCTTAAGATCATAAAAAGTAGAATAGTAAAGTGTCAAAGAACAACCCTCTATTACTTTGGTCTTCATCAATAAAATTGAGTTGAAAATTTAGAGTATATAGTGCTGAGATGATCCTATCCTGTTTCCAAGTAATAAGATAAAAGTTCATGACTATTTGCAATTGCAAGCAAGCAAAAAGAGGTGGAGTTTCGCATTTCCGACTTTCATGTAATGCAAGAAGAAATTCCTAGAAACTAACAGTGATGTTGGCCTGGTAATGTACAGATTGCAGATTTCCATAATAAAATTCAAAATCATTGAAAATGTAATTGTTGCAATCATGTAGATCTTTGCTGATAGTAGTTTTCATTGTTAAATGCATGATATTGTATGTGGAATCACACACACACACATTTCTGTTGTATAGAAAGATCTGTGTAATTACACTGGTCAACAAATTTTTACAAAAGTCATGCTACCAAAATAAATAGAGTCACTTTTTATCAATTTTTATGTGCTGAACACGAATATGACTGTCAAAATGCAAAATTGGCTTTAGTTTTTTCTTATCTTTGTTCATGCAATATCTTGATGAAACGTTCACCATGTTCATCACAAATCATACCACAGTTGTCAAGGAAGAAATCCGAATGGGAATAAAGGAAGTGAATCTTTAGAGACATATTGCAACCAAGTTTCTGATACTACATCAGCATGTCTTCTACGAGTTCCTTGTAGTTTGCTGTCCTAACATTCCCGAGAAAGTTGGTAGAAACTAGATGAAAAGCAGTTTTCCATGCTTTTTTTCACATCACCCTGCAGCAACTTGTTGAACTGGTCAGCTTTGAAAAGCTCTTGAATCTGAGGACCCACAAAAACTCGCTTAATCGTTGCTTCGCTGAGTCAAGGAAATTTTTCATGCAGGTATCGGAAAGCTGGCGAAGTCCGATCCATGGCTTCCACGAAGTTCTTCGTCAAACCTAGTATGATGTGCAGGGATGGTAGTAGGATTTTTTGAGTTTCGACTAGAGCTTGGTGCTGAATGTTCTTCTCTCCCTCAGCTACATTTTGTCTGCAAGTCCATTCCTTCCACAAGTAGTACAATTCCCTTGCTCAGCTAGAAAATGAACTATATGAAATATCTTCAAAATGAGAGCCAATAAAATTTTTTAATGGTTATATTTAGTACACCAAAATACTACAGAAAAAAACTTTAAGTTGGTAACAATTTCATTGTTGACCAGTGTTATATAAGGAGTAGTTTAATAATAAATATATAAATCTCCTTTTTAATGTTGGTAAAATTATATAAATAAAATAAAATTAATATAAATAAATAGTCTTGATAGTCATCAATATAAGTTCTGATGAAAGTTGGACTTGTTGAGGGATAGAAGAAATCATGAAACAAAGATATAGATCCTGTAGAAAAATAGAAGACATACAGATGGAAGACAGTAGAAATGTTGAACAGGGGGAAAGGTGGTGAAATGATGTCTTGATGGTACAAAACTAGTGTTCAAAATTAGGGATTACATATAAATAAATAAATAAAATAAAGAGCATTTTTGAGAATTTTCTATTATCTTCAGTTTTTTCAGTTTGAATTTTAACGGACAATTTTGACTTTATTTTACTGCGCATGCGAAATATGCATACACATTCTGGCATCAAAATTTGTAATGCACTGTTGGGGACGGCTCTTCACTAACTCTGCTCTAGTGGCTCAAATTTTCACGATAGAGCCATTTCAATAAGAAAACAGGATAGAGTTGATGTTTATATCCGTTACCTAAAATTAAAATCTATTGGCTTACGGAAATAAAATGGGGAACGTCAAATACTTAATAGACCATTAGGTAAATAAAAAAAATCACATCCAAGTCAACATTAGTTCTCGGTGTGGATCAGAATATTTCTCCTTCTTTTATCTATAGAGATCCAGCATTTTGTTTTTCAAGGTGTTTATGCTAAAACTAATAATACACTAGTGTCCATAAAGAATGAAATATTCTGGTGCCCAGTGTCACACAAGTCGTCTTGTGTGGTGCATTGCAGTGACCCGAACTGCCAATACACAACTTTTTTAATTAATCTGACAGTTTTGCCATTTCTATTTTTGGCGTTGGGATGATATTGAGAAGACCTTCCGTATTCCCCTATCAAGTTTGATACTGATCGGATAACCAAACAGTTCATTCTTGAAAATTCCTTAATTTATGGACACCAGTGTATATTATACTCTGCAGATTGGATCTGCCTGTTTCAACCTGTTTCTGCGCATGACGTCCTAATGCATCGTCTTTTACGTCTTTTATGTGTAGTTGATATAGCAACATTGCTTTTTCCTATGCTAAAATGGCTTGGCATTCTTTTATTCAAGGTTGACCTCTAATCTACCATGGTGGATGCAGATGCAGAAGCTCTTTGGAAGAAGTGAAAAACACTTCTCACCAATCGCAGAAAATCATTTATAACGTGAAAAAGTATTTCGAAAAAGAAAAAGCAGCTGATGAATTCCTGAAATCTTTAAATCAAGCTGTTTTGCAAATTGCAGAAGTTACAGGTGTAAGCAAAACTATTGTGAAGCAGATTTCACATGAAGCGAACGTAACAATGTCCAAAGTTTCCCTCCTCCAAATTCCAGGGAAGTCGTGCTATTACTTATTTTAAATAATAATATCAATATAAAATTTAAGAATAAATATACAGATGGTAATAAATCAATACATACAAAGATAAATGATCAAATACAAAAATTCACAAAATGACAGCAAAGCAAGAAAGGAAAAAAAAAAAAAAAGCAAAGAAGAAAAAAACTCGTAAAAAAACACCTACACTGACCATGACTAGGCTGTGTTCAGTACAAAAAGCTGGGAGTCAAGAAGCAAAATTTCTATAGGACTCTAACAATGGGTAACAGAGTAAATCTTTCTTTAGAATACATCACTCTTAACTATTCCTCTCCTTACTTCCTTGTTCAGATGAAGGGGTTGAAGAAGGACATATTTCCAAGATGCTCATCAAAGCAGGAGAAGGAATGAAAAGCCAATAATACTTCTACTTATTAACACTTCAATTATAACCCTCAAGAATATTCAGGATAATTCTCTATTATCCTCTTTGCTGTAACAAAGAATAGTCTCTATCTGAAACGTCAGCTTTTTTCAGAGTCTTATCACCCTGTGTTCAATTTTTATTATATAGTTTTTTTATTTCAGGATTCTTGTGTCTTCTTTTTTTCTTCTACATCCGTCAAGAATATTCACATATTTTCTCTCAGTGGTCCAAAGCAAAAGGGATAGTGCAGTGACAAGTCATTTCTGTTAATAACCGAAATCAAGAACAGATGAAGGGGGGGGGGGATACTAGTGGATGTTGATTCCTTCTCCAGCCTAGGAAATATATCCTTCAACCCCTTCATCTGAACAAGGAAGTAAGAAAAGGGTGATCGAATTTTAAAGAAGGATTAACTCCGTACTGAACATGGCCTAAGCAATCACTTATTCTAGTTTTTTGAATGCGCAGTAAAATAGGTCAGGGCTCAAGATCTGATATGCAGAGTCTATAACAGTTTAATTGTAACAGTTTAATGCAAAGCAGGATCTAGTCATTCTTTAAACTGAGGATAAACCCCACTTATTTTCATGTACTAGTGTAACATAAGGGGAGGGGAGGGGAAGCAATTGTCCCATTGTTTCTCTGTGAATCTGTTAGTAATGCAAACTAATCATGATATATATATTATTCTTCCTTGTGTGTTTTTCTTTCTTTATTCCTATACCTCATAATTATTTTTTTAATGCATTAATATTTATCTCTTTATAGGACATCCAACTGCAACTGACAACAATAGCCAGCAGACCTACCAAAAGTCCATTTTCATTTATAAATAGTGAGAAAACCGGTATAGAACTACTGAAGAGTGTGAGAGTGATGACATTAATTACAATAAACAATGGGGAGGAAAACTTACCAACTTCTCGTCTCCCAGAAGAAATTTGGTCCAAATCTTTCACCGATGTTCATCTTCCTCCTGAAATTATAAACGACATAGATGTTTGGTGTTAATATAACCAATTAATATAACCAAGGAAGAGGAATTACCTTGATCATCAATGATACAATATAAATCAAGAAAATTTGATATAATAGTTTGTTTTTTTTAATCTAAAATTTAAATCTTTATTCCGTCATACTTACTCGAGACATGAATCTCTTTTCTGAGAGTAAATTTGGTGCTCTTGTTCGGTGAAATCTGATGGTAGTGAGGGAAGATTTCCGAGAACTTGAATTAACACCTGGTGACAGTTTTGACTTCCACTCAGCTTCCAACCGCACATAAATTCCTCCAAAATTCTGTTAATTATTTAAAAAATAATTAATATAATATGAATCTTCATAATTCTTGAGAATAATGATAACTATTATAATAATGATAATGACAATAATGAAAAATATTTCTTAATCTTCAAATTTTACAAAGGAAATTTTATTTACAAATTCTTTTTTATATTATGTATAAGATCATTAAAATAAAATGGAAAGAAGAAAATCACTTATCAGATATCCATCTGTTAATTATTTTAAGCTAAAACGTAGAAGATGAAATCTGTCTAGTGGAGGAACCTTGAAAAGTATGAATTAAGTTTTGTAAAGTTTTAATACAGGTTAACCTGAATAACTCGAACTCTGATAAGTCAACTTCCCAGTATGCTGCAGCATGGCTGGATCTAATGCGAAATCTGAAGGAAAATTTGATTTCCTTGGGTTCATTGAAGAAGAAATCACTGCAGCTAATAGGCTGTTTGGAGAAATAAGAATGAAAACCTCAGCAGCAACTATTTGTCTGGTTTCTTTGTAGAGTACTGAATATAAACATCTCATTACTTATAATACTGTACATGTATCCACTAGCTCTCTTTGTTTCAAACGTGTAAGTCGAATCCCTAAGAAGTCAAATTTTTAACTTGCTCCCCTGAAAATTTGAGTTAACATAGTTAGCATGTATTTTCAACCTGGGAGCTTCTTATCTTTTTTTTTATTTTATTTAAGTAAAAGTCCATATGAAGTTACCTCATAGTAAGAAGTTAATAACAGCAATGGGGATTGTTGTTAAGTTCTCTGGTGGGGGTTTCTTAAACAACAAAGTAGAAAAAAATGTTCTTTGCAAACATACCAATTCCTGACTTCCAAAAGGGACAAATATATTTTTAAAATAATGGGCTAAATAAGTGTGTCTCTTAAAGCTAGCTGAGAAATGATTGCATGTTAATATGTTGGAATACAGACTCTCCACAATAGACAATTGCACTGGTTTCAATATCTAGAGCATGGTTTTTCAGGCTTCTTATCTTATTGCACACTTGAAACATCCACTCAATATTTCATTACCTTTATCTGCAGAAATTGGATTGAGCCCACAGCCTTTAAAATGACAAGCACTTTCCCATTAATCTTTGTGTTGACAGGATTCTTCAACCGATAAGCTCTCAATGATGATTGGTGTTTTTCTTACATGAACCTAACTGTAATTAATTAGAAATCCTTCTCAAAATATTTTGCCTAACGGCATTATCATTATCAAGTTATCGATGGTTAATTAGGAACAAAATTTTGAGATTTTGGTTGGTTTGATTTATTAGAACTTTTGGCGTCTACTACAAGGCCTTTTACACAAGTTATATCTGTACGCAGCTTAGGACAAACACAAACATCCATGCCGACGGTGGGATTCGAACCCACGACCAGGTAGACTCGAGAATTAGAAAGCCTACGTCCTAGCCCTCTTGGCCACCTGGACGGCAATTTTGAGATTTTGAAAACATACAAAATGAATGGGGTGCAATTTGTATTTATTTATACAGGTATGGTTTTTTTATTGTTTACATCGACTTCTGAAGGGATGTAATCCCTGTGTTTTTAAAATGGACTAAGCTCACTGCTGACCTTGAATTCATTCTCATGGTGGTATACCTAATACTATCTCAATCATCCTGTGATGGAAATATTTATTTTGAATTTAGTTAATCTCTAGCTTTTTTGGATGTTTACTTTTGCAATACAGTACCATTTTTATGGTTATTAAAGATTTTTTTACTACTCAAACATTTATAGAAGAGGAAATTATAAATGGAAACTGGAGATGATACTACAATCGTAAAGAAATGATATCAGAAAAAAATGGAAGGGAAAATTCCATGACCTGGATTCGAGCCAGATTTGAACCTGAATTAGGCAATTGGGACAGGCAATGAGCATGATACTCGTGGTTTATGGTTCGAATCCAGGTCATGGAATTTTTCCTTCCATTTTTTCTGATAATATTATTTATAGAAGAGGAGATTAATCAGTAAAAACAAGCTATCTTTATTCCATCACATCTGTATATACCAAGTGCAATTTTACAAGAACAATCTGGATTGAATCTGGAATCGGTATTTATTTATTTCTGGAAAGAACTCTGTTATTCAAGTCTGTTACATGATTGTATATAATTGTTAGAAATTACAATGCCATTATAAAAAATCAGGTGGAACATGATCACTGTACAGAAGGTCGACTAAATCTCATCTAAAATTGATAACATACATATATTTGAAGGCACAGATCGTTTGACAATGTCTCTGCCTTCTTCATCACTATCTTCCTCCTCTTCTTTCTCTCGATTTTCCTGTGCGATTTCCTCCTCACTTACGGCCACCTCAGTAACAACATCCTTGGTAGTAAGAAGCTATGGAAGAACACAGGAGTCATTGTTGATATCCTATAGAACCTATCAGAACTCTCGGTTATATAAGAATGTATGCTTCATTGTTTATGTCCAATAGAACCATTCAGAATCCGCAGAACATCATCGAATATCGCATGACTAAAATATTTTTTGCAAACGCATTGCAAACAATATAGTTTCCTAGAATGAATTTCTTGAGTGAAAAATTATGTATTATTCGATTTCAGAGGAAAATAAAACATGTATTAACAGGTTGAATTTACATGGAAATAGCTTTCAAGGGGACAGAACCAAAGGGAAATCAAGTATTAAGTGGTCACATATTAACAGAGTTTGACTGTACTAAATTTCAACATTTCAGTTGTTGTGCACATGAATACTGCAACATACAGTGTGCCATAAAACTTTGTAATCACAATTTTTTTCTATTTATTATGGCTTAAAAGTTAGTTTTCATAACTTCTCAGTTCTTACGTAGAAGTGCTGGGAATATGTTTATTCAATCAGGCATCGGTGCTTTCCTCTAGATAGACATGACTTTTATGACTATCATCGTTTGTTCTAAAGTTACCAGTTTCAAGAATTTTCTCTACACCCTGTACACAAGGTCTTTACAAATGTATGGTGGGGTTTCATAAGCAAATAAAATAGCCATTTCCCACTCTAACTGGGTTAATATTAAACTCTTTTGTTGACAAGTGGTTTCCTTCCTTTATCTCTATACTGTACATGTATCCACAGATTATAAGGTCAGTTTATAATTTTTGTATAATTTTATCAAATTTAATGCACTTATTAAAAACAAAGCAATAAATATTTAAGAATATCTCAAGAATGTTTGGTGAGGGTTTATCCTATGCCAAACCTCAGATATTTAAATTATTGATGAAAATAGAAACAAAAATTCCATACCCTGAATTCGAAAAGGGAACCTTCGGAGAGCTGAAGGTTCCTGGTTGGAATCCAGGATGTGGAATTTTCTTTCCTATTTTCATCATTAATATTTAGTTTATTTATTTATTTTTTCTGTATTTCAAACATTGATATTTTTACTTATTACTTTTTAAATTCTGTAATATTTTGATACCGAAATTCTTCATGCCGCCATATACAGGGTGTTCGTAAAATGAGGGATAATAAGTACCTAGCGTGATCCTTGGTATGATGACAAGCTTAAAGTTCCTTATGCAAAATGTTCAAAACTCAAATTTTAAGGGTCTAAACATCACATGAAGTTTTTCTAAAAGCTGGTGGAAAACATCATTTAATCTCAGATTTAAGGAGCATTTAGCACACAGGAAGAATGGAAGAAGCAACCAGTCCTCTGTAGCAAAACATTCAATCGACACAGGCCACAATTTTCCTATCAACAATGTACATCTGATAAAATCAATAAATAAAAAACACCTGCTGGATGCTTTTGAAAGCATTGCTATCCAACAATTGGATAAAAAAATCAATACTTAACCTAGATATGGGTCCGATTAGTGACTCCCCTCTAATTCAATGGTTGACCCAAGTAACCAATCAGAGAAACTGATTTTTCAGGTTTTCCTTTATTGGTTGTTGTTCCTTATATATACTCAGCTGTTTCTAGACACAGGCAGTTCTCTCAGTTTTCTTGAGGTGCTCCTGGGTGCTGAATGATGGAAGCAATTGCTCCCGAAAAGTACTTCCTGTATCAGGTTATATATTTTCAATCTATTATCATTGTGGTGAAAGAGGTTTTTCTTAGTTTTAAGTTTTGCATTACAATTATCCACATTTGTCTTTGTTATTATCTATACATTGATTTATTAATAGTAAAGAAAAACTTTCTTAATAAAAGTTCAAAATCAGATTTCAATCAAAAGAGTTTAATGTCACTCATTATGCCTACCTATCCCTGTTGCTAAGAAACAATAAATGGCATCGTCAAGGTGATTCGAACTCGACTTCTTGCCTGAAGAGATTAACCTCAATGGTTTAATGTATTGCAAGGGAGCTGAACATCATTCACCTAAGTGAAAATACTTTTGGAATAGGGTTTACTTCCAGTTTTTATATTCAGATAATACATGCACTACAGGCTTTTATGGCTGGACGTGAATTGTTGTGCATGGAAGGAATTTGATTACCATGTTAACACTCCTCAAACGTGTCTTTCTACAGTATTTTTACCTACCATTATCTAAACGCCTCCAGGAACTTTGTGATCAGGTAGGTAACACGTACACTACAGGTTGCAGCATCAGACATACTATGGGAGGGATTTCATTATCATGTTGGTGTGTGACAAGGATGCGCAGATTGAAGGACTATGAATAAAGCATCTCAAACTTGCACAGTTGCTCTTCCTAATGGCACAGATTGCAAAAATTGGTAAAAATTGTGTATATAGATATGGTACCTTCGCAAGTGAGGGTGGATAGGATATGCCTTTTTTAAGATAAGACTTATATATGCTTTGAGGCTAATATTGCACAAGGGCCCCAAGAACTCTTTATTTAAATTTTCTATATTATGTCAATATTACTGTATTTACCATAATTATTCTACTATAATGTGCTTCTTGTACAAGGCGATTCCATTTTTAGAGCCCAAAAAAAACAATAAAAATTCTATCCTTTTGTATAATTCTATCCCCATTTTTGACTTGTCATAAGAGAAATATGCAAAAATATATAGAACAACCTCTTTATGTTTTACATTTTTAAATATGCATAATCTGGAACTTTGCAATTAAAAACCTTCAAAATCTGATTCATTATCATCCGTGGCTTCAAAGAGGTCCGAATATGAGATAATTATAATACAACAATAAATAATAAAAATAGGCATGGACAAACTTAGTTTAGAGAGTTCACTTTCGTATTAGTTTTGGCAATGGGAAATTCAAATAAAAAGTGAATTAATGTATTATATAATGTACTGTACATTGTATACTCACTGTTCAATTGAAAGTGGACGCTTTCGATTTTAGATGTTTTGTCAAATATCTAGAAAAACACTTCACGAATTATCCTAAAACTTCAGGGGTGTAAAGAGCATGTTGCACCTCATATTTTTCAGTGAAGGTTGTCCCAAGGACAAATAGGGGACCAGCAACAAATTGAACCAAATAAAACCTTGTAAACATTCCAAAATGGAGCTTTAGCTGTGAAGCAGAAATATTTTTATACATTTATTATTAATTTATTAACAAGATATTAATTCTCACCCCGCCCCCACCCCCGAGTAGGATAAGGCAAGTAGGGGACCCTGCAGTCATCTATTTTTACCCCTTTATCTGCACTTTTCACCCTCCTTTCCCTTGTACCGTGAAGAAGGCAGGATTAAATGGCAAAACTAGTCTGATGATTTTCAACAAAATGTTGTACTGTAAGGCCTCTCTTTATTTCGTTTATAAGTACAGTGCAGAGAACAACAACCTCATAGATTTGCCTTATCGTTTTTGTTTATTATTCTACAAAACATCTAAAATTGAAAGTGTCCACTTTGTAGTCACTTAGAGTAGTCTTAGAGTAGTCAGATTGTATACTGTATAATTACATTACTGTGATGATATTATATGCTAATTTCATTTGAAGTTCATCAGGACAGAATGCAACTTTGTCTGCTCAAAGCAGCTTTGAAGTTGCCTTCTTTTTGAGAAGTTACTTTTGTATTAGTTTTTGGTGACGAGAAATTCAAATAAAAAGTGAATTAATGTACTGTTGATTATATATTGTATACACTGTATGGTTAAAATACTATGATGTATATTATACATTAAGTTTGTTTGAAGTTCATTAGCCCGAAGTTCATTTGAATTCTCCCCTCCTCCCGGCCCGTCATCAGTTGTTGCAGGGCTAATATTACAATTATTATCCTCTTGTATAATACGCTTCCACAAATTTAGGTGCTTTTATAAGGAACAACATTAAAATTATGTAACCTTATTGGTGTTGCCATTATTTTCTCCAGGTGATGTTTTGCACGACCATTTCTCCTCACGGAATTTCTCAATAACACTGGTGAGCTTGACGTGTTCATATTCTCTTTGGGCATCTTGATTATAGCGAACCGAATTTCCTGAGTTCCATTTCCAATGAAGAATTCTTCTGAAAGATAAAACACACATGTAAGAATCAAATATTTTAAGAATTTGTATTTTTACAGTATGACATATGTAGAAGAAAAGAAGGACGAGACACAAGAACCCTGGAATAAAACGAAAATGGTATGTGGTAAAACCCTGAAAAATGTTGACATTTTCGATAGAGGATATCCTTTGTCAAAGCAAAAAGTAAAAGTGATCACTTTGGTTTGACAAAGGATAACCTCTATTTGAAACGTCAGCTTTTTTCAGGGTCTTAACAACTTGTGTTCCATTTATATTTATACAGTATAGTATTCTTGTTCAAAAGCATTTCTTACTGCTTGTGAGTTATGGATGATTTTGCATATTCAATGCCAAAGGGTATTATTTTATCCAATAAAGCATCATCTTCATTTTCATCAGGACAACATGCATTGTCTTCATCGTCACTGAAGTTATCAACTGATTCATCTGATTTGGAATGTGGACTATTAGAATCCTTGTTTGAAGATGGGCTCAATTCTTTCTTGGTAACATTAGAAATTGTTGAGGAACTCTGCTTTGTCACAGATTTCTTGTTTTTTGTGCTTGATCTTTGGTAGAAAAAAAAAAATCAATGAACATGTAAATCATGGGGGTGGAGGAACTTTTCAAAATTAATAAGTATAAAAAATACATTACTGTATAATAAAGCCATCTACACACACTAGCCAATAAATAAGAAACATCTCTAAAACATTCTTTTAATTCATTTTTATGCAAAATAGTTTGAGATTATGTGATTCAACATGCACTTATCACACTTATTTAAAATAGATTTGGGAGAGTCTAATCACAGAACTTGATCAACATGGGGACAAAGAAGGCTTAACTGACTTCAAAAAGGGACACATTGTTAATGCTTGTCTAGCTAAAGCAACGCCTCCTAAAGATAAGGCCTGAGCGCGAAAACATCTTACATTGTTACATCATCATCCGAAGATACGTTTAATTGCATTTCAGGGCTTATTATTGGCAGTAATGCGATTAAACGTATCTTTGGATGATGATGTAACAATGTATAACGTTTTCGCGCTCAGGCCTTAGGAGGCATTGGCTAAAGCCATGACTGAAACAACAAGGCAGCTGAATGGATTCTGAAAAGATGCGAAATCCAAAGTATTCACTGCTGGAAAAATGATCCACAGTTTTTGTCTAAAAGGGGTAATTATGGTTCAAACACAATCAATCATGTGCAAGACCACCATCATTTAAAAGACTTGTATGGAGAAAACAGAAAATCCACGTGAAACAATTCACAAATGATTTTAATCAAGGCTGTTCCCGACTCATATCCGGCAGAACTATGTACTATGAACGAAAACAGATAAAAATCTGCAGTCAAATGAATATAGGAAAGTTCTTCAAATACCCCTGATTTCTTCAAAGCACAGGAACATTCATCTACAACTGTGTATGCAATGTCATGACTGGACAAATAAAGTCTGGAAGAAGGTTATCTGGTCTGATGAATTATGAATCGTACATTTTGCACAAATGCTAGGAAAAGGGTTTAGCAGGAGCCTCATGAATGCAGCATGCCTTATCAAGACAATTCAAGAGTGTGAGGCTTCTTCGACTGTAAGGAATTCATCTGCTGATAGCAGAAAAGCAGATACGAGGGCGGTCCGATAATAAAGGTTCAGGAGACGGGCATACGAGACCTGTGCACGTAGCTACGTTGTCACATGCATACTTAATGAGGACATGTCAGTAGTAGTTACCACTGAAACGGTTCGTTCATTGAGTCAATGCCTGGCATACAGCAAGTTGACAAAATGACTGGTGTTATCGACAAATATGTCAGTCTTGCTTTGTGATTTTCTCCCCCCAAAAACAACCATTAACAGCAACAGGTACTATGAAACACTGGAAAAACAGCAAGAAACCATTCGTCGAATGCGGCCAGGACGATTACGCACTGGAATGAGGTTTTTGCATGATGGCGCATGACTTCACACTTCGAACAAGACGAAAGCCTGGCTGAAAGCGAGAAATCCTAGAGCACCCCCCCCCTACAGTCCAGACTTCGCCCAGTCAGATTTCCGCCTTTTCGGCCCTCTAAAGAATTGTTTATCAGGCAAACGATTCCCTAACCAAGAAGCATTGCAAGCTGAAGTTCGACAATATCTCGTTAATTTGGGACAAGAAATATACCAAGAAGGAATGTTTAAATTGGTCAAGCACTGGGACAAATGCTTAAATGTTCACGGGGACTATGTTGAAAATTAAACAAACCTTTGTAGTATACATGACATTTGTGTCAACATTTGTTTCTTTGAATATGTCCTGGATAATTTGACCTGTACCTTTAATATCGGATCGCCCTCATACATTCTTTGAACTTTTCAAACATTGTTGCCGACCAAGACTATCTACAGTGCTGCATTTTATCTTGCATGTGCCAGCTTCTTCATGGGTAACAACAGTACTGTTCTTCATGAAAGGTTGGTTCATCAGTGGTTTTAGCAAAAACTAAGGTGGTTTCTATCATCTACCCTGGCTGCTCCAGAGCCCAGGTCTCAACCCCACTGAAAATGTTTCGAAGATATTGGAACAAAATATCCAACAGCAAAATCCTTTTCTAACAAATCTGCCAAAAATAAGCCATTGTCTGAGAATGCCTCATACTTCCATTAACTTACAAGTGCTTCAACAGCTTACTGACTCTATGCCAACCAACACACATGGTGTAATCCAGGCCAAAGGGATTCTAATAAAATAATAGCACGAGTAAATTGGGTCATGTTGCACAAATAAAAATAAGGAGAAAGGTTCTACTTTGCAGCAATAAGAATTTATTAGAAAGACACATTTCGGTCTTAAACCATCCTCATTCAGAATACAGTAAAAACTTGCTAGCTTATATACTGAAGTGCCAAAAGTCATGGGATACCTATTCAATATTGTGTAGGACCTCCTTTTGCCCAGTGAAGCGCAGCAACTTGACACGGCATGGACTCTGCCAGTACACAGAAGTTCCCTGAAGAGATGTTTAGCCATGCAGTCTCGATAGCAATTCATCATTGCATGAGTGTTACAGGTGAACGCTCTTGTGACCGAATGGATCATTTGACAATATCCAAATATGTTCGATGGGATTACATGCAGGCCATGAAGAGCTGCAAATGGTCATCAAGTAGCTCGACATAACTATTCCCAGTCAATGATAGATTCAATTTGATCAGACGACCCAAACCTTGCCATGTAACCATGCCTCGTACCATGATGAGCCACTATCTGATTGCACAGTGCTTTCTTGACAACATGGGTCTATGGTCTCATGATCAGTGCCGCACTCGAATCCTGCCATAAGCTTGCACCAACTTTAATTGTGACTCTTTGGTGAAAACTATGTGTTTCCAGTCATCTAAGGTCCAACGAATATGTTCCGATGGCATGCTGTGAGTCTTGTCAGTCTGTTCCCGAGCCCAGGCACTCTTGTCAGTCTTCTGCTGCCACATTCCAAGTGCCAAATTTAGCTGCACTGACCTCATAGACTCGTTTCTAGTATACCCCTCATTGAATTTGGCTGTTAATTGACGTGTGTCTGTTATAGAGGACCATTCTACTCAGATGTTGCTGTTTACGAGCATTTAGCAGCCATGGTTAGCCACTGCTCGGTCTATGGTGGAAGGTAATTGAGGAATGTTGAATGCCTGCATGACTTCAGAAATGGAATGTCCATGCATCTAGCTCCAACTATCATTCTGCATTCAAACACTGATAATTCTCTTCATGTACCTGTATTCAATTTACAAGATATTTCATACGACCGCTAATAGTCAAATTGACAGAAAGCCTATTTATACACTTTTTTCGCAATGCAAGCAACGCCTGAATATTTGCATATGATGCTGCCATGAAATTTGGCACTTCAGTGTATTCTAAAGAGATTCCTCTTACACTATGCACATTGGAGGACCAAGAACAGGACCATCCAATTACGTGCAGGGAAGGGGTTAACATCAAATATACCCAGAAAGACCAATAAGATCAGTGCAATAAAGTAAAATATGAATGAGTAAAAACATATTAAAACTACAAAATTGGAGAATTAAGCTATAATATAATAGCATAATGAAAATACACTGGCGGAAAAAAAAATCCCAACACCATGAAGGACATGTGATAGATGAATGAAATTTGGACAGTATATTCAGCTATAGTATTTATTCAATTGATTCAAGTTTCAAGGTTACAACTTCTAGGGGGCGCCACCAGCGCCACCCTGTACATGGTGAAAAGCACGGACTTTAGTACCGCTGTAGTCGCTGCACTGGTCTATGCAGGCCTGCACACGTGCATGCATACGGTCGTAGAGATGCCGAATGTCATTTTGTCGTATGGCATTCCATGCCTGTTGTACCTGGATGGTCAGATTAGTGACAGTTGTTGCTGGTTGTGGAAGAGCCCTGACATGGCTTCTGACCATGTCCCAGGCGTTCTCGATGGGTGACAGATCTGGTGATCGTGCTGGTCATGGTAGGATAAGGATACCCTGAAGGGCACGTTGGGTTGCAGCGGCAGTGTGGGGTCGAGCGTTATCCTGTTGGAACAGCCCCCCTGGCATACCAGCTATGAATGGCAGCACAATGGGTTCAACAACCATCCGAATGTAAACATATGCCATCATGGTGACTGGGATAACCACCAGGGGTCCTGCTGTCGTAGGAAATCCCTCCCCATACCATAATGCCAGGGATGGGGCCAGTATGCCTACGATGGATACAGCTCGGTAACACGACTTCCCCACTCCTCCTCCTGACCCTTGTGCAACCATCACTCTGAACCAGACAGAAACGACTTTCATCCGTGAAGACCACAGACCTCCATCCTGCCCTCCAAGTCACTCTGGCTTGACACCACCGAAGACGTGCCGAGGGGTGTTGAGGGGTAAGAGGCAAACATGCCACAGGGCACCTGGAGTGGAGGTTCCTGGCCAGGAGACGGTTCCAAATTGTGCGTGGAGTGACGTTGGGTGCCACAGCAGCCCGAATGTCCGCTGCAGATGTTGCCCGATTTGCCACAGCCATCCCTTAGATGCGCCGGTCAACCCTGTCTCCAGTGGCCAGGGGTCGTCCAGATCCTGGTCTCCTGGTAATTCTGCCTTCCCTAGACCATTGCTGCCAACAGTTGTACACAGTGGCAATGTCTCGACCCATGCATTCTGCAATAGCATGGAACGAAAGTCCACCCTCTCGAAGACCCACTACACGTTCTCGTTCGAATTGGGTTAGCTGCCCATATTCACGTCACAGTCGCCTTCGAGGCATGTTTTACGTACTCTATCACACACAATCACAAGTGTCTGAAGTGACACAGACGCGCGACTGATCTCCTTTATATCTGTCATTGGAATGTCTCATTTGCATGTACAGGGTGGTGCTGGTGGCGCCCCCTATAAGTTGTAACCTTGAAACTTGATTCAATCGAATAAATACCATAGCTGAATATACTGTCCAAATTTCATTCATCTAACACAAGTCCTTCGTGGTGTTGGGATTTTTTTCTGCCAGTGTAGTAACAAAATTGAAAAAGTAAAAAATAAAATCAAAAATAAAAAAGAAAAAGACAAACAAACAAGGAAGTGGAAACTAGTATTATTCTTTTAGGATGCACCCTTTGCAGTTTGCGTAGATTCTTCTCAGTTTCCGTAATTAGGGGTGCCACGTCAGTGTCGATTTGTATCTTTATAAGTTTGTCTCTTCCTCTACACTTGGCTAGTTGAATTTCCATATTTTCTATCATCTTTGTTTTCTTAGCATTGGGACATGTTTGAATAACATCCATGATATCATTAATGATGCCTAAATAGTGTTTCTTCCTGAACACATGATCAATAAAATTTGACTTTCAGGGTTTAGTCTAATAATGGAGACGTGTTCCTTGTAGCATTGATGGAACAAGCATTCAGATAAAACATGTCGCAAATTTGGCATTTTAGCTAGTAGATGCCGGTCTTGTAATCATCCTCTCCTTCATTGTTGATTTTTCTTTTTAAGGCTTGGAGAGTGGTTTTCTTTCTTTTAAACGTTTCTGGACTTTCCATCATCAGAGCACCAGGCACCAACAGGTTCTCTTTACAAATCTGTAGAAAACTCAATACCATGACCAACATCATCCATAAGTTGATATCTAATCATTCTATGCACAAAAGCTGGTTGCCATTCGTTTCATGTTGCACTGGGCAATGACCCTACTGTTTCATGAGGATGCCAGACTCATCAAGGATAATAATGGATGTAGCCAAAGTGATATAAAGAATATAATAACCAGTGTCTCTGAGATAAATACAATGCACACAGACAATAAAGATGGTGCATGGATTAAGTTTACCTTCTTCAGCAATGACATTCCTATGGTCACCAACATAATAAGGTAGCATTTAAAGCAAGAGAGAACCAAACAGAATCAATCAGACCGGCATCTACAAGCTAAAATGCTAAACTTTCAAGCTGTTTCAACCTATTTTATCTGGGGCTACAAAAACGCTCATTCCATCATTATTAGTTGACGGATGTAGGCGGTGGTGTGCTAGGAGCCGGCTCGCGAGAGATTTTACGTGCCAGTTATTTAATTTCGTAATATTTTGTAAGCCGTTTGTTGAATTCCAAAGACACGAAAAATTAGAAATAATTTTATTTTTTATACAATAATTCATATGTTAGGTTCAACTGAGTAGTCGTGGACTCGGTTAAAAATTTGCCAGCACACCACTGGATATAGGAGAGATGGACGAAACACAAGAACCCTGGAATACAATAAATAATGGATAATAAACATAAAATAAAATAAGTCAAAAATAAAAAGCTGATGCTTCGGATAGAGGCCATCCTTTGTTAGGTTAGGTTAGGTTAGGTTAGGTTAGGTTAGGTTAGGTTAGGTTAGGTTAGGTAGGTTAGGTAGGATAATATTAGAGAATTATCCTGAAAATGACAAAATGAGTACTGGAAGACAACTTATATATGGACAGCATAGGGGGGAAAAAACAAGGTATTGGCTGGGGACACAATAAAGGAACAAATGGGAAGCCTGGAAATGAATTAGAAGACATGTTTTTGTAGGGCAAGAAAGAGGACCGATGGGAGGTGATAAGAGGGCAGTGAGAAAAATGTGATAGCACATACAGGATCCAAATAACAGAAATCGTGAAAGAGATTAGGAATGGTACAATTAAATTCGCATATAAGAGCTCTGGATCAAATGCAACTCCTAATGGTGCTTCCACAAGCAGGTCTGACTGTAACCGAAGTAACATAGAAAATTATGAAAGAGTATAGAAAAAATATTGAAAAAAGAGAAATATTTGAGAAAGCTGAACATTAAAAAAAAGAAGAAAGACACAAATGTGGAATAACTGATAAGAAAGATAGGCAGGGGGGGGGGGGGGGGCAAATATAGAAACGGAAAGAGAAGGGCCCAGAAAAGCCTGTGACAAATTAAGGAATAGTTGGAGTGGGAGGGGAATATGGGAAAGGTAATGAAGGATTGGTGTCTTTGCTAAGGTTAATGCCGTTAGGGGTTAGGGAATTGAATTTCCAAATAAGAAAAGACTCGAATTGCTTTCTTTCGTTTTTGTTATGAGAGTTATTGCGAAGAATAGAGGTTGACGTCTTTTAAAGAGTGGCCAGGGGAGTTTAAGTGTTTAGTGACAAGGGATCAGCATTGCAAATGATGTCGAATTTATATCTGGTGAATCTGGTACGTATGTCATTATCAGACTCTCTGACATGCTGCTTCTGACACACTTTGCTATGTAAGAAATATATTAGGTTGTTTGAAGTGCAGGTCAGGTTCTGATTAACCTTGAGGCTAAAGGAGGAAGCACTGCTGGAAAGGGAGATGGCAGGGATAAGGAAACGGCAAATGCCACACAGTTTTTCAATGCAAGGTGAACAGCCCTTAGTAGAAGCACGTGGTTTAGTGATAGCAAGCATGGACCAGAATATCTTTAAAATTAGATGTCCGTTTAAAAGAAACTTTTGGTGGTTCTGGTAGAATGGAATGGAGAAGAGGAGAGTCGTCGATAATATGTTGATGTTTCCTTAATACTATTGAGGGTTGAATGATAAGGAAGAACTAGCATAGTTGTTGCCATGGTTGGAGAAGTTTTGGGATTGTTATTAGAATGGGAATTACAATGTTTATAAACAGAAGAACGTATGACAGATTTGGGGTAACCTCTTTCTTTAAGGGAGTGGGTATGGGCGTTAGATTAGTGTAGATTCTATGGACGTGAGTTAACTGACCTAGAGGGATGTTATTCTTGCAATGGCGTGGATGGCAGCTGTCATAATGTAAGAACTGGTGCTGGTCAGTGGGCTTCTTATAAAGATTAGTGGACAATTTGTTATTAGTGATAGACATAGAGACATCCAAAAAAGGAACCGCCATGGTAGAATAATTGTGAGAAAACTTGATGGAGGGGTGGATGGAGTTAGAGAGGTTGATAAAAGATAGGAGCGAGTCTTCATCATGTGGCCAGATCAGGAACACATCGTCAATATATCGTAGCCAGAACAACGGCTTCCAGGAAGATGTGGAAAGTAATTTGGTTCCCATGAAAACATTGTATAATTGGGTGCCATTTTGGAGACTATGGCAGTGCCACTGGACTGGATATAATAATCATTGTTAAACCTGAAGAAATTGGAGGTGAGGATGGTGCGAAGGAGAAGGCAGATGGTGTCACTAGAAGGAACTTTGAAGGGTTTATTAGTCGTGAGACTGTTGCGAACAGCTTCAATCTCATCGTCATGAGGAATGTTAGTGTAGAGAGAAGAGACATCAAGAGTGCAGAGGAAAACGTTCTTGAAATCATAATTAGAGTCGTTAAGGCACTGGATATGGGAGAGAAAATGGTTAGTATCTTTGATATAGGAAGAAAGAGTGGGCAGGATGTGGCATATGTGATGGTCGACATAAGCAGATAGTGGCTCACAGAAGGTGTTATTACAATGGATGATTGGACGACCAGGGTTGCCAGGTTTATAAATCTTGGGAAGAAGGTAAAAACAACCAGGGGAGCTGAATTTAAGATGGAGGAAAAGGCAAGTTTTAATATCAATTTGAGAGGCAGTGTGAAGCTAAATGAGGATATTTTCAAGTTTGAGGTAGAACGTATTAGTAGGATCAGAGGTTAGTTTCTAATTCCAGTTTTCTGTTTGGAGTATCTTACGGAATACATTCCAGCTTATAAAAAGTTATTTGGAAAGCACCCTAGAAATGCACAATTCAAATCCTACTCTATTCATGGAGGTTATTTCAAAAACGCAGCCACCTCTGTGAAGGTGAAGTCGGGCCGTTGTCTGTTAGCTTCATTAATGTAGTCAGAGGTGTTCAAGACAACAATAGTTCCCCCTTTATCAGCTGGCTTTATTGTTATTGTCAGGGTTATTGATGAGGCATTTATTGCAAAGAAATTCATTTTTGGTGAGGTTAGAAAGAGGTCTTTTAATAACGTTAGTGAAGAAGAGGATGTCATTTTGAATGGATTTGATGTAAACTTCAAGCTTAGGATTGATATCATGAGGAGGGGTCCAGTCTCTAGGAATACGTAAGGTTGAGCTGATGTCAGGAGTAGTGTAGAAGTACAGACGGGATTTGAGGGCATGGCTGAAACTTTCAACAGAGGAAATGATCTCAAAAGTATCAATGGTGTTTGGAATAGGACAGAATGAAAGGTTTTTAGACAGGGTTCTGATTTCGAGGGACGAAGGTTTTGTGGTAGAGAGATTAATAATAGCGGTTGTGCCAGGAGTGGAGGGGCTTGAACTGATAGAGGGAGGTGGATCGTTTTCATGATTTCTGTTATTTGGATTCTGTATGTTTTATCCTATCGCATTTTTCTCACTGCCCTCTTATCACCTGCCATTGGTCCTCTTTCTTGTCTTCTAATTCATTTCTAGGTTTCCCATTTACTCATTTATTGTGTCCCCAGCCAATACCTTCTTTTTTCCTCCTATGTTGTCCATATATAACGGCGCATCTTAAAAGTCCGTCTGGTCGCCAACAGGTCACGTGGTATGATCAGCGATCAGTCGGCGGGCGTTTGCTTCCGTTTGTTTGTTCCGATCGTGAGCATTCTGCTTCAAAATAGCATCGCAGCAAGTTTCCTCATCATTTAAGTTAGTATGATTTAAAATTGTGTACAGGGATAAATTTTCTTCACTCATCTGTTCTTTTTCGTATTCATTCCTTGTTTCTTGATGCTGCTCAATATATATTTCACCATCTCCTTTCTCCAAAACATATTTATTACGTATCGGGCACTCGAACACTTGAATTATTACTTTCATCCGCCATTTTGATTCTACTCACCGAGGCAGTCGATTAGCATTGGACTCTGGTCGCTATTAGTGCGACCGGTCACATTATGAAAATGCTCATCGCAACCGGTCTGTACATTATGGACAGGTTGGTCAGACTTTTTAGACACACCTTAAGTTGTCTTCCAGTAGTCATTTTATCATTTTCAGGATAATTCTCCTTGCTTCAGAGAATTATCCTCCCTGCTTTGACAAAAGATAGCCTCTATCGCCTCTATCCGAAACATCAGCTTTTTAGTTTTGACTTATTTTATTTTTTTTTTTATTTAATATCCATTATGTATCATTATTACAGGGAACATGTCACCATCATCAGACTAAACCTTAATCAAACAGTAAGCAAGAGCAGTGCATTGCATTGGCAATTGTTTGCCATTTTCATTCACTCCTTTTCCTTTGCCAGCTACTTGTTTTCTCTAGTCAAAATCTACTTTTAGGGACTATTCTGGAGAATGCGTATAGAGCCATTCAGGATATACACATTATGGCATGAAAAATACTGATGGCCCACAATACTGGGAGGATAACTCTAGTAAAACAATAATGAGTTAGAAGGATGAGTTGTAATCAAGTTGAAATGTGTGTTAAAATGATGCGGGGTGAAAAAAAAGTACTGCCAGGCACCATGCAACTCTGAAAAGAGTCTCCAAAAGTCCTGTCACAATCAAAATCCTATGCATTTTCAAATAGTTTTATTTACACAAAAGTAAGCAATAAAATAATAAATGAGAAATGATTTTAAAACCATTTTGCAAACTATAGGAACCAAATCACTGCTAAAATAATCAAAAGGCAAAGAAAAATTGTATTCATGTTTGGTAAAAATGAAGAGATATGTATAGATATGAAAAGGAAAAAAACCTTTACTTTTTCTTTTCTAACTGTCCACAAATTATGGATCGATATGACAGCAGGTCAGCATATACTTGACGGAGAGTTTCATCAGTTGACTGAAAAGTATGATCTCGCTGTTGACACCCCTTTGGATAAAAATATAAAAAATAAGCATACCATAAACCATGATTAATAAATTGACTTAATTTACATTAATAACAAATACAACCTCTGACAATTAAGTTCGGTGAATGAGTTCACACAACAAAATGCAAAACAGATAGAGCCACATTTACTTTATTGTCCTTCGCAATAATCACCCTGGAAGGCAATACACTTTTGGGATCGGGTGTATAAGTCCTGGAAGCTCCTTAGGGATGGCTTTAAGTTCACGTGTCACATTTGCTTGAATGTCTGGAATGTCCGCAAATCTGTGTCCCTTTAAGACCCGTTTCAGGCGTGGGAACAAGAAAAAGTTTGCCGGTGCCAAGTCTGGTGAATAAGGTGGATGAGCTATGGATACGACCCCTTTGTTGGCAGAAACCATTGCACGATTACGGCAGTGTTCCTGTTTGATCCATTATCCACAGTTACGTGCGCACGCTACACCTTCAACTGAAGAAACGAGCATCTGCTAAACCATTGCACGCACAAACATGACCTGTCTGAACTTGCTTAAACAATGACCGGGCTTGTATTCACATGCATTGTTACTCGCGTAAAGCTCGCACAGATTAGGGTGTGACGTCATTCACCGAACTTAATTGTCAGAGGTTGTATAATATACTAAACTGTCTTTATCTCCAAGGGGTTGAAAAGTAAAAATTTCTGCTGGCAGCATCGATACATGATCTCAGCTCGAGGATTCTGTTGTTGCTGATGAAGCTTTTCATGATCAGTATGATAAAGGCACTTGTCCAGATCACAGCAGCGGAAATATTCTTTACAAGTAGAACATTTTAGATAATTCACTATTCCCCAAAGGTACCAATAGATGTAGCGCCAAGATTTGAATTTAAAGAAAAGTTGTTTAAGGAAACGATGAACTTCCCATGATTTATCCCTAAAATAAGCAAGAGGTTTGATCAGCTTAAAACTGTTTGTATTTTGTTATAGGCTATGTAATTATATTAAATTATATAAATTTGTTACAAAGAGAAAATGAAAGGAAAAATTCTGTGACCTGGACTCGAACCAAGGTCGCATAGAATTTTTCCTTCCCTTTTCTCCTTTGTAATTATGATGTGCACCTTTTATTTTAAAGATGTCCAAAATATCTCTACTTTAATTTGTTATATTTCTTAATTATACAATAATGAAAAAAAATGAACTTTTTTTATTTTTTTAAACTCATGAATATTAAAATGTACAGTGCATTCCTCCCCTCCCCACCAGTCACTCAAATAAGATCTATAGATATAAGAGGTGTATTCAGAAAATAAGTTCAGTTTTGTAATTAAAAAAAAAATATATACTACATATATTTTCAAAATTTCTTCTTTACCAGATTCTATATACCTTTAACTATTTTTGCACATAGTTTCCAAGTTTATTTAAATACTTCTCATAGCGTTCAATGAACTTTTGTTTGCTCACTTCATAGAAATCTGCTACTGTTGAGGAAAGCCACACAGTTTTCACTTTTTCATCATCACTGAAATGCAGGCTTCAGATGAACTCTTTTAGATGCTGGAACAGGCGGTAGTCACTGGACGTGAGGTCCACACTGTTAGGAGAGTGGTCAAGTTGTTCCCAACCAAAAGATCTGATTACAGGCTAGACCTCGCATCTAGTGACTACCACCTGTTCCGGGATCTAAAAGAGTTCGTTGACAGCCTGCATTTCAGCGAAGATGAAAAAGTGAAAATTCCGTGGCTGTCCTCAACGGCGGCGGACTTCTATGAAGTGAGCATGCAAAAGTTCATTGAGCGCTATGACAAGTGTTTAAATATGTGACATTCCATGTCAGTTAAGAGTGTTGCATGGGCTCGACGGGAATTGTTTTCTTTTTGCATTTTTTTTATTTCGGTCTTAAAATGGTATAGTTTTTTCCATTTTGATGTATGCCTATGTGTTTTTGTTTGAACCTTAATATTTAAAATATTTGTCAGTTTATTTATTAATTGTTAGAGCTTTTATAGTTTATTATTTTGGATACTGCAATCGTTGTTGCTTTATTCCGGGAATGTGATTATTGGGGGGGGGGGGGCATTTCCGAGAAGATGGTGTTATCCTCCCAATTGTTAATTGTTGGGCAGAATTAGCTTAACAAGTTTTCTTCATTTTGGTGTGAGTGAAGAGAAAAGAGCAGAGATCCGTTTTTTTTCGACTGAGAAGAGTGACGATATAGCCATTTTGGGCTAATACTTAGTCATGTAGAATCTTCTATGTGCATTTTCATTCTGTTCTATAAGAACTAATGCACACCATGGACATCATTACGATGTATGCATATAACTGATGCAATTTAAGCGAGTTTTAATTTTCTTACTGGAAAACGGTAGAACCACTGCTTGCCCGACAACGTTTGACTGAGCAGGGAGCCGCCTCATCAAACTAAGTACCATGGCCATGGGCCATTCAAACTCAGGTATTGCTGCGGAAGCAGCCACTTCTTATCCCTGTTCCAATTGACGACTTCGCTTCGGTAAGGTATTTTTGATACATTTGTTTCCCAATTCAAGAATCCTGTGATTAATGCTTATGCCCTGCAAGAGGACAACCATTAGAGTAACTGTCGTAATTGAAGTGATCAACCTGACTTGCTTGTTGAACTGCATGAGTGGAGAGTGGTCCTGGCCCTGTTAGTGCGCCTCGTGAATGTGTTTTTTGCACAAGAGCATCAATAGAGTGCCTTCAAGATTTTTCTGTAACCCTGTTGTTGATAAGTTGAATTTGAGTAATTTTTCGTTTAATGTCTTAAGCTCATGGCTGGGGGCAATGGAGCACAAATCTCGAACAGAGTAATGGCTCATTTCCAAGATCAGTGTGCTTACTCATGAGTCGAGTGTTGTTCGGTGGGTTGCCCGCAAGCTTGGTAGCTGTGAGCGCTCATTCAGCAGTGCGCTCAGTGCTTCATTGGATGTAGCATTTCAGTGTGAGTGGCGTCCGGCATATATACCCGATACTCGATACTTGTGGTATCGACGAAGTATCAGTATCGTCGATACTTCGCTTGAAGTATCGAGTATCACGTGAGAGAGAAATTTTTGAATGCAGAAGACAACAGTATTTTGGCAATTTCAACTATCTTTGATCCAATATTTAAAATTTCTGGATTTAAAACAAAGCAGCGATAGAGCTAGAAATATGTTAAAAAATGAGTTATCAAATTTACTTCCTAGTACTGTAGTAATTTAGTCACCAACAACAACATATGTCTTAATGAAAATGATTTTCCTGTGAATGATAATAATATTTGCGTTAAATTAGATAGAGAGATTGAAATGGCAATTAAAAGCATTGATAACGAAATTAATATAGAAAATGTTATTCAGAATTACATTGCAGATGCATTTGTTAAAAGATCTAAAAATCCTGTAAAATATTGGCAGCTTCATGAAGAAAATATTATATCACAGCTAGCACTAAAATATTTGTGTGTTAGTGCAATTTCTGTGCCTTCTGAATGTGCATTTAGTAGAGCTGGAGAGTTAATCTCAAAAAAAAGAGGTCAAGATTAAACCCAAAAAGTGTAGATAAATTTCTATTCATAAATTCAATGTATAAAATGAATGAGGATAAATAAAAATTTAATGTAAAAGTAACGTCTTTTTCTTTTTTTTGGTATCGAGTATCGGTAATTGGTATCGAAGGTATCGAGTACTTAAACTGAGTATCGCTCAACACTAATATAGAGCACAGGTCTGTCCCCATCCTGTAGCGACAGTTGGGCACAGGTGAAAAGGGTCACGTGACGTTCTCCAACGTCAGTTCAGGTTGTTAAGTGTCGTGACTTTATGCAGTGTGCGTTGTGGATGCCAAAGTGCCATTCAACGCTTTCCGAGGTATACCCTGTGCATATGTGTCACAGAAGCTCTGTTGTTGAGAGCCTGTGTTCGGAGCCTCCTTGTTCCAGCCACAGGCGAATTGTATTGTACCGAAACTGACTGGTTATAAGGACTGCATGTGTCCATTTGAGTAGCAAATAATTGCTGTTTTGTTTCAATGTGCATGTTTGAGGGACCCCTCTTGCTCAGAGTTTACTAAGAAGTACCGGGTGATTCAGTCAATTTCTGACCATTTCACTCGAATGACGTGCATTAGGGATAAGCAATTGAAAGAATATGAGCGCCATATCGAATTTCTAAATAGTTGGAGTTTGTATTATTGCAACGGCGCTGCATGAAAATCTGTTGTTGAAAAATGGCGTCCACTTTATCAACAGAGCAGAAATGCAAGGTTGTCGAATGGTATTTCGAGACAAAATCACCTGTAACCGTGCAAAGAAAGTTCTAGAAGGAGTATAAGTGTCGAGATGCACCAGGCAGGCAAGCAATCATGGATTTTGTCAAGCAATTTTGTGCCACTGGATGTGTTAAAGGCAAGAAAAAAGGCGGGAGTAAAGCTCGTGTTCGAACGGCCGAAGTTGTTGAAAATGTTCGCACAAAGTTGGTCGATTCCCCTACCAAAAAATCTGTTCGCCGCCTATCCATTGAAGAAGGGCTGTCGTATACCACGACGTGGCGAATTTTGAGAAAGGATTTACACCTGTTCCCGTATAAGATCCATGTTTATCAGGAGTTAACAGACACTGGAAGACAGAAGCGACAACAATTTGCGATGGAGTTTGGAGCAGAAATGGAAGCCAATCAGGACATTGTGGATAACCTGTGGGTGTCAGATGAGGCCTTCTTCCATCTGTCAGGTGACGTTAATAAACACAACGTTCGTTTTTGGGGTTCCCAGCACCCTCATGAGATCCATAATTCACCTCTTCATCCACGAAAGGTTATGGCTTGGTGCACGATTTCCAAAAGAGGCATCATTGGTCCGTTCTTTTTTGAGGGCACCGTAACGTCACAGGCTTACCTTAACATGTTGGAAACCTTCTTCATCCCTGAGCTGCGAAGGAGGCGTATACCGCTTCGACATCAATGGTTTCAACAGGATGGAGCTAGGCCTCACACCACTAATGAAGTGCTACACTTTCTCAATCAGATATTCAGAAATCGTGTCATTTCAAACAGGTTTCCAGATCGATTCGGGGGTGGCTTTCTTTGGCCCCCTACGAGTCCTGACCTAAACCCATGTGATTTTTATCTCTGGGGGTTCCTTAAAGACAGTGTGTTCACTACAGCACCAAGAATCCTAGACCAGCTGCGACAAAGCATCGTCGACTGCTGCACTCTTGCCTAGCTCCATGCAGAAATCCTGGATAGAGTTATGAACAACTTCACCATTCGGCTGCGAGCAGTTCAAAAGTTTCTTGGTGGCCACATTGAGCATATCATCAAGACTTTTCCACGGGAATAAAAACTCCGAACTGCCTAAAATATCATACTGAAATGCTAAGTTTGGTAAACATTAATGGGTCAATAATTGACTGAATCACCCTGTAGTTTTGATCTGATTAATGTTAAAAAGTGTGAATATTTCAGCTGTCAATTTTATTCTTGGCTTAATTGTGTAATAAAGCGGTTTGTTTGTTTAGATTAATTAGTTCTTTTGAGTCAATGTTTTCACCCTCATTTATCAGTTCCGAACCTTCGATAACTTCCTAGCCGCTTTGGCTAGGGTTATGCATGTTAATGAAGGGTCAGGGTTGTCGCAAATAAACTTGGAAACTATGTGCAAAAATAGTTTAAGGTACATTGTATACAGAATCCGGTAAAGAAGAAATTTTGAAAATCTATATACAGTAGTAGTTTTGTTTTTATTACAAAACGGAATTTACTTTCTGAATACGCCTAATATGCATAATATTCTAACCTTTCCACACTATACAAGTATCCAGTATGTGATTGGAGTTTTTAATTCATCCAACTTTCTCAGCAAATCTAAAAATGTTTTTAGCATATCGCCATAGGAAAATGTCATATGGCATTATGTTTAAAGACCAAAAGTGGTCAGTGATGATAAACCATGTTCTAGTTCCCGTATGTATTATCCAACATTAGGGGAGGTTTCGTTCAGAAATTGTCAAACCTCATTGTCCCAGTGGCATTCATTGAAATAAGAACCTCTATTTCATAGATATAGAAATAGTGGCACTCTAAACTCAATTATCTCAGAGATACAGCAAACTAAAACAGGGGCACTCTTTTGTATGGTTGCTCAAATCTAGGCATTAAATCTTTGCCATGATTTTTCAAGCTAATTTTCTCTTTGTAAAAATTTACAAGCTAATTTGTTTCATGTATAAACTTGTATCTGGATAATGGAATATCCATATCAATTATGGTAATTGGACAATAACAATGGGCATTCTATTTTATACAAATGCTGTATTTAATCGAATTAACATATCATTTCCTAATAAAGATTGCATGGTGAATTTGGATTTGCACTATAAATTATCATTAAAACAAAGAAGCAACTTTTAGAATTACCAAAATATCAATTAAAATTACCCAATCTCTCATTGTTCAATGAATGGTTAAAAGGAAAAAAAAATGGTGAATTATGCTAAGTTCTAATACATTTTTTTTCCATTATATGTTTTTCCCTTTAATTGATGAATATTCATCAATTAAAGAATTTAACATCTGTAGAACATTCAAGAATTGAAAAACTGATCATCTCTCCAAATTGAAAGCCTCCCCTTCTACTAAATCAAATAAATAAAATCCAACAATGGACAAAAACAGTAAGATAAAGAGTCCAAAAAAGTGACATGGAAACAAAAGTGTTTATTGCCTAAAGCGCTTTGATGTTACATCATCTTCGGAAGATACCCTGTTGCAAGTTTGAGCCAGGAGACAGTGTCCCTTATATAATAATAAGATTGGCAGACCAAGAGTGACAAAAGTACAGGTTGCGATGCCTGGATTGTGAGCCGTTTACATAGGGTCCACATGCAGGACATTCCACGAGAGGTTCCTCAAGCACCGGAGGGCCTTGGTCAATGGAGACAGGAAGCCGGCATTCGTCAACCATCTCCTTAAGTTCAAACATCACATGGTGGACATAGACCATTGCATAAATATTTTGTGGAAAGGACAAGAGAGAGAGAGAGAACATCTTGTTTCTTGTTGTTCAAGGAGGAAATTGAAATCAGGAAACACCACCATATGAGCGGTATACTCTGCCTCAACGGCCAGATATCGTTAGAGTATTTGATCGGATTAGAAAAAGACTGGAAGGGCAGAAGAGCTCCCCAATAGGTCGGCGCTTTAATAAGAGCGTTCGACTCGGTCCGCTAATCTTATTATTATACAGGGTGAGGCAGCGTTTATAGTAGGATATTAAAAGCACACCATTAGGATGTAAATGTAATTTATTTATTATCTCCTATGTTAGTTAATGGTTAAAGGTATGCCATTTACAAATGTGTAAGTCATTGACCATTGCGTGGATTACTTTTTGAATATGACTCCTGTCAAATGATGCCCCCTCTGCACAACACATTCATCTAGACAGCGTTGGAAGCTTTCCATAACTCGGCGTAATGTATTCCCTGGGACATTGCCCAGGGCAGTTCTGATGCGATCCTTCAACTCAGGAATGGTGGCACAACATGTTCGGAAAACTTCTTGCTTGAGGTAGCCCCAAAGGAAAAAGTCTGCACATGAAAGATCAGGTGATCGAGGCGGCCAGGAGATGTCACCATAACAAGAAATTACTCTCCCCGGAAAGGTCTGTCGCAAGAAAGCTATGCAAATTCTGGCTGTATGCGAGATCGCTCCGTCTTGTTGAAACCACAATTGGTCGATATCCACATTCAACATTTATTCCAATAATCATTATTCCAACGCCACTTAGATGAATGTTTTGTGCAGCGGGGACATCATTTGACAGGACTCATATTCAAACATTAATTAACCCAATCAAATATTGACTTACAAATTAACAAATGGCATACTTGCAACTACTATTTGACATAAAGAGCAATAAATAAAAAACATTTATTTCCTACTGGTATGCTATTAATATTACGCTATGAACGCTGCCGCACCCTGAATAAGGGACACTGTCTCCTAGCTCAAACTTGTAACAGGATAGCCTTCGAAGATGATGTAACATCGAAACACGTTAGGCAATAAACACTTTTGTTTCCGTATCACTTTTTTGGACTCTTATCTTACCGTTTATTCCATGTGATACTAGACATGGATTTCCTTATTGGACAAAATTAAAATAGCATTATTTGTTTATATAATTGCCTTACGGAACATGCAAGTAGACAAGCCTTCCACAACGGTCAATTGCCAATTGACTGACAGCGCAACGAATCTTCTGCTGGCTGTTATTTGTTAAGAGAAGAGAGCAATGGATGCACAAGAACAATGATCGAGCATCTTCTTTAAATGCCAAGTGAGAATCCAATGGAATCTTGAATAGTCGCTCAACAAATTTACTAAATAATTTACTGAAATACATAATTAATATATAATAACCTTTATCATGGAAGAATAATAAAATTAGTACCTAAAATTTTTTATTAATACCCTACCTTTTAATCTTGTCTTTCTTGTCCTTCAATTCCTCTACTTCATTGTGGTTGAATTTGCAAGCTATCCTGTAGATAAGGCGCTCATTCACTCCACTGAAGTTATTACGAGTTAAAAGAATTTCTTCCATGTTGGCATAGCAGTACTGAATGCACTCCTCAATGACTGCATCCATCTTCAGGCGATCAGCAGAGATGAGCAAGGAAATTACACCATTATTATCTGCAAATCATTAAAAACCAAATATGTTATTTAATTATGCGTATTTTCAAAATAAATTTACAAATCTAAAAGTGCAAGTATAGATGGGGTCATTATGGATTTCACTTAAACTGATCTGGATTGGGAAGGAACGTTAGGAGCATATTTCAAACTCATGCTGTAAGAATATATTAAAAAAGAAATATAGTGTACAACACAGTAATGCTCAATACAACTAACACCCTTTAAAGTACTCTCCGATACTGTTCACAATGTACTGCTAATGATAGTGTGAAACGAGTAGCTGTATACGAGTCAGTAATACATTGAATGGTGCCTGAACCCCATCTAGTGATTATTAAAAACATGCTCCAGGATATCATGGTCTATAATGTTATTATCTCTCTCATCTTTCCCTCTAAACAGTGGTTTCCAACCTTTTTCGATTGGGATCCCCTTCTCTAAAAGTAATTTGTGTCTCCTCACTTTACATTTGAATTAAAAAGGCACTTTTTTCAGGGTGTTTCATGATGTTAAAAAATCTTTGGTAGAAATTTCCTATAAAAATAAATGCAGATAAAATTAATCTCAGTGACCTCCCATAAAATCTCCAGAGACCCCCAGTTTGGGAACCATGGCTCTAACAAAAGAAAATGTGATTGCATAGATATTGAAATATTTTAATGAATAATAATAACATAAAAATTTTTTTGTTGTAACTGATATCTGATGCCTGATTTGCCAGCACTTCAGATTGACTGTTTCATCAGATCATTTGATATAAATAATTCTTTGGTTCCAAAATAAATATTGTAATAAATTATATTACCAGGTTAAAGTAATTTATATAACTTACACTATTGTATATGATAACTTCTAGTCATGAAAGTTGCAGTAAAATACAAAATTATACCTACCTAGCTTTGGCTGTTCCATTTTATACAAGCCCAAATTCACTTAGTTTCTTATTCAATTACAGACTATAATTATAAGATGATCTAAGTTTCACTGTGCCTCTTGAAGCATGTTTTTCATATACCTGAACTTCTTTGACATTTGATAAATGATTGTGAACAACTTGCATTTCTATACATTCAAAATAATAAAAGGAATTCATTATCCAAAATTTTATTTCATATTAATACAAGTAAACAACTGTTCTTAAGGTTTGCTTACCAAATACATATCAGTAAATTCAAAGACCAGTATTCAAATGGAAGAACATAAGAACAAATTTTTGCATTTTCAGCATCCGAGAGTCATGCAATCCTCAGCTAGAATTTTCCTAAACCCTTCTGAATGGACATATTACCTAATTATTTAAACAAAAAAATTGTACAAGGGCTATTTGATGAGTCTGTATAAAGACTAAGAAAGCAAGTTGATGATGTTTTCAGTTGAAAGATCACATACTAAGTTTCAGTAAGAAAGATCACACTCTATATTAGGCATTCATTTGAATCAATCAAGTATTTTGATTTGTGAAAAAGGGATGAGAAAAAATTTTGTTGATGAAAATAGGAAAGAAATTCCAGAGTCTGGATTTTCATAAATAATTTAAACATCTGAGGTTTGGGGTGTAAAAATGCTCATCAGACCATTCATTATTTACTCTTTAACATTTTTGTTTAGTGATTAAACATTCTCTTTTGAAAAGCAAAACAACTCAGCCAACCAAACTAAGCTTGATAAACATTATGCAAGTCTGCAAATTTGATAAGAATGACCGTATGAGCACAAGTGATGCTAAACATCCTGGAAGCCCTGTTGAATCACTAAACAAAAAAGTAATGAAAAAAATCCATGATATGGTGATAGATGATAGAAGAGTGTATGAAATTGCTAAGGATGTGGACATCTCAAATGATGTGCATGAACACTGTGTAATACTTCACATTATCATTTACACATAAAAGCTATCTGCTCACACAGGATCAGAAGAGCCAATGTGTGCTGTTTCAATAGAATCTAGATGAATTTTTGCATCATTTGTTACAAAACATAAATTCATCCCTACCAGGCTGAAACCAAGAAACAATCAAAACCATGGGTTGCAAGCAAGGAATCTGCATCAAAGAAAAGTTATGCCAGAAAATAATGGCATATTCTTTACAGATTTCTTGGAAAAGAGTATAACAATTATTGGAGCATTGAATATGTGTTTGCTGTATAGTTTTAATAAAGGAAAAATGACAACACTTGATGATAAAGATTTTTTTTTAACACAACAAAAATGGATCTGCTCACTCTTTTGCAATTGTGACTGTAAATTGGTTTGATTTACATTATAAAGTCTGCATTCTATGAGGATTTGTGTTTTCTACTTTAATTGTTTTCATTTTAAGTACAAAATCTTTACGCAACCATCCTACTCTACAGATTTGGCTCCCTTGGACTACGATCCATTTCCAAATATGGAAAAAATGCTAGAGGAAAGAGATTTTCATCAAATGATGAGGTGATTGCTGAAACAGCAATTTTGTAGTGTTGGAAAATCCATGCTGTATGGACAGGATCAAAAAGCTCAAGCATCACTGGCCTAATTAAAAAAAATAAGGCTATGCTGAAAAATAAAAATATTTGTCACAAAAAAATTGTTTTCTTTGTTTATGCATGGATTTATTAAACAATTCTGAGAGAGAGCCACATAGAGCAGGCGATGCGAAAAGCAACTGACACTAATACTTATTTCACATGGGATAATTGTGGCGTGGGCCAGCCCGAAATTCCGGGCCAGCCGCGCTGGATCGAGCTCTAGTTAAAATCACTCCAGCACGGTTCTCCAGAAATTGCTTTTCACACGTGAGAAATAAAGCACGGCTCTCGTTTCTCCGGAAGTAGTTGCTGAGCATGCTCTTTCCATCAGACGGCTTCCGGCTCAGCTTCTCTCCTCTAGTGTGCGAGTACAGAGATCGAGATGAACTGCAAACAGAAAGAATCGATTTTTCATTTACTCTGTTATATGCGACAAAGGCTAATGAATAGATATCGTCATATACAGATAATGAAACGAAGATGGGAAATTAGAGAAATCATGTTGACAATTTTGATAAACGAAATCTTCAACTTGATCATAATGATATATCACTACGAAAAGGCTGGAGATGGAGAAGTAATCAGTTGTAGAGCTATCAACACAGCAAAGAATGAGCCATGCTTTCAGCCATGTTTCAAATCGTCCGCGTTCGCATTGCATTGTGGGATAGCTGGCCCGGGCCAGACGCCTTGGCACGGTTGTGATAGCGTGCCGTGCTGGCTCACTTTCGAAAGATGTGGCATGGTCCAGCTCGCATTTGCGCAGTTTGCATTCAGATGTAATAAAACAAAATAACCGGGCCAGCACGGGCTGGCTCAGTTTGAATTATCCCTTGTGAAATAAGTATAAGGTCCACGCCCGCAACACACAACGTCTGGCCTTGTGCTTTGTTTATTGTCATGGCATAACATAAGCTCACAGGGAATTGTAAGAATTTCTGGTCTTAAAAAATATTATAAAATGTTACTGCGAACACAACGGATTTCTTTCATAAGGATTAATACACTATACGATCTATGGTTGGAGACGGTTCCTCTGGGTGAGGTGTCTCAATGAATGACATGGTTAATTTCGTGGCTGCTGAACTACGACCTGGTTATTAAGTAATCATGAGTAAACACCCCATGTTTTGTGATATGCCGGTTGCGATCAAAATAAACTTGCTGAACAACAGACATGTCACTAGACTTCCATGTCACAATACAATAATGCATGTTCACTCGCTGTTCTGCTGGGGTCTCACCATGTTGTAAGTTATCCAATTTAACAATTACTCACACAACACTATCAGAAGGCTGGATCTATCTTAGATAAACTGTAATCAGAGTTTATCACAGTTGGTTTATCAGAGTTAGATAAACTGTAATCAACACAAATCTCTAAATGTCCACTACACGTAGAATGCTGTGATGAAGATAACACCTGGGATGGTGGTAGCTATGATGCTTGCTGGTGACATACACTGTCATATCACTGAATTATGACCATCTGCTTAGTAATGGGAATAGCCACTCTTTGCCGCTATAACTGCTGCTAGACGTCATGGCATGGATGCAAGAAGTTTGCGGAATGTGTCCGATGGTATGGCAGTCCATTCCGCTTGAAGTGCTGTCCACAGAGCTTCGAGAGTCATAGGTGGAGGGTCTAGCTGCCTTACATGACAATCAAGGTGCTTGCACAGATGTTCAATTGGATTGATGTCCAGCGAATTAGCGGGCCAAGGGAGCACTCGAAAGTTAGTAGAGTGTTCCTCGAACCAATCTAGGAGACGTGCCTTGTGGTAGGGTGCATTGTCCTGCTGGAACACACCATCACCATTGGGGGAACATCGTGAGCATGTACAGGTGCACCTGGTCCGCTACGATTGACAGATAGCAACAGGCATTCAAATTGCCCTCTAGATGAATCAGTGGACCTAACTGCTCCCAACACATACCCCCACCAGCCACACTGTTTCCGACCCACAATAGCCTCCTGCAGTCTCTTTTCATGGAGTTCACGACGCACTCACCATCACCCGTCAATCTTATGGAGCAAAAACCTTGACTCATCAGAGAAGACGACCTTAGCCCACTCGTCTGTGGTCCAATGGCAGTGCTCACGTGCAAAATCTAGGCGTCGTTGGCGATGACCCCTGGTCAACATGAGTGCAGCAACCATGCGTCGACTGTTCAGGCCCATCCGTAGCAGGGTGCGTTCAACGGTAATGTCGAATACAAGTCTGTTGGCACCACTGTTGAATCTGGTGGTCAGTTGATGGACTGTAGCTCTCCTATCACCTTTTACGAGTCATCGTAGGCGCCGCTCACCCCGTTGGTTGATGGCTCGTGACCCTTTACAGTGATGGCATTGGGACGCGATTTCTGTCCCTGCTGTCCACTCTTTGTACACCTTCACTACAGCAGACCGTGAACAGTTCACAAATCGCACCGTTTCGGAGATGTGCCACCCTTGCTGTGATAGCCTATTATCATCTGTTTTTGGATGTCCGTTAAATCCAGACGTTTACCCATCTTGAGGCTCATGCACCTGCCGTTTGATGCACCAGCTTTAAAGCTTTCTCAACCTGTTAAGCAAATTTTGCAATGTGTAATCGTTGTTGGGGCAAACCATGCATGTGCCTTGAAGAAGTGCTGGTCATAATTCATTGATATGACAGTGTACATTTTGCCCTGTGGATGGCGTCTCAATGCCATGTATAAATCACATTCACTTGATAGCTCATTGTAAACTTAATTGATGATTGCACAGTTCAATTTCTCTTATAAATGAGATTAAATTCATATTAAATTCTCTTGGGGATTTCTTCTTTTAATTGCATTTCATTTTTGACAAAGGAGAATCAGCAATGGTCTTTTAAATGCTATTGAAATTCTTCTTTGGTGATTGAAGCGTGTATGTTAGGATGGCTGACATGACAACCCCTTGCACCTTTTCCAAAATCTGTGTTTAACAGGAATGAAGTATTCTTAGAGATCATTGCGTGGCGATTGCCTTCACATGTTAGCGTCCAAGTCCAACTAAAAGACGAATCAGACTGGAAATTGCGGCGTGGCAACTCTATTGAGTTTTTGCATGTGGGTAAAAGATACAATTTTATTTGCAATCCCTTAGCACTCTAAAATTGGCACGCTTCTACCCTCATACCTGTTTCCTGTCTAATCCTCAATAATCATTAATTTCCTTATTAAGCAAAAACAATAACAAAACTCAATTTTTAATGAGAGGCAATTCATACTATTCTACTGACACAAACTACATCCATAAGATCTCTCTGATTATGAATATCATTAGTTGTATAATCTACGAATAGATACAATGCATGTTCAAAACACATGCTTCACACACAGTCATTTCCACCTCCCTAAAATTTAACATCCATTTTTAGAAAAGGCTCAGAACTCATTATAGAACAATAATTTTCATGATATATCGACGCCAAATAGTTCTCGCTATCACATCTCATCTCTTCATCATCTATTCCTATGATAGATCTTAATATTTATTTAAGTAATCTTTAACCTTGTCAGAATATACCCTTTTCATATGAATATTACTTCAAAGTTAAACAAATCAACACGTCTCATGTTATATAATACTTTATAATATAGGAAACATTTTGTAAATATTATTGACTAGTTCAGAGATAATTTTTTCAGAAGTGAGATACAAATTTAATATTTACCTGTCTGCAGCCATAATTAATAACAAGTAGAAACATATGCAGCTATGAACAGTGTATCCTTGTTATAGACATTAAAAAAATTAATACAATTCTAGCATATTTCAAACCATGAATGCAAGTGATGCCAGTTTTGCATTATTAAAAATATTTGTTTCTCTTACACTGGTCACATTTTAGTAACTTTTTCCCTTTATTGTGTATACATATTTAATTATTCTTCTATAGTAATTTTGTATGCAAACATATGAATAATTCTGTCATCAGTTTCTTTACCTAATATTCAACCTTTTTTGACAAAAATATGCAGCAACCTTTGGAGTACTATGTTCTTTGAGGCATAGCATTTTTTTTTGAGAATCAAAGTTCATTCTGTAAAAAAAAAAAATAATAATAATAATAAAAATTTGAAAAAAAAATTAATGTAAAAAGGCTTTGCAATTTAAATATTATTTTATAAATCCAAATTTTTTGAAACAGATTAAAAAAAAATTTTAAATACGATTTGGATTAAGAAATAATCAAAAATAAACTATGCATATTATATAAGGTAATTCCATTAGCATATAATAATTATCATAATTAATTAAAAAGTAATTAATTTAAATTAAAAATATAAAAGACTGTTAATTAATTAATTTAAAAAATTTCTAAACAACTGTAATTATTTACAAAATTAAAATAATTACTAAAGAAAGCATCTTTTTTTTTTCTTTTTTTTTTGAATAGGGTACAGCTGTTTTCTAATAAACAAAACTGGATTTTTATCAGCGTGAAATCACATACTCAGATAAACTTATTTCCTTTCTCTTATTATACTGAGACAGCAACTCTTAAATTTATTCAATAAATTAGCAGCTGGATTCCACATTTTTGCTATGTCAGTGTTTGAAAGGAATTTTTTTTAACATGGATCGGAGTATTTGTAGACCTTCCACGAAATATTAAGGCATAATTCATGCTATTTCTGAGATTGGTTTCCACATCACAACAGCAAGAGATATTATGGTCACGTTTCGCCATCTAGCGTCGATTTGACAAAGCTTTCGGCCGAATTTCATTATTTTCTGGTCAAGGGACAGTGATCTTCAGATTAAAAATGATTATTTCCTGAATTCTTAATTCACTTTTTAAGTATATATTACAGGTGACATATTCAAAATGTCATGAGTGATACCGCTTGTTTTCTACAGAAAGTATGATACTGTGCCCCGATCTTGTGTTGGAGCAAGTTATTACCACCTGTCTAACTAAGAATCCTATCTGTCTACCACCTTGCCCAGGCTCTGTAGAATGGACCCCAGGCAGGAAGCTGGTTATACCAGGAAATTGGTTATATATCCTCACTTTCATCCATCCCTGGTTATACGGAGTGCTTACAATGATTGCATACAAAGATTGCTTACAAATATTGTAATTATGACATGCTTGAAGGCTTTTCTTCAGTTTCTTATCTTCTCCTTGAGGTGAATCTGAAGAAAATTATTTGATGGTTTAGGGGTAAGGAGGATTTCCGACTTCGAGTCGAGGCCTGCGCTGCCTGTTGAGCTGCTTGCGACTTTATGAAAGTCCAATTGGACATTTTGAACAATATTGGAGTTCACTGTCCGCGATAACTCATTTGGTAGAGCAGCGAAGCGAAATTCGTGGTTCCTGGTTCGAGTCCAGGTTGCGGAATTTTTCCTTCCTTTTTCTATGATTGCAGCAGTTTGACAAAATCGCAATGAACTTTTCAGGATGTTGTTCTAGAACTTAAAGATAATGTGGCTAAGCACCAAAAAGTTGAAAGACAAAGTCCGTGACGCCAGTTAGCAGCTGTGACATGTACAAACCAATTTTCAAGCATGACCAGATAAGTGTATCCTTAAATAGTGTTCATAGTTTCTGCCAAAAAAGAAAAGTGGGTAAGAAATTTGGAATTTTGAGATAGTTGGCAGTTTTCCAAATTTGAAGCTATACTTATTTACATAACCAAACTCGTCACCATTAGAATGGCTGCAAGAAAATCTACAAATCTGCTGCGCAGATGGATGTTAGGGATAAAAACCAGCATATTTAAATGTGGCAAGCGCGTTCATTTCACGTGGAGTCTTGTTAGGGCAGGTATAAAAATAGTTAGTATTCGGACAACAAGCTAAAAGCATGGAGTCCACCGAAAATTGATTGGTATTGAAAGGGCTACATAACAGCCTTTCCGATGTCAAATTCAGCTATTTCGAAATTAGGAAAGAATGCAAGAAGCGAGGCTCTGTAGTTTCCAAGAAAGGGATATCAAGTGTACTAAATAACATTGGAAACCAGAAGTGAGGCCATTCCTGCAGGATAGTAAAAAGCAGGCCACTCCGAGACCTACTGACACTGATTTGCATATTTATACTGTCTGCACACGATGCTACTGCCACTTGAAAAATAGTCCACTGCTGTCCCATGACTTTTGGCATGTTAGTGCATACCTCCAAGGAATCTGGCTACACATTTACAGTGTCTATGTCTCTGGCTATCTGAACAAAGAAAATTGGGGAAAAATGATTAAATCTCTATCCCCTCAGTTTATAACAATTGGAGATTTCAATGCTAAAAGCCTCCTATGCGGCTGCAGCAGTTACAATCAGAATGGCCGTTACCTAGAAGGCCAACTAAATTTCTCTATTTTATTCATTTCCGAACACGCGTATCAACCCTCAAAAGTAGAATGTCCCTACTAATCTTGATCTTCCCCTCTGCTAATCTTGATCTTTTATAGTATCCTTCGACTGTCTCTTCCCTACACATCTAGAAATAGTTCCAAGTTCCTATGGAAGCGATCACAAGCCCATTCATCTAAACATCTCATTATAAACCTCAGTCTACCCTTCCCAAATAGCTGCCCAGCCAGTCCCGGTAAACAATCCCCCCCCCCCCTCCCTGTCGGGTGGAGGACCGGGGGAGCGGGGGGAGGGGCTTCTTCCGCTCTTTAGATATCCTCAACCTCTTGAAAGTCTTCCAATTCAAATTTGATAACTCAAATTCAAATAAAGTCAGGATCACACCCCAGAGGCTATGCTGGTGTAACGAGGACTGTGAACAGGCTGGGTGGGAAAGGAATAAGTCCAAAAGGATGTTTTTAAAATGCAGATGCGGCCAATGCTGGTTATTGGTTAATAAAACCAAAGCCAGATGCAAAAAAAAACCCTTAAAAAGCACAGAAGAGCATTCTGGAAGAGCAAGATCAAAGAAGATAATCCCAACAGCATTTGGAGAACCCTAAAGTGCTTTCAAAAAAGTGCCCCGCCTCTAATTCCTCTTGTCAAAGACAAGAATGGTGCACTGCTCGACCCTGAGTCTTCTGCCAGAGCCATTCTTCTTGCTGCGGTTGGACCCAAGCCTACAGCTGATATGCCCTGGCCTATCCACCTACCTGGTTCATTCCGCTCAGACAGGCTTTAACCTCATCTCTTAGATCGGCCCGAACCGCCCCAGGCCGTGATAACTTATTAAACTCCACCTTCCTTAAACTAGGCGATGGCCAACTGCGCCACATGCTCGAAGCCATTAATAAAAAATCTTGGCTAACGGGCATCATCCCGCCCAGGTGGAAAGATGCCATCATACATCCCGTCCTTAAGCCCAACAAACCCTCTGACGATCCGACCAACAATAGACCCATCCCGCTCACGTCATGCCTAGTTAAAATAGTCGGAAGAACGGTCAACAATAGATTACAACACTTTCTGGAATCCCAAAAACTTCTACCTAATTTTTCTTCAGGATTCAGAAAAGGTCGTAGCCATGTCCTCCCTGTCATAAACCATGTGGAAGACATTCTATCAGCAAAAGAGAGGAGTGAAAGCATTGGCGTTACATGTATCTTCGACGACGTAAAAAAAGCATTCGACTCAGTGCCACACGAACTCTTGATTAACAAACTAATTAATATTAATGTCCCAATAGACTTGTTCTTTGGATCTCCTCTTTCCTCAGAATGAGAAAAATTAGTATCAAATTCCCTGGAGGGAAAATTTGGATGTGCTGTTAGCAAGGCCTCCCGCAGAGATCTATCCTAAGTCCCAAGCTTTACAATATCTACATAAGTGATGCCTTTCGCAACGCCCCCAATAAGTCTATCTCCGACTCCCTGCAACGTTACAAGACACCTCGACGCCCTTGCATGCTGGGGGATTGACAACCATCTTCGTTTTTCACCAGACAAATTCATTGTTATGTGCATCGCCAAAACCAGGCCTCCTCCTCTCCTGACAATATTCTTACAAGGTGAAAGATTCCCGTACAGACATTGCCATAAATTCCTAGGCTTCACCATTGACGATAGACTAAACTAGACAACATGTGGCGGAAGCCCAAAAAAAGTCTACTAAATAACCTTGCTCGTCTAAAACTCCGTACAAAAGCAAAATGGGGCCCGCTGTGGAGTGAAGCTTCCACGCTCATAAATTCACTCATTAAATCGACGGACTCGTCAGTGATCATCTTTCTTCACTGACGAGTCCGATAATAATCCGTGACGATCATAATTGAGTCGTTAAAGAAGAAAGGAAGATAATCCGAAGCTGTCTGTACGCCCCTCCATCCTCTCCATGGTTGACACAATATATCGAAGCTAATTTGCCCCCTCCTACTCTTAGGTGGAAAGCAAAGGCAGCCACCCAGTTTTTCTCAATTTGCCAAGTAGCCGTCAACCATTCTGAACGCCTCTCGCTGACCGAAAACTGTTTTTAGCCCTAAAATCAAACAAATTCCGATTACTTATATCCCAAATATTAGTCAAATTCAGGTGCTGCCATCTAAAAATTTGTGGGACAACAGTGTTAAAAATATTTGGGAACATACCACGCTCGATCTTACTTTTGAAACTTCAAATCGGGTAATAGAAGCCCTCCACGCCGTTGTAGCAGCATATTCAACGATTTCCTGAAAAAAAAATACTCTGGATTCACCAATATATACACAGACGCTTCCCTGTCCCTGTTATGCCTCACTGGTGGAATTGGTATGTCCCTAAAAAACAAATACATAATATCGCAAAAAATAGAGCCTGCCACTAGCTCTCATCAGCTTGAATTGATATCAATACATCTTATTATTAATATCAACTCAACCACCGGACTTCTACCTTTCCTTACGGACTCCAAAAGTGCGCTTCTGTCCATCCAAGTAAGCCTAAACAAGCACCAGTGGCATTTCAAAAATCTTATTGGCCAAGTGTTAAATCTGCTGCAATTAAAAAACTCTAATAAATACCACATAAGATTTATTTGGGTTCCCGGTCACCATGGAATAAGCGGAAACGAACTTGCTAATAAACTCGTTCGCTGGGCAAGAACAGGGAAAAAGCCGGTTAATTTGTCTCGAGCAGACGCCTCAACTTTTAAAGACTGTCTATAATCTAGTGGGCCATGGTCCGGAGAAGCACCATAGAGCTTTGGAACGGTCTCTTGTCTATAGAAACCAAGGAACACCACCATAAAAATGTATTTCCAGAGACAGAAAATCTTAAACAATCCTCCCATAGATGGCTCTCTTAGAACTGGTCATGTGCCGTTAAATAAATTTCTGCATAAACTGAAAATAGTGTCCTCAGATCTTTGCAAGTGTGGTGGTAAGAATCAGTTGAGCATGTTTTACTCCATTGCCCCCTTTTTGCCCCCTCTCTCAGGAACTCCAGTCCAGAGGAATTGACATCTCTCTACAAAGCATTCACCTTGCCACTCCTATCAGCCAAAAATTGAAACGTGCCATAGTCAAGCTTTTATTCAATTATCTAAATGCAACTGAACTACTAGAAAAACTGCAAAAACCCTTTATAAATTATTAAATGACTTCTACATATAAACTTAACCTTGGATCGCTTAAAAATTATATCAGCTGGTCTCCCACTCCTTGGAGACGAGGGCTATGAGAAGAAGAAGTAGAAGAAGAAGCGAAGACAATGCTTCAGAAAATTACTACATAGACAACTTTTACAAGGGACAGAACTCTTGCCATTTTCTCTTTGAACCCTGCCTAGTCCCTGCCCAGTATTATTATTATCCCATGCGTAACTTTGACATATAATCTTTGTGATTCTGTGGGTTTGTGCATCGTAGGAAAGGGATACATCCCCCTGCCTGGTGGCCTCTGGAGGATAGCCTACTCCCCGAATTTTTTGTGACTTTCTTTTTCCGCATAACCATGGAAAACATGATTATGTTGGTAGCTGATGGCCCCTTTGCCATCAGCAAATTTATGAAGGGGCTCTATGCCAAAACTGGCATACTCCCTGTACTTCCATCTGGCGAACCGGTTGTTACTGTTTTGCGGAAGCTGTCCTCGACTGAGTCAAGGATGCTCTGCAGGCAGCAAAATGTGACAGAAAGGTTCTGTGTCTGCTGACAATATAAAGGTTGGACACACCACCATCCACCTGTTTCTTGCTGACCCCAGACATCTGACATTCCATGTCCGGGGTGCTTCACCACTCCTTTCAGAAGCCTATATCCATAGGTTTATGTCCGGATGGCTGTCCAGTCCAGCCCAGGCTTGGATGGCTTTCTGTATTCGTTCTACAACGTGACATGAAAACTTCTTGGGCTTTTCCTGATACAAGTGTTCAACTCGATCATCGCAGACCTTTCCTCCATCACGTCGGATTTCACCATAGGGAAGATCGTCCTTCTCCCCAAGGTTCCGGATCCAGAACTTGTGACCCAGTGGAGACTGATAACCTTGCTCAACACGGACTATAAGGTCTTCACCGGGGTCTTCCAGCTTCGACTTAAACTATTTGCTGACGAGTTCTTCGATCCAGGGCACCCCTGCTCAGTTCCATCTCGCAGGATGTCCATCAGGTGTGTCTTGGAGGAAGCGCGTATTCGCAAACAGACTTTTGCTGTGTTTAGCCTTGACCAGGAAAAGGACTTCGATAAAGTGAACCATGATTTCCTCTCTCAAGTGTTTCACCATCTTCATCTTCGGTTATTTGCTGCGATTATCTTCGCACTGTATGCTTCGGTTATTTCATGTGTGGCGATTAATGGCTCCATTTTGTCTACATTTGAACTGTTAAAAGGTGTCAGGCAGGGGTGTCCTTTATGCCCCCTCCTGTACATTTTTTATTTGGAACCATTACTTCAATACCTGAATCGCCACCCAGATGTTCGGGGATATGATCTGCTAGCAGCATCTATTATCATCAGAATGCTAGTGTATGCAGATGACGTAGTGCTCTTTGCATAAGATTCATATGCCCTGAGCATCTACAAAGAAACCTTTGACCACTTTAGTGCTTCGACGGGGAGTTCCATTAACGTCCTGGGCCTGCCATTGGCGCTTTATTTGTATGTCTTGGGTATATACAGGCTGTAAATGGACGACGTTTCACAAATTTAAGGATATGTAGAGGATGATGTGATGAACATTTTTTATTAATAAACCCATAGTCCCAAACGAAAAGCGACGGAGCCGCAGCTTGTTTGATGTCCTGATTTGTCAAGCATTGAACTAGGCACGTTTACTACAATGCCCCCTGTCATTGCATCTTGTAGGCGTTATGCAGACTGTCAGCTCGCAGGCTATTTTCAAATGGTACAGTCCGGATGCACATCACATTCTTCAATCACATAATCTTGCATATCAGGTTGGTACGAAATTCCCGTTGTTAGTTTAGAATATTCCGTAAGGGTGAAGGTTTTTTTGCGCTCTACGTTTTGTGCTGTATGAGTTCAGGAATGGACTTTACTGTGAGGCAGGAAACAGCGAGAACTTTCGTACCCAATTACGTACAGAACTGTTACTGGACTGTCCCATTTCAGATCGCCACAAATTATCTCAGTGTACAC
>JAHWFO010034640.1:5633889-5652325 GCA_023313115.1 Rhysida immarginata | reverse complement strand
TGTTTTCTTAAATCTGAGATACCATCAGACTTCTACATATGTGTAGAATAATGCATGTGGTTTCGAAAAAGGAAGGAATAGAATGAAAATAAAACAATACTTTGATCTGACGTTTCTTTATCCCTGGCTGTGGCTGTAATTCGCCTATTTCGCTTGACACATAATTGAGTTTGGAAGAGCTTGTGGCAACATGTAGGCTTTGTTTTACCACAGTCTGCCCATGGGAAGAGAAGATATAATACTTTGAAATGTTTATGGTAAATGCCAGGGCTTGAAATTCAGGGTGGGATTCTCACCCAAAATTTTAAAATCTCGCCCAAGAAAACTTTCAGGAGGAGAGTTTCCCCGCCCGTGAAATTTAATCATATTAAATGTTTTTATGATTTTATTAAGATTTAAAGATAACGTTTTTTTTCTTCTTTATATCTTACAATATAAGTTTTGGATACGAATCTTTTCCGTCCATAATTCATTAGATTACGGGTTTAATTTGTCATCAGTCGTTATTAGTGAATTTTTTCATGGAGATTTAACTTTTGAACCAATGAAATTGCGCTAGTTCCAATTTATTGTGTAGCTCATAGATTAGCATTGTGTTTAGATGATACTTCAAAATCGTGTCCAGAGATTGCTAAATATCAAGACACTTTAAAATCCACTTTTATATATTTTAGTGGTATTTAATTTTGTATAACGTAACAGATTATATAGATGAAGGCAGGAATAAAAGTCGAAACCGGTTGGTTATCTATTTTTTTTTACCAAACGTGCTGTACTGCAAGATCACAATACGTTATGTTAATAGCTACGATGCAGAAGAACGTCACATCTATGACTATTTAATTTTTTGTTTATTGAAATATAAGAATTTATTACATTTATCTTATGACTGAGAGTTTGGTATTTTCATATTTTTAGCACATTTATGTACAAAACTTAAAACATTTTGAAAAATCACTTGTATAATCTATAACTTACTGTCTCCCTCCCAAACAGTTCAACTCCCCTCCATGAAAAATTTGAATTTCAAGCCCTGAATGCCCTTATTTAAAAAAATAGTATCGTTCATTACTGCAGATGGACTTATTCTAAACTTGCTAATAACCGATATAGAATAAGAAATCATAAAAAATTGACTGTAAAAAAAATCATTTGATCATCAAAATACTCAACAATTCCAAAATTCCACGTGAATGACGTCCCTAACCTAAATAATTTTTTGGCAACCTAATCATGCTTTAGATGTGAACTCTCCCTAATGTGGTAAACTTCGACGATACAGTGGATACCCATATTCACCCGTTATAGTTTGTTCTACCAGGGTGCTACGATATCTTTTAGAGCAATGGGTATCTTCCATGCAAGGAGAGTTTCAATTTAATGCTCGATAGCCAGCTTCAGTTCCTTCTATGGGGCTTGGTTTTTTTCTTCATGGATGTACATGATCGTTCGTTTCTAATAAATATTTGATTAATTTTCCATTTTCTGAGAATATTGTTTATTAGACTTATCTAATTCCATTTTTTCACTGAGCTGGGTTATTCACTAATTGATAATCTATTGTTGCATTCCCACTTTGCTCTCGATATCTTGAAACCAAATTTGGGCATTCATTACTTGAAGGAAAGCAGTGCGTGGGCGAAACTGCGCTGAGCGAATGGACTGCTTTCTCTGACGCCTTTCCACTATTCTCATTTACAATCACAGACAACCAATATTATAGATATAGTCAGTGGTGGGTTTAATGATAAGCGGCCGCGTGGGGTCCCAAGTCAATTAATATGCAAATCTAATAGTTTAAGATCTGCTAAAGCAAAAGAAGAGAAATTAATTGAAGTTGCCAATGCATTAAACAATTGAAAAGGATAAAAGCATATTTAATGATGTTTAATTCTTTAATTATTTTTATTAATGTTATTATTATTAAAATTTTATAATTTGTGTTGCATTATGTACTTGTTGTTGTTGGGTTTTTTTCCTTTTTTTTTTTTTTTTTTTTTAATAACAGATCCTTGGAAAGTCCTTAAAACATTTTTCTTCTTGTATGTACGAACCATGGTCATATACAACTTTGTTTAATGAAATGAATAGATGCTTAACAGTACAGCATGGTTGAAGGTAACAACGACTACTGTCTGCTTTTATTCCTGTTATGAAATGGAGAGTTAATTCATAACACCTGTATCAATTCTTTATCATAATGCCTTTATCAAGATGTACATAAGAGAAGACATACATACATGCTGTATACACAATATATGGTAAAGAAATGTACATCATTGTTGGTGATTATAAAGAAATAATGAATGGCTACTTAACAATGATTAGTAGAGAGTACAAAGAAGTAAGAATTGATTGGCTACTTACAATAGGTGCCATAATTGGTCTAAGATTGGGTAGAAGTTGAAGTATTGTTGAGCCTTAAGAACAAGCTTTTTAGAAACACTTGGAAATAGATTTATAAGTTTCGAAAGCTTATTCCTGGAATTGGTTCTTTAAAGTGTTCCTGTTCGAATCCAGGCTATGGAATTTCCTTTCCTATTTTCATTAGCTCTTTAGAATTATTGCAGAATTATATTTTAATCAAAACTTTATATCAAAAGATTAATACATTAATAAGAACTATACTCTGTTCAACGAAAGGAAAACTGGGTTAATTTTTATTTAGCAACAATATCTAACAATTGAAATCGGAAATTAAATTAGACACGCCCAGTTTTTCTTTCGTTGGACAGAGTATAGACATATTTAAAATTTTTTAATTATAACCCTAAAATGCGTGATGGGTGGAGGATTCCAAACTCAGTTTATAATAAGGGGTACAGTTGGAAGCATCATAACAGAAAATATGTGGACATCTACTTCTGAATCTGCAGATGTCGTAGCAACAGCAAAGTGACAATCATTTGATAATTAATGCGAATAAGATAATTAATTTATTCATGATAAAACTTTATAATTTAGAAGTAACTGCATATCATCCCTGAAAACATCTGATGTCATTATCAAGCCAAAATAATTTGCTATAACCGTGATGATATATTCAGGGTTCCCACATTCTGGAAAGTCAGGAAAGAAGGTCTATTTTCATGCATTTGTCAGGGAAATGAGACTTCCTGGGAAAAGTCAGGGAAATAGATTTTACTGGAGACATCTATATTTACATTTATATGTCCAGTTACGGACCAGGAGGCAAAAATTATTGAACAAGCCTCGTAATACCGATACTAATACAAATTTTATATAATGTGACAACTAATAACAATAATAATAGAATTGTGTCTGAAAAGCTGTTGTAGAGACATGTTTTTTTTAAAAAAATTACGATTTGGTCAGGGAAATGAGACCGTCGATGTCAGGAAAAGTCAGGGAAATGAGATACAGACTTTCTGTGGGAACCCTGTATATTTTGACGTTTAATAAATATGCTTGCACCATTAAGCCCTAACCATTTTACATTCAGGGTTTGCGCTTACTCGCAATTTACGCGTCAAATGGGCATTTTTGCTAAACATTGACTCGTGATTTTTTGATCAGCGTGTCAAAATTGACTTTAAATAAAATAAATAAATTATACTGTTGTGGTTAAAGAGTTTATTTATAATTTATTTATTGACACTATCCACATTTTTGCTTTTATTTATGTAGTCAAAATTGACTTGTTAAATTTGAATATCATCGGCCCATGTCTTTGTCATCACATTTTAATCTCACTTTATTTTGTCACATGTGGTCTTGTTTACATTTCTAATTAAATATGGCAGCAGCTATAGAAATTGTGGATGCATGTAAAATTATGGAAGTTAGAAATAATCTAAATTTTGACTCGCATCTCCTGAAATTTGACTCGCAGTTTTCAAGGTTGGGAGTCAAATTGACTCTTAGATATTTTGTCCTAGCACGAACCCTGACATTTATACTATGTCTAATGAAAATTTGACTGGAGAGATGCAGAGTAAAATTAACAATGTCTGACAATTGAAATTGGACATTTACTTGGAGAGATGCAGTCAAACTTTTGTTGGACAGTTTGTAGAAGTATACAGGGTGTTTCATAATTGGTGTCCCGTCTTTAGGCCCAAATAACAGCTCAAGGGGAACAGGTGGGGGGAAAATGAATATTGATTATTTGGTTTTAATGTCCTCCAATTCAGAATAAAAAACATTTCGCATCCCTGGGAGTGAAGGGGTAAATTTTGAAAATTTTAATTTTGTAGGGTTAGGGGTTAGACCCCATGCGTTATTTAGAAAGTTGTAGAGCATCATGTAAAATGTGGGTTTAGCAAAAAAAAACCCGGTGAAAAAAATCTCACGCCCTGCCCCACTTTATCGAGTGGGTAAAGTGAAAGGTATGGCTAGCCGATGTGGACAAAAACCATACTTATTAGAAAACAGTAGGGCCTACATTTGGAAAATTAATGAGAATGAATAAGTCATTACCCTGAAAAGTTTTTCAGGGTAACGACTCGTTCATTTACATTCATTTTCAAATGTACTGTTTTCTAATAAGTAATAAAGTTCTAATAAGTTTTTCTGTTTTTGTCTACATTAGCTAGCCATACCTTTCACTTTACCCACTCGATAAAGGGCAGGGGATGAGATTTTTTTCATCAGGTTTTTTGCTAAACCAACATTTTGCATGATGCTCTACAACTTTCTAAATAACACATGGGGTCCAATGCCTACCTCTACAAAATTAAAATTTTCAAAATTTACCCCTTCACCCCCAGTGACGCAAAATGTTTTTATTCTGAATTAGGGGACATTAAAACCAAATAATCAATATTCATTTCCCCCCAATCTATTCCCCTTGAGTCGTTATTTGGACCTAAAGACGGAACACCAATTATGAAACACCCTGTATAAGGGTGTTGGGAACCCTACACTACCTGGAACCTAGAAACAAATAAGCACCTTGACTATTTAGCAATTGTTGTGTATTTAATGTTCACCACTACTTTAATTCTTGTTATTTATGGGAACCATTTCTGTTGACAGATTAAAAATTGTAAATTCTGTTTAATACGAATTAAAACAGATTGTTGTGCACAATATGGGGATATGACTTCTTTGTTGTGGGGAGATAGTTTTTTTTTGTTTTTTTTAAGAAGGAAGTATAGAAAAAAACTAAAAAGATAATGAGGAGAGGTTCGGGGGAATTTAAGAGGAAAAGTGGAGCTTTTCTTTTATCTTTTTTCCTGGGTTAACAATAATGAAATGGGCATAAGGGGGAGGATTCTTATGTGGAACTGAAAGGGAAAGTTTATGATAAATGACAATGTTGGACTGCTTAAGTTTTCCTGAAAAAAAAAATGTGCAGATTGGAATTCTCATGGCAACCTCCAGGAATACATGAGAAGTCATATCAAATTTTCCGTTGCATGATGATGTTCACACTAGTAACCGGAAATTTTGTATCGAAGTTTGTCTGGTTTTCAAGTAGCAGGTACTGATCAGTTTATTGCATATTGACCTAATATTTTGGAAAGATTGCTTATTGACTCTGTATTTCCCGTCTGTTGAAAGGTAATTAAAGCCCTGCCAGGTGGATATATTTTTTTTCCTGGCCAGGTAAATTGAGATATCTAGCAACCGTGACTGAATCAAAAATTTGTCACTGATGGATGTCTATGATGAAGAAGCCCTGATGATGTACCATATGTGTTGTTATTGCCTTGTGTGACACCTCTCAAGCACGATAATTGTAGAGTATAAGAATATAAAATGGTTGAGATCGCTAATCTGAAGGATCTAAGATATACGTATCGGAACATAGAAATGGTTTCCCGAGGTTAAGGTTGTTCTTTTTTGACTTGTATTACATGAAACTTTTTAGATAATTCTCTGTTATCCTCCTTGCTTTGACAAAGGATTGCCTTTATCCAAAAACTTTAGCTTTTTTCAGGGTCTTACCACTCTGTGTTTAATTTTTATTATTTATTAATTTTATTCCAGCGTTCTTGTGTCTCAGCCTTCTTTTCTTCTACATCCGTCAAGTATCTTTTTGGAATTGCAATTGAATAAATGTGTTCCTCTGAACCAATTCTTGTTTTGACTAATTAGGAGAAAATCAATCCAAACCTGGGATCAGGACACCACACAATCTTTAGGTAACTTGCAGACAGCTGTACCTGTCTCTGCGGTTGCCCAGTGGAAGAAGTGATGATCTAGAGCAGTGTTTCTCAAAGTGGGTGATATCGCCCCCTAAGGGGCGGCACAGTCATTAGAGGGGGCATTAAGTAGCAAGTGGGCGATAGGGGGGCGCTAATTAACAAGTGGGCAGTGGAGGGGGGTGATCGCGAGACATGCGAATGATGTGCAGCTATGATTCAGTTGTGTGAGCTTACATAATACGAGGACTATTTCTTTTCAACCTCCAATGGGGCATAAAATAAAGACAAGTGTGAATAGCAAAATTACTTTACGACAGAGCCACTGCAGAAATTAAGACATTTGTCATACCAGCGGACGAGTTTTACAATACCCTCTTCATGGATGTTTGCCGTCAGCATGTTGAGATAAGTCTCCATGGCGTATTCAAGCTCATCCTTGGTGCGGAAGTGTTGTCTTGACAGACCTTTCTTCAGCTCTCGAAAAAGATGAAAGTTACTCGACACTAGGTCTAGACTATAAGCAAGGTGATCAAACACTTCCCATTGAAATTGCTCAAGAAGCTGTTGGGTTACCACTGCAGTATGCGGTCGCGCATTGTCATGAATCGAAACAACTCTAGAAGACAGCACACCTCTTCTTTCAAGAAGATGCCATGGAGACCTATTTCAACATGCTAGCAGCAAACGTCTATAAAGAGGGTATTAGTAAACTCGTCCACCGGTATGAAAAATGTCTCAATCTTTACGGTGACTATGTCAAAAAGTAACTTGGATTGTAAATGATTACTGGTAATGAAATCATTTTGCTATTCACATTTGCCTTTATTTTATGCCCTCTGTAATTAATTATATCGCCTTATAATTCCTTTCACTTCTATAATTAAATGACTGTGAGAGCAGTTTATTATGCAAGCTCTTCACAAGATGCCAACTGCCCTTTCGATCCATCGCTATAGCTCGCTCCTTTCTTCCGAACCAGGGACTTCCCCTATCACACGGTCTATGATTCCCAAGAGAATTTTTTTATAATCTCCTTGATATTTGCAGAAACCTTAAGATGTGGCTGAGGAGGGGCGTTAGTAAATTTTGTTTATACTGAGAGGGCGTTCATAGAAATAAGTTTGAGAAACACTGATCTAGAGCAGTCTCTCCCAGGCATTGCATGCAAGGAGGTGATATTTTTACCTTGACCTGTGAACCGAGAAATATGGTCATACCTTATTGAGATGGAGGTGCAAATGGTCCCTGAAGATGACCCACCAAATGCAGTGATGATTATCATAAGAGTGCTACAAAGGGGTAATAAGCAAAAACTGCCAATTGTCAGCTGGCTCTTTGAATTCAGAGTTCCAGGAATCAACTGGAACACAAATTTGTACTAAAACATTTAGAACCAAGGCTCGAAACGTGCCTGACTTATATAAGCCCCACTTTTCCAGTCAGATGGATGAGTGTGTGCTTGGCAGATGCATGGAGTAAGACTCTTTCAAGAGTGCATTACTCCAGCAGTCAAATTCGGAGAAGGAAGTATGATGGCATTATCCTGCTTTTCATGGCTTGGCCTTTGACTCTTGTTGTCGTTGCATGGATATTGGATGCCAACAGATATCTGAATATTTTGGACAGTGAAATGCTGCTTACCTTTTGGTGTTTTTGTGGAACAGACCCATGTCTTTTTCATAAGGCTGCAACTGTAACTGCATGGTTTGTGGACACTAAAATCGCCATATGTGCTTGGCCTCCATAGAGCCCCGACTTAAATCATATTGAATGTGTCTGGAATAAACTGGAGCGCCGATGACAATTCTGGAATTTAAGTTTCTCAATGAGGAATGACCCAAGAATCTGGCCAACTGCTATCATAATCTTATAAAACCTATGCCTTGTAGGATTGTTGCAGTCATTGCAGCTAAAGGTGCCCCTAAATCATAAGAGTGGTGATTGAAAAGTAAACTTCCATGGCTGAAACATTTTTATTTGGTAACCGATTTTCAAAATTCTTTTTGTACCTGATACTTACATGTGTCCTCTTCACTTTTCGACATAGTCCCCATCTCTTTCCATGCACTTGCTCCAACACGTGGCTAATCAGGTGAATCCATCGGAGAAGAATTCTAAGGTTGTTGTCGACACCAGGTTTGTATGGCAGCTTTGGACTCTCTTTTGCAGCATGAAACTGAAGTCTCTGAAGATGCTATTCCTAAAGATTGCACTAGTGTTTGACGTATGTGTCCGCAGAGAAATTTTGTGTCCACCCATTCACTAAAAACCATTATTTGAAAATGACACTGTTTCCTCTTTACCTTCTCAGAAGGAACCAAATGTAGCAGCCCAGATTAACCACTGCCCAATATATAACCAGGTTTAGAAAAATTAAGGTATTGATGTAGTTTCCTGTCAACTCAAAAAAGCAGTGCTATCAATGGATACGTATGAAAATTGTCGGCTGTTTTTTTTTTTTTTTTTTTTTTTTTAGAAATGTGCAAAGGAGACTGATATTACAACTAGAATAATCCCTGGAGTATAGTCGGGCCTACCCAAACTTGTATCTCCAGATATAAAATGGGCTAGTCAGAATATACCCTCCTAGCCAGAATATACCCCTGTTACAATTAATAAAACTGTATTTTCTAAACCCTTAAACAGTTCCTAGTTATTTTGTCACAATTCATCTCATCATAGTCACTTGTAACATTCAAGTGGTCACGTTCATGTCATCCCAAAATGTTTGTCCGTCAATCCACTGGACATTACAGCTCGTCACATTCACTTCATCCCAGGATCACTTTGTCACTCAGCCAACTGAGCACATTCTGCTCGTCACAGTCACTACGTCCCCGAATCATTATGTCATGCAGTCGACTCTACACGTGCAACTTGTCACATTCACTTCTAGAAATCGTTTCATCACTCAGTTGGCTGGAACATTCAGCTCATCACATTTACTTCATTACTCAATCTGCTTGAGACACTCGTTTCATCAGATCATCTTGAGACACTCTTATGCCCTCGTATTCTCGTAGGCCTACATTAATTTGAAACACTGGCTCTATTTAATTAACCTTTTAATAATGAAAGGGGTGAAACGACAGATTAAAATCTAAACTTTTAATCATTTTTGAAATATAATACAAATTATACGTACATTAATTAAAGAATAACATTAACCGCTTCATATATTAAGTGCTATCAAAGCATTTTTTGAAATGGGCAATCTTTACTAGAAAATTAAGTACAGTCCATCCCGATTATCCATGCTTATGAATAATCATGGAATTAAGAGGGGGGGAAAGGATTTTTTCAAACCACACTTTTATTATGTAGGCATGCCCGTGCCCCGCCAGGTCAGTGGAACAGACAGAGCAGTTAACAGATATGTATTTTGAGAAATAACTAAATACGCATTGAAAAAAATCATAAAAGTTCAGAGAAATTTATACAGTGAGCTACGACGCAATGCCAGGGTAGACATGGTTTTCAATGCACACTGTATCCGAGTCGTATCCAAACACAATCTTGATCTTGTTGCGCGACGTATACCTGTCCCTGGCAAAAAACTGGCTTCGACAGGTAGAGATCAAGTTCGTGGACGATTTGACCCTGGCTTTGTTGATCGTCATCGGAAAGGCTAGCTGGACGGGAAACTGTTGACGTCGAAGCTTAAACGAGAGAACAACATCCATGGGCGGACTGACCCAGCGGGAATCGGGAAAAATCGGATGGCCTGGTTCGTGGCTTTACTTTGGACTGCCATGAGGGCCGCTTTCGCCGATTTATCCCATTACCTGCCCGGTACGATTTTGACTGCCATTCCGCCCATGCCAACCTCATCCGCGATCAACGGAATCTTTGGGATAGCAACAATGCTTCCTTTCTTGGAACCTGTTAAGATTGTTGCTAGGATGCAATTCTGTTTCAATTGGTGAATTTGCAGACTACAATAAGCAAGAACTTTAACAGGCTAGTTATACAATATCTGAACACCTTTGCACATCTTGTTAAACGACTTCTGTGAGTCTAATAATTTTACTTGCAATGAGCAATTCGGCTTTCGACCGAATCACTCCTGCCAACTCCAGATAAGGAGGCGTGTTGCAGATTTGAACAGTCCTCTCAACTACTCGATGTACGGCGGAATAGTCTTTCTTGATGTGCATAAGTCTATTATGATGGTCTCATCTTTAAAATGATCAACTGCGGTTTCCCTGACGAGCTGATTGCTCTGGTTCGCTCCTTCCTGTCACACACAGATCCTAACGTGTCAAGGTTCGTAACTCCTTGTCTGACCCATGTTACGTTAACGCTGGTGTTCCCCAGGGTTCTGTCCTGGGACCAGTGTTGATCAACTTCTTCATCCATAACCTTTCGGAGTTCATTAAGTGTAATCTGTACTTGTTCGCTGACGATGCGGCCATCATGGCATGCGTAAGGAATCCAGCCCACGTCATGGTCGTTTACAAAAGGCCTTGCACCAGTGCGAAGAATGGTTCGACAAATGGCGGTTGAAGCTCAGCGTTGGCAAATGCAAAGCCATGTTCATTACTCGAAAACGCAGGTATCCTCCAGGGTCCCTCGTCCTATATGGTAGAAGCCTTGACTGGGTTAAGAACTACAAGTACCTTGGCATTAAGATTGATTCTAGATTAGACAAGAATGATCGCGCTTCTAGGAAGAAACAGTGTGCTTGGGTTAGCTAGACTAATAAGCTCTTACTGTACAAGGTTGTGATCCGCTCCATCTTGCTTCACGGAATGCCTGCATGGGCTTCTATGTGCAAGTCGAGGTGGAAGGAACTGCAGACCTTCCAAAATATAACTCTCAGGGTCATTGCTCAACTCGACAGAAGAGTTGCAAACAACTCCATACATGATGACCTCGCTATGACCCACATTGGTAGTTACGTCCAGATGTTCCTCAAAAAGTTGCTTCTCAAACCGAGAGTCATGATAATTCCTTGGTAGCCAGTATATTGGATCACTCTCTAGCTTTTAGGGGTCCCTTAAGGTTTCGTAGGCCCCGACACATCCTAGAAGTCAACTTCGACGATATCAACAAGGGTGTCTTCCCCGACTACTGGATCTCCTAACCCGCCGATGTACGGGGTTATAACTACGTCAATCTACAATCCTAGTCATCGTCCTACTAGGTAAGGACACTATCCTCAGGATGACTCAAGAGGGTCATTAGGCTTATCCTCTAACTCAGTGTAATTCCCCTGGTTACTCTGTGGCCGAGTGTGTTATGGAAGCCCGGCTCCCAGACCGCTCATGTTTTTTTCACTTCATTGTTCGATTGTCTTGCTTATTGTAGTCGGCATTGAATAATGATCTCAAAGAGACCGAAATATATATTCACCTAATAAATCGTTGTGACAAGAGGTCTTGTTTTTTTTTTTCATCATGTCATTATCCACAGTAAACTTACTCTTCTGATGGTGAGACTGTTCAGGAATTCTAATGGGAGCAGGGTTTGATCGAGACCTTCTTGCTCTTCAACTGAATCGATAGATACTAATGCACCTGGCACGGTAGTACTTCCACAAGGCTGTCATTGATGTCGTGCACGAATGCGTTCAGAGGAGTCAGAATTACCCTCAGTGAGAAGTAGTCCGTGTCGTAGTATCGCTGCTGAAAATCTCCGTACAATGTCGATGAGCTTCTGAAGAGACTCTTGACCAGTGGGTACCTTGACAACCATGTCACTTGCAATGCGAGCATATCCAGTTCTATATGTCTGGCAGCGTGCACGAATTTCACCAACATCCAACAGAAGTTTTGCAGGAGACGCTGCGTTTGGCCCACTTTGAACGCGCATGTTTGTCGTCAGTCGAAGAATCTTGAATACCTTCCACAGAGAGGAGCGCTTCATACATGCATCGATGATGTCAGCGGCTGTACCTTTGGGCGAAACTGTCGGAAGTCTCCTGTCAGACAATAACCTTCCCTCCGAACGGCTCATCGTTCTCAAGTACATTCTAGAGAGCCCTGTCCAGTGCCTCGAAACCAAACTTGTGCATCATTGGGCCTCGTCCCATACGATAAGTAGGGTTAGGCACCTTAGGTAAAAAACATAATTTGTTTATGGCCGAGTTCTTTTCTGCAAATGCTGTAAAAAAAGCATAACTGCTGAAAAAGGATCGCAAGTGTTACAACATTTAAACACTTCCATTCACTTAGCATCAATACATCGCATGGAGAAGATGCATAAACAAACTTTGCTTCTACAGTCCCTATCACAACAGGAGAATCAAAGTACGCAACAGAACTTTACGCATGTATGTAAGAACAAGTTTCTTATTGACAGCATAAAAAATTTGGAAGGATTGCCTCTTCATAAAGCAGTTGCTATTGTGTTGAAGATTGTGGAAGCAATCGAATCAGTGCCAGTTTCACCCAAACAATTACTAAAAAGATGTTCTTGATAAAAACCCAGGTTGGAGTGTTACATCCCAGACCCAAGTAATTTCAAAATTTTTTTTCGGAGAAAGTGTTACATCCCAGATCAGAAGAAATTGCTGCATTTTCCAAAGCCCCTATAACTTCAAAGATCATTTTCTCAGTACAAATCTATTTTAGGTTCAAATCGGCAGAGGTTCCCCCCAGAAAACGTGAAGCTAAACGTTGTTAATCATTGTAATGTTCAAAATTAATAAAATGATGAAATTTCTAATTATTCATACCCATTTGTTTGTTAAGAAATACTTACATTTTAAGAGAATGTTTATGCATTTACAGGGAATATTTCAGTAATTTTAAGGGAATATGAACCGACATATTTTACATGTTTTTAGGACCTAAGGTTCCTAACCCTAACGATAAGACATGTAAGACGAACTTAGCTATGCTTGTTGTGAACTAAGCGCACGTGGAATTACTCTGTAACTTCAGGCCCAACTTGAACATAGAGTGGGTGGTTCATCCTCCTATCAGTTGCAGCGCAGCAATACCGCTGGTTGCAACTGCAATGGCAATTTTGCCTTCATGTCAAACAGCTGCCAAATTCTTCTCCAACAGGAACGACTTTCCGGTTCCTCCTGGGACATCCGAAAAGTAAAGATTCCTCCCCAGATTAACCCCTTGAATTGCACTCATTATAGTGCGGAATACGTTAGCTTGATCAGAATTCAGCAGCGCCGATTCTTCAGAGAGCCTGCGAAGGAGTTTTCGGTCGTAGGACTGCTCAATAGAAATCAATGTGTTGGAACAGGAAACTGCTTCAGCGGCATCCAAAAGTTCAGTCAACTGTGGCAAAGTAGGAAAGCACGAAACATCTTTCGCGTTGCCGAGCAAGTGTCAATTTATGTCAAGCAGCGTTTTGAAGAGGACCCTCCTGTCGGACGCGTCGCTCACAAATTCTCTCTGAAAGTCTTCGGACAGTGCATCGACGCAGTCGTGTGTACCAATCACTGGTAAAACACGTCGTCGGTTTTTTTTTTATTCTTTAAATGTATTCTGCGTGTTTTCGAGTTGGATTGAGTCATAGCCTACAAAGATAAGAGAATTTTCTGTCGGAAAGAAAGACGAAAGCAGAAAGTGGCGTCAAAAATTTTTACGTGGAATCCACGCCTTAATTTTAACAATAGTCCTGGCAACAGAAACCAGCATAAATGTTCTGGAATCAATAGGGGAGGGGTGTCAAGGCAAACGCCACGTTAGGGCACTTGAGGGGAGGGGGTGGGGGGGTCAAAAGAAGCCAAAATGGAACCATGTTGTTTATGGAGCTAATGTACTCTCGGAGCAGTGTTGCCAGATTTAGTAACTTTTTAAAGCGCTTGTCCTTGTTTTCATTGTTTTGTGCATTGTTTAACAATGTCCAATAAAGGACAAGTGCTTTAAAAAAGTTACTAAAACTGGCAACCTGTCTCGGAGGCACATCCACAGCTAGCTGGAGGGCGGTGCGAACGGAGCGACCGCCTAGGCCCGGCAATCCTTCCTATATTTTTGCACTGCTAACATTCGCCAATAAAATGACCTAATTGTTTTTTTAATTATGAAAAGATCCCGCACGACGACTTTGCGCTAATAAAGCTGGTGTAATTGTGGGTGTAATGTGTTGCTTCAACACCACTTAGATAAAGAAGGCCTGTACACTGAAACGTCATGTATTGTTATACGAGGCCAACGAGATAACAAGGCCTGGAAGCAGAAAAGTCACCTGATCATCGGGGTGCTATTTTTATAGCAACAATTCAACCATCATTGTTTTCAACTAACGGAAAAACGCCGTTTGTTAACATCCAAGCTAGAGACAATAAAGGTTGGATTGTTGCTAGCACCCCGATGGTCAGGTGACTTTCCCGCTTCCAGACCTTGTTATCCCGTAGGCCTCGTTGTTATATCAAACCGTAGTCTTTTAATCCCCTGGTCTGGGCCAACACCTCCTAGAGAGAAGGCCTGCGGACCAAAGGTGTATGCATTGTTACATCATCATCAAGCGGCCAAATTTAGAGCTTATTATTGGTAGAAAAACGATAACAATAGCCGCTTGATGATGATGATGTAGAAGCAATCGATTTTTTTATGAACTGCGGCATTGCCAGAGGATGCGATAAATTTGATATCAGAAAAACAGTGCAAGACAATAGTGCGTTTATTTTAAATCGTTTATTGCTAAATTTAGCCCTTTACAAGAGAAATTCAGAATAGAGCAACATTTCTAATCCGCCGTAACATTTGCATTTGGAGAATTTATTTAAAAAAAAAGAAAGATAAACATGAAGAGGTAAACCTCCTCCATAGCGTTCCACCGATTTAGAAGAAATAGTGGGTAGGAATATTAAAAGAATTTTTCTCATGAGTCGTTAAGATCAATGAATACTGTTAAAATTTAAACATTAGAAACCAATTGAGTCGAACAAATAAGAATTCATTATGTTGTTGGAATTACTTTTGATTTTTAAGATAAATAAGAGTTCTCATCCCGACATGCTTGGCAAAAATAAAATATTTCTTACAATTTTGACATCTTGGGTTTTAATGCTGGTGTAGCTTTAAGTTGATATCTTGCGGGAGATTGCGGCGGGTATTGCGATGGTGGGCATTTCGGCGAACGGCAATTGGGCAAGCGAGGCATCGGAAATTTTGGTGGACGCTGCGTCGGGCATTTAAGCTTACATGGACACGGCGTTGGGCATGGTGGTGGACACGGCGGCGGGCTTGGCGGTGGACACGGAGGCGGGCATGGTGGTGGACAAGGAGGCGGGGACGGCGGCGGGCATGGCGTCGGACAAGGCGGCGGGCATGGCGGTGGACAAGGCGGCGGGCACGGCGGTGGACAAGGAGGTGGACAAGACGAGCACGGTGGCGTCGGACATGGAGGTGGCGGACACGGCGGAGGTGGCGGACACAGTTTGAATTTGCCGTCGCAGTCCCGACGCCTCACCACCTTCGCATCGACGAGATCTTTCAATACACCTCGTATTAAACAGAGCAGTTCCTCATCGGAGACCGTGCAGTCGTAATTTTCTGTTATGTAATCTTTAATTTGTGAACTTGTTGCTCCTTTGCCGCAATTTATTTTCTTTAGCGCTTCTCTAACTAATTCAGAAAGTTCTACTTCTTCGCCAGCCATTTTGATTAAACTGTTCCGATTTTATCAAGAATCAATGGAAATTATTTGCATACAATATACTGGGTAATTTTGAGAGGAAAGGGAAGCCACAATGTCCTACCGCAACAGAGAGCTTTGTTCGACTAAAAAAACTAGAATCCTTTAAAAGCTTTTCCATCGGCGACAAAGCTTCAACGCCTGTGAATCGCGCTCACGTTGACTTGTTAACAATCGTGCTATTGTTTTCCGCCCAATGGAACTCAGTGCATCAGAAGTATGAGACATATTACGGTTTGTAACAATATTTCTTTGCGGATCATGCTTAAGTGGATGAAGTCTTGGAATTATTTCAAAAGTAGCTTTCGTTAAGCAGTGATGAACTGATATCGTTAAAACTAACTAATATATTAATAGCCATATCACGACTGTTTCCTTAACTGAGTCTTTCCTTAGTAATAAAATAGTGTGATATTGTTGACACTTGGTTAAGTATGAATAAGTGTTTTTATGTCAACAATGTCAGTTATATCATTGCTAAGGAAAGACTCACTCGAGAAAACCAGTCTTGATATGGCCATTGAAATCGTGTTCCAAGTATTTTGTCTTTTGAACCATATCTGGCAACGAAAATTCGAGAAGGAATAAGCTAACAAACTCGAGTTTGTTTTACATGAAAGCTCAGATCACAGTCTCAAGATGTTAAATTGTGGGATTCACGGGAGAATTAGTTCTCCCTGAAAATGTAAAAATAAAACTAATACACATCACATCCAAGCATTTCGAACGAGCATTGTTGGACATGACGATTGCTGTGCGAGTATTGAACTGCTACTGGAATACGAGAAGATTGCTCAGCAGTGGCGGCTCGGGCATAGGCGCTGCGGAACTACAGCACCCCCAGTTTCACTTTGGATATCGATAACATTCAATATAATGTGTCTTTTTTTTCTTTAATACTTTCTTTATACGTAAATTATATAATCCTTAAGTTTAATGTCAGTAGCTAATCCATAGTTCGTGAAAAAAAAATTAGCAATTTTCTGACGCAGCACCCCCAGAAATTTTAGCTACGAGCCGCCACTGTTGCTCAGAACGCAATGCTTTTTCCGGAACCTATTAAAGATTTGCAAATATTACTCACAATATAATTGAACTTTCTTTTACACCTTAAAATTTTCCACAAAATCCTCAACGATCACGTAGCCTTTGCATGAATCATGCCCTCGTCATCTTGCAAATTTATCTCTTTGGTTTACTTTGGTCAAAGGTAATTTGACCAAAACAAGATGAAAATTAGAGGGAACCAGAGGTTAGTCAGAGTTCAAAGATGTGTCGCTCAAACGCTGCACAGAAAGGTACGCAAGATTTCGAATCGAGGCAGGGCGAAATTATAAAGACTATGTTTAATGTAATAAATTAAATAAATATGTTTAAACATTTTGAAAAATTCATGTATTTGCGTACTTTTTTATTACATCTTTGAACCAATTTACAAGATGAAATTGGGGGGAGGGGCACCTTGCACAAACATCTTAATACATCTTACATCTTATTACCCTTTTTCGTCACGGTCACATGTTTGCTGATGCTTTGGTTGCATCTTTCATGAAGTCGATCGTTCGTCCTACCGAGAGCTGAGTTCCAGAAAACCCTCGCTCGGTAGGAATAACCACGTGACAGACAGAAGAGAGGACAAGAGATGGAGAAGCGTATTTTACAAAACGTTTATTCTTTTAAACTAACAACTTTGAAATTGTAATTGTTTACAATTAAATGTCCGAATAAATACAATGTCCGGCTTAGAGCTAGAAAGAAAGAAACGGTCCCAAAATCTGTTTGATCAAGAATTTATTGGGAATGAAGGTATATCCTGGTGCACAATACCTTGCCATTACACATCACAACATAAAAAACGTTAATACACCTCAAGCACCCTTAGTAGCACAACAAATATCCAGCTTGTACTCCAACTTCCTCCAAGAGATTGGCGTGATTGGAACAGATGGCATAGGTTTCGACTGCGGCAGTGATTCGTAACCTGTAGCGCATGTTTCTTTTATTAAAGCTCTAAACCGGACGCGCTGCAAGTGTAGGGGTAATTTTGTTGAGGCCGAGGAATGGAATTTCCTTCTTTTCGATAAATCGTCCGTCAACCTGTCACGAACGAAGTTGAGCCCTTCTCAATAGGTAGTGGACTATAAGAATTATTAAAGGGCCATTTTAAAAACAATTCATAAGATTCAACTAACATGGAAAAATATAGCAAATGTCTAGGCTAATTACTATTTCGAAACGCCGCTGAGCCAAATGCTGATCAGTATAAACAAGAACAGATGAAGGTACGAAAGCCCTCCTTCATCTGTTCTTGGTTTAAAATTATAATTTCGTTTAAAGCATAATTTTATCCGTCAATATATCTCCTTCAATATTTATTCATATTTACTATCAATCGTTGATTAATTCTATATTATTTGTTATCCTGTTCATGTTAGAAAACAAATTGTATCTAGTGGGCTAACTGTTGCTACGCGCTCCCATGTCCTTCGAGTTCTGCGTTTGCGTTGACAGGTTAACCCAGAGATATCAATAAAGTCTCTGGGTTAACCTTGCAATGGAGAATCAAGTACGAGCAGCGATAAGTCTATGTTCATGCACGGCTGAAATAGTCCTTAGCATTTTTTTTTAAAATAAAATTATATAGTAAATACACCCGATTAAATTTTTACTTACTGTTATTTACTCTTCATATTTTAAAAACTTAACACGTCACTTCC
>JAHWFO010034640.1:5602705-5632804 GCA_023313115.1 Rhysida immarginata | reverse complement strand
TTGTGGACAACAGGTTGTTGTCTTATGACTATGATTAAAAAATTACGGTTTAAAAAACACGTGGCGTTTTTACACAAAACAACTACAGCATCCTACTGGCAGGATCCCTTCCTCTCCTTAATCCCTATCCCTACTGGCATGACGTCATAGCTTAAGATGTGACGTAGCGCCTTGGCTTTCTTGACGTAGGCACTAATATGGAGTGATTTGATGTCATGTTGGGCAGTGTGACTTGGAAACAGAATGGAATGGGGCTTTAGTCGGAAGAAAAGTATGCAGTTCTTCGGAAAACGTCCCAACCCGGGACATTTCCTGACCTTTCGGGGACGCCGGGACGGGTGATGCGAAAATAGGGACGGTCCCGGGTAAAGCGGGACGTCTGGTCACCGTACTTCATTGCAAGGTTAACCTGTTTTTAGAAGCCGTGTACGCCATTGCGTTTGCCGGTACTCTCGTTGCTATCTATGATGCTCCTTTCTGCTGGGGCATGGTTATTAAATGCTCCTTACATTTAATAACCATGGCTGGGGCGATCGTCACGCAGGCATCCAATTAGAGCGACACGCCTGCCCTCGTTTCACTCGCGAATACATGAGGTCAGACCCGGAAAATTTAAGAAGATAGATTTATCTACTTTTAATAATCTGTCTTTAAAAAATAAAAGTTTGTTTAGAAACTTCAGAATCCATTCAATTGTCGTCTGCTGATGCTTCGTAACAAGTACAGAGGATTGAATACGTTACAACTAAACAATTTACATATGCAAATTCTCCAGCTACGTAGTTGACAGGGCTACGCGGTCGTGACGAGTTATGAAAGGGACATCGCTTCATTATTCTTAATCGTTGTACAAACACTAGCTGCGAGAATCAATAGATATTGGGAAGGTGTCACATGTGGATAATGCTAAACATGAGAGTAGCGCAGTGGAAATTAATTGACATGCAACAGTGCACTGATTAAGAAAATAAAAGTAAATGTTTATTGACAAGATGATAAATGAATTAAATAGAAAAATAAAATAAGTGGTAGCAGCAAAGTCAACACTATCAAATAGGCAAACTATGCCTAGCAACTACCAAATAATAAAAGCAATATTTGATTCATACATTGTAATCACCCAGGTTACATATCTATGAAGCAACAGATAAGTTTAATCACCTAAAACCCCTTTAACTTAAGAGGAGTAGAAAAATAATCACAATTGAATTGCTTAAACTAATCTAAACAACAATCTTCAGCTAGATTAAATACCAAACACTTCGGTACCAAAAATGTATAGCAATAGTTAAATAATTAAACCTCTAAACTGCACTACAACAATCACATAAGTAGAACTTAATTCCAAACAGCAACTTGATTGGGTCGGCTACAACTCGTAACAAAGTAGGTAAGTCAAACTTCTGTAACTACCAACTAAACAAATTATAATATGCACTAAAACCCACTAATGCAAATAATCTATAAGTAAATTAATTACTTAGTACGTGTACTTTAACAAGCAATCACATGAGCAAAATACAACACAATTAAATTGTCAAATTCCAGCTGCATAAGCAAAGATTCAGTAAGGAAAATTAACACAGTCTTGAACAGTAGAGAGTCTAAAAGTCCGGGTAAATGTCACTATCTTTAAATGCAAACAGCAGAATAATAAAAAGCCTACACAAAGAAACAAACTCTATGACGTGACAATGTGACAATATCACAAATAGATGCACAACGTTCTGTGTAGTCCCATTAACTTGGCAAGTAAATCAACAGTCACTTGAGTTCTAAAAATATCCGTAAAGAAACAATATCATTAATATGGTTAAGCCAAGTTAACACACTTCAAATAAAATGCGTAGATTACACACACTTGAAGCCGGAAATAATATACGACATAAATTGCCTAATTACACTAAGCCGGAAGGCTTTATCCTTTCAAATATTTTTTTCTTTACAGATAACATATATCCTTAACTAGCATCATAATATAAGGAGACGAGGAATTGCTTTATGCGAAGCACTACACATTAATGGCTCTTAATTATCGTGAAGCCAAACTCGTGGTTGAAATAAGCACGCATCCCACATGGCCACAAACCACAAATCTTCGTGTCTCCGCGAAGCTTTCTGTAAGCGAGCTCCTTAAAAGACGCCCTTATTAAATTGGCTTTACAGACCACAATAAAAGTAACACTTACGGCTGCGAAGAAATAGTCGGCTATCGACCGCCACAGACCTTGGGAAGGATTGCCGCACGGCGGGAAGATATACGTATCGCTCCTTCCGGCCAGCACAAACCTCCGCCCGCTTGGCTTTCCTGCACGACGTGGCGTTCTCCGACGATGCAATTACATGCTTCGCAGCCGTCTCCGTCGTGGAGGCTTGAGGAATCACTCTGCCGTCCAGCCTGCCGATAACACCCAATCTGCTTTCGAGCCGATTTTCCCGGGAGTTCAACCTTCGCTTCACCGTCGTCGATCGTGTCTCTCTCTCTCTCTCTCTCTCTCTCTTTCCTCGATTCCGCACTTGAATCACTCCTCGTCCTCCCATTGGCTCCTGCGTCTTGATGTTGATTACGCAGCTGATGACATCGTCTCCGCTTTCGCCCGGAATTATAAAATACCCGAGAACGAAAGCGAGTGTTTACGTCACCGGAATTCACGATGGTATTGTAATTCCGTGACAGAAGGATATATAAATGCACTTTCCGACGCGAAGTGGTCCTATTCCATGATTATAAAACAATGCAAATCCAGGGGTCTCACCATTTCGAAGGCAGGAATCTGTAACATACTAAATAAAAAACAGAAAAACCGCAATACCAGCAACGTTGGACGAACCCGGACCCTCAAGACAATGACCCACTGCAAGCAGAACACCGGAGGTTGTAGCCAAAGTCAAGCGTCTCAACTCTGCAGAAAATCCCAAAACTCAACGGGCTGTTGCAAATACGGTAAGGATATCAACGGCACGCAACATAATCTACAAAAATCTCCGACTGTAAAAGCGTCCGAAACCTGGTATGGGTACATCAGGATAAAGCTGCGAGTCATATGTCCAAGTTAACGGTCGCCCATTTGCGAACACTGGAACAGGAGACGGGCATACATTCAATTCCGTTTGAAGACATACCCGTGAAATCTCCAGACGCATCCCCCATGGATTATTGCGGCTTTGGATTGCTGAAACGCGCCCTTGGAAGTAGACGACCCCGTATAATGGACGGTCTATGAAAAGCCTTTAAAAATTTTTTTTTCGGTAAATCAAGTCCCGGTATATCACCTAGAATGGATTTTTTCAGTGAAGAGGTAAATTCCTGTCGATCTGGCTGTGAAGAGGGGTGGGCACAGATCGACCTAAATTCTCTGCGGTAAAGTCTTATTGAATGGAAACTGCGATGCAGAGTCATAATTCGACACCGTGGGCACCAGATAGAATATCACCGAACATGGCGGCGGGGTTTCTCATAGCCTTATGACGCTTGCAAATCGTTTAGTTGTAGCGTACTCAACCCTCTGTAGTTCCTTGCTTTCATGTGAAGTGGGTTCGTGCGTATTGTCATAGTCTTAAAGATACCCCACTGCTTTCAAGTGTAGGAGTATCTTGAAGGCTATGGTATTGTTGAGTGCTGGAGAAAAGAAGTTACGTCAAGAACATTGATACTATGGAGTCTTTAATCATACAATGGAGTCTTTGTATGGCTATGTGCGCTCAAATTTTTTCATTTTAGCGGTTCATTTTGAAAAAAAAAAACAAAACAAAATAGAATAGCGCGATTTCTTATTTTCTAGGGGTAAAGAGTAGCTTTAGATGAATGCAGTATTTCAATGTGGTGCGAAACTATGAGACACAGGTTCGGATGGTTCCCTTGTTAGTTAAGAATTGTTGACCGCTTAAAAGGGCAATTGTTATGGAGAATGTAAAATTCTTTTCATTTAATTTTCTCCAAAAATTTTGGAATAAATGCCCGTCCAGACAATTCGATATGGAATGCAGACTTCTTTTCAGTTGGCACCAAGTATTCTCAATATTTTGATAATGAACTCCTACGTAACAGGTGTTAAGAAAATTACGCTTATGATAATTTTAATAGTAGGCTACGTAATCGAAATCTCAGTATTGGAAAGGGAACAAGTGCATGAAAAAAAATTTTTCAAAAAGCAACGCTTACATGTTGAACGGTTTTCCAGCTTTTCATGAAGTTTCCACGAGTTTTCCTGGAATTTTTTTTTGATTCATGCATTGTCACCGACTTTACGTACGTGTACAAAATGTTAGCAAGATCGGATTAGTGAAAGGGGTTGAACTATCGATTATATGACCCAAACATGACCCAAACACGGTGAAAGTTATATAAACGTTACAAAAAAATAAAACAAATCTTTATAACTATAGTGTCACGACTTTATAAAGTGATCAGTTAGGAATACGAACGGCAGAGTTTAATGTGAACATTTTTAATAATAATAATAATAAAAAAATGACTGGTTACTATTTCGAAATAAAGTCAATTTAATACAGAAGTTAAAAATCTTCTTAAACACAGATAAAGTGAAACAATAACTATTCCTCCTGTGGTTGGCCCGCAGTTTCTTTTGGCGGGAGGACTATGACAGATTCTAGCCACTCGGTTAAGTTGTCTTGCTTCCACAATTACGTTGAGGCTGGAATATAGAATTGTTAAAAACAAAACCAGAAAGATCGGAAGCGATAAGTCCTTTCAACTTTTCAAAATCAATTGTTCAAAACTCTAAAACGCTAGCGCTTACTAAATTACTAAACGCTAATGGTGGAATTAGCTGGAAAGGTAAGGAGAACCCATGTGTCCCATGACCACGGTTGCCACTTGATACCTGAATTACTGCTTGCGAAACTTGAGTGCTCGCGAAACCTGAAGTACATGTGGCATTGACTGTTGAGTTCCAGATCACTCTATTGAAAGCTGTCATCTTTGTAGATTTTGTCGCCTTCTCGGCCGTCCCCGGTGGGTTTCCAATGGTGAAAAGTTTCGGATAAAGAAAGAGAATTCGTCTCGATATTCTGTTTATCCTCTGAGAATACGATTTTACCTGGAACGTTTTGCGCTGTGAATTTTCGATCGCTTCAAGGTCCTGTATTTGATCCCTGGACCTATCGCCGATATCTCTTCTTGTGGGCCAGGTTCACCGACTCCTTTGGCCCCAAAGTGGAATTTAATGAATCTCGGCAGGCTGCTCCTCGAATTGCCTCTTCCCTTTGATGCTCATTGGTCGACCTTTCATTTGCTACCCAATGAGCGGCGGACACAACTATTCTCTTCAATGGGATATGACGATATTTTTGGATAGCACATGCTTCCTTGTTGATGTCCCTCTCGATCGCTTGGGAAGCACGTGATTCCTCCCGATTGTCTACGATTGGTCTGCCATATAGAGGAGCGGCATAGCCAACGAAAAAGACAGGCCCTGACCAACGCCACCTAAAATACAAAGCGTTTGTTAATCGATCAAAACCCTAAATTTGTCCTTATTAAGATGATGTAACAGTGTAGGACGTTTTAGTCGGCAGGCTTTGTTTTTTAGGTGGCGTTGACCCATCGCAGAAAGTTGTCTGATCATGATAAGCCGACCAACAATCGAACCTTCATTGTTTCCGTCATGGATTTTTAACAATCATTATGTTTTCGTTTTTGAAAACAATGACGGTTACGTTGTTGCTCGGCCTTTGATGATCAGGTGACTTTTCCACGCCGTGGCCTGTCTTTTTTGTCGGATACGGACGAAACTACCAGGCCTGCGCAGCCGACGAGAAAGACAGGCCTGGGCACTCAAAAATCACTTGACCACAGGATTGCCAACTTACCGGTTTTTAGATGGGAATATTTATTGTTGGATATTGTTATAATACAAGCTAAACAATGCACAAATGTAATAATTATTACATGGTTGGCAACGCTGCTTGACCATAGTAGTCTGAGCAACAATCCAAACTTCATTGCTTCCAACAAACGAAAAAATACTGATTGTTAAAATCAATGAAAATTTGATTGTTGCTCAGACTATTGTGGTCAGGTGACTTTTGAGTGCCCAGTCTGCTGTGCCAACACCTCCTATAGTATCCAGCCTTAGTTTGCGCGAATTGTAATGGCCGTTTCAATTGTAGACATTGGTACAACAAAAATTAAACAATAAATAACAATTAACCTGTCCATCATATTTCGCGCAAACTAAAGCTGGATGAACTATAGAAAGAAAGCCAAACAACTGAAACATTGTTACATCATAAGTTAAATTTTGTCGCCCCCCCCCCCAAAATAGAATCATTTGCCAATTTTAAAATTTTATATTATTAGAAGAATATATGACAATGCCAATAGAAACATAGCCTGGAGGGGAAAATCTTCTTTTGAGATAATAATAATAATAATAATAATAATAATAATAATAATAATATAAACATTGTTATAAACATTGTTTCTGTTATTATTATCTCAAAAGAAGATTTCCCCCTCCAGGCTATGGTTCTATTGGCATCGTCACATATTATAGGTTAGCAAACTAAACAAAACCTATTTAAGGTACTAGACCTATCTAATCAAAAGGGAAAAAAACACCCCAAAACTAATATTAGCAGTAGCAAAAGGTTTCGAGTCAATATACATTATAGAGGTCTACCTAGATGGTCGAAAATCTTAAGGCGGAGGTCCTCCCGGCTGTTGTGATGGTCTTTTGTCGTGTTCGTTAGGGCACGGGTTCGAATCCTACAGTGGCATGAATGTTTGTTTTTTCTAATCCCCTACTAAACAGCTTGCAATCGAGCATGAGACTTATAGGCCAAGTTCCCTTCAAAGTTAATCGTGCTTTATGTATGAAAAAAAAATTGGAGGGAGACCTCACCCTGCATCTTAGATGATAGTTGTAAATGATGATGATGATGATGATGATACGTCCATAACTCAAAATTAAAATTTTTCTTTCAGACACTAAACTTTTAATAAGATCTTTCTGTTGTGTCGCCGTCCAGCTAACAATGCACCATTTAATAAGAAAGGAAGAAAAGAAACCACTATTCCACATAAATTTATGTGGAATAGTGGTTTCTTTTTTTCCTTTGTTGTGATCCTAATGTCCACAGTTTTGACTGTTTGTATATCTTATATATCGGCTACTACTACCACCTTATAGCAGTCGTAAGAAGCTGGCAGATGGTCAAAAATGCATCTCCCAACTCGTCTGGTCAGCCAACACCTCCTAGAGAGAAGGCCTGCGGACAAAAGGTGTCTACATTGTTACATCAGTTGGGCGGCCACCGCTGAGACGTGATGAAATCCGGAAAATGGCTCTTGCTCCACTCCTGCGTCATTTTCGCTCTGTGAGCTGGTGCAGAGTCTTGTTGAAAGGTCCAATCCGCATTGCCGAAATACCCAAGGAAGTACCACAGCCTCGAGAATGTCACGACGGTAAACTTGTTGGTTGATTTTGACTCCTTGGTCCACGAAAACGATGCTCCTTGCGGATTTTGGCGACGTTCGATGACTGCAGAGGTGCCGGGTGCCTCTGCTGACCACACTCTGTCGTTTTGGTGATTGTGTGCCTGCTCCACAGTGAACAGCTTCTCGTCTGTGAAGAGGATGCGCTTCCATTTCTCACCTGCGGCCTGACGCTTGAGTTGGTGGCATCTGTGGAGCCGTACGCGCTTGTTTTCGTCTGTGAGAAGCTGGACTTTTTGGAACTTGTAGGGCTTGAGTTTGAGTTCCTCTGTTGCCATTTTCCGCACCGATTCGCGGTTGATTCCGGTCTCACGAGCGATTTGTCTCATTTAGACCTTCGAATTTCGCTGGACTCGCTTTTTGATGATTTTGCGGTTCCTGGACATGTTGGTTGTACGCTTTCTTCCTCTTCCTGGACGGTCGGCTTCAAGGCCAAGCTCTTTGAACCGTTTGACCGCTTTGGAGACGACGTCTCTGCCACCATTGAGCAAACGAACAATTTCACGTTGACGCTTTCCTTGACGAAACAGCTCCAAAATTGCACTGCGTTTGCTTGACATTTCAAAACACACATCAATTAACTCATAATAAGTTGAAACACGAACGACTTGCCCAAGAACATGCGGTGATTGCAATGAATTAAAAATTATTTGGTGGCGCTTTAATATATTCGCGCCTGGACGCATCCATTTCTGTTACCATAATTTATTGTCATCCTGTATTATAATATTAACAAAATCTATCTTCAAACTGTGAGTCAAACACCTGTAGCGTCTGAAGGAGAAACCTTTGTATGTACGAAAACTAGAAGTGGAGCTTCGTTTCAAATCGAAGAAGAAGACGAGAAGGATGAGGATTGGGTTTTCGAGGACGGGATCGGGAAGAATCGTGCAAGATTATGGGGTCTATGGTTTCTTAATTGAAGAAATCATGATGGTAGCGATAAGATGCCAGTCTCAACGAAAGGAACAGATCATTTCTTTTGTTAAGAACGAGGGAATACACTGGAAATGGGATGCAATTCAACAAAGATTTCCAGCATTAAAAAGCCGGTAATACGTTTCGAAGTGGAAGTCGCGGGTACTTTTGAACACGCATTCATTTTTCATTAACCGATATTACTCTAATTCTCACTATATTGAAATATCTCTTGTGTAACAGATAGTAAAAGGGGGGACCATATACGAGAAATGCAAGGCCATCGATAATTATGTCTTCGACAAGTTTAAGACGTTCCTAAGCAGAGTGGAACAGTTGGAATTGGCAGTGACAACTTGCACATGCTTTCATTGGCAATTAAAGTTAATGCTGATTCAACATCCAATGTTAAGGTGTGGTCTTTAATGCATGTTTCTAATTTTAATTCAACTTTTTTTTTTTTTCGGGAAGGCTTTAAAACTGTCCATTATATAGGTCTCCAAAGATGGGTTATTGGAGTTTCAAAGCGTTTTCCTTTAGTAATAACTATTGTGTTAATTCGAAGGTTGTCAGCAAGAGAGAAATTGGAGACGCAGAAAAGAATCTTGAAAATGCAAACATGTTTCAGGAGGATGTCGGAAGCTAATGGAAACTTATCCAAAAAATACACCCTTTTTGGAATATGGACCAAATGGGCATCAACTGTAAAATATTGCCAACACGAACGTTGTCCTTCAAGGGCGAAAGAGAGACGTTTGGATTTGGGTTATTTCCAAAAAACAAGAGGAAGGACTCAATTAGTATATAGCCCATAATTAGCCTACATGGGAATTGTTGGAGACCTTCGAATGGAAGAAAATAACTTTCCTGTGCCGAATCTCACCATCACAAAATCGCATGTTGACTTCTTTCTGCAAAAAGTAGTAGCCCCGAAAGCCAAGCAAAAATCTTACACACATATGATCACTAGTCAGGACAACTGGATGTTAACTTTTACTCAAGATTTGATGACAAAATACTACCAGATTTCATGGCAACTGACTGTTCCGGAGAAATGCATACCACTTTGCCAATCGTGTGACACGGGATTTAACAGAAAGGTTAAATACGTATTCCGTGAGATTGCCAATTTTGTTATACTACATGGTGAAGATGAAGATGCGCAAATATCAGACGGAAACAGCATATTAAGATGTGTTAGCCTTGTGCATTTCATTCTCTCTGCGCCAGTGTTCCGACCACTTATTGAAAACGCATGGTATCAAACTGGGCTACTAGAGAATAATCCATGTCATAGCGAAAAGAACCTCGCTGTAATAAAACGAGGACGTTTTGGCGGCAGAGGTCTCTCGAAAGGAATGACGAAAATAAGAAGCGGGAGATTCTATTTGGAAGAGGAGGAGAAGGAAAGTCAGATGGAGAAACGGCTAGAGACGAACGTGGACGAGCGCACAAGCGTATAGGGAGAGAACGGAACATCTATATAACGGACTTAAAGAATCATCTGCTTTGCCACCGTGCGCGGTTAGTCGTTCAGCACTGTAAAACTACGTGTGCGTAACGTAGCTTGAACACTTTATGCAGCTTGTTTGCCTCTGAAGATCTGCACAATTTATTTCATATACCGTACCTAAAATACATTTTCTCTACAATCACAATTTGTCCCTGAAATTTACATACAGATTTTCAAATCCAAATAAAACTATTATTTATTTCAGGTACAGTCGGGTGCAAAAAGGTTTTTACCTGCTCCGTAGGGGCTGAGCTTAGCGGATGTTGATCGGTTGCATAATCAGGTACTTGTACTAGGAGTCATGGCAGATTAGAATGGACTTGTCCCTTCTTGATGAAAATAGGGTAGCAGGTAAACGACTGGGATGTGCTCGTCACGGGCTCTCTCCTGACAATAATAAGCGATAGCGGCTGCCTCAAATGGCAGAGTTCGAATCCGATATGGATAGACTTTTTTTTTTGTTCATTATCGCGTTTTTGACTTCGTTTAAGTTTTAAACGGTGTATGATAAACAGATTAAATTTTTTTCACCCAAGTGTGCAATTTGATCTGTTTATTTGAGGGTTTAAAAAACTTTTCATGTTAATTGTCATGGCATGCTTTTCTCTATATTTTAGTTTTTAATAAAATATACACTAATTCATACCACCGTTACTTTTACAAAAATCCTCTTTTGTTCAAATCATTAAATATTCTCTACTATTAAAATATATAATCCTATATATATATATATATTAAAACGCAAAGCATTTTTTGTAAGAGCAAAATTGGCACTTCTGCACATGGGCATCTGAAGCCAACAAAGGGAGTTACGACAATCTATCAGAAGCCGGGGATTGTTGTAATGAGACAATATTCAATCATTGTTTTGAATTAAATAAACCGTGACCACCGAGAGAGAAGGCCTCCGCAATGAAAATGAATACAATGTTGCATCATCATAGATAGTGCATTGTTATTCGTATTTCTACCAATAATAAGCCCTGCTTCTCTATCGGTGGTCACGAATAAACTAAAGATTTGCAGAAAGAAAATTCTGCCTTGATCATTTTATGACATTTCCTTGTGACTACTGAAAAACTCTGAAAATGTTATCTTAAATGTTATATCGTTAGAAAGAGCTTTAAAAACTGATCATTTTATCCACTGACACTTTATGTCTCAGTTTAATACTTTCAGAGAAATTTAGTTTAAAACTATTTTGATTTTGTAACCTTATACCCTTGATTGTCATTATTCTCAAATTCAACACAATGGGTGCCAATGTAAATGGACACTCCATTAGCTCCACGTTGGGGCGACAATGTAACACTACATCATTGATTTCATATTCACAATGGGTGCCAATGTAATCTTAATCAGTTTGATTGGACCCCCCCCCCCTTATCTCAAATCAGCACCAGAATCCAATGTAATGAATTCAAAATCTGGCTAGCTCAACACCAATGCTCAAAGAAAGAAAAAACACTATGCACAATCAAGGACAAAGGTTGGGTTCTTCTAAAATGGCAGGTTGTGACTTATTTATCTCAATAAGCAAGGCAAGGATTAGAACCAAATAAACATCTTTTATTCAAGGTAAAAAGAATCACCAGTGAGATACAAAAATAAATAAAAATCTTAAAACTAAGGAAAAGAAGGTTGATAGATCTTATCGCAAAGAAGAAAGTTAATGCTAAATTCCCCAAGTACTTATAACTAAGATAACATGCAAAACATGAAAAAAATATCAATAAAACTCAATTGCTCTGAGGAAAGAGATAGTATTACTAAAAACACTCAATTCAAAGGAAGTTCTCTCAAATTGTTCTGTATCACACCTTTTGTCATGACAACCAAAGAAATCTTACACATTTAAGTTCATTTCTACTTACAGTTGCGTAGTTTCAGACACCCGTAGACTTGTGATCACTTTTAATCCAAATTTATGCACAAAACACCTTTTTGTGTTAAACAGGCCATAAAATATATCACTTATCACATTGAAGCACAGAAAACACACCTGAAGATAATCCGGATCGATTAGTGAGTGAGTCCACTGGAGGTCTCAAAGTGTCCCCACTAAGTTCAACAGAAGATTTCAAATACATGTATGTAGTTGTCTTCCTCTCTCAATGTCGGGTTCCTAATTATGCCTGTCGCTTGAAGAAAATCGCGTTGCTCGCTTCCATTTGCTCTGAAGAATATCGGGGTTCCAATTTCCATTTTCTTGATTCTAATCACGAATGATGTCTCTTTAACATATCAATTGCATCCAGGTTCCATTTACAAACACTTAGGGATCGTTTCTCGTAAGTTCCTCTTCACAATATTCAATCGGGAGTTTTTCCATATTCAAATACTTAATCGGGAGTTTTTCCATATTCAAATACTTAATCGGGAGTTTTTTCCATATTCAAATACATAATCGGGAGTCTTGTCTATATTTAAATACTCTCACAAGCTTTGATTTCGGAAGGAGAGGCCACCAGATCGCTTCGACGGGCTCGGGAGTTTCGCACCCTCCCTCCTCAATCAGCCGGAGCAAAGAGCGCTCAGCTCTCTCTCGACTGTTTACTTGCTCAACTCATGACGACTCATAAAATTGTCCGATGACGCAGTTCACTGTCACCCTGATGCAGTGAGCTTGGGCGGAATGTACAGCGTGTGGAGCTCTACCTGACTGGGTTCCCCAGGTCAACTCCGACACCTGACAACCCCCCATGTCAAATTTCCATGTCACTATCATGTTGATGAGCCTGCACCGTCCAAAATTAGAAGAAGAGATCAATCTAACTACTTGGCTGGCTGTGAATTCACACAGCAGCCCTTTTCGTTAACATTGTCCCTCTCCAATTTCCATCAAGCCTTTTTTAAAATAATTCCACTCGAGAGGAGAAAGCGCGCACCCTTCCTCTACCTACTCCCAAACAGGACTCATAAAGTTTCGTTTTCCCACGAGCTTTTTATACTCAACACACATCCGGTCTCCCTTTCCCAATCACATCTTATAAGATTCCAAAGTGATTAAACTTAAAAAACAACAATGATTTCAAATACCACATGAAATCCATGACACAAACAAATTATTAATAAATTCAATATTCCTACTCATCAAGGAATCCAATGACCAATATCATCTATATCAATTTAAATCCCCAAAGAACGCCTCTTCCTGTCATTGCACCACCCTTCCTGCTATTTCACAATTGTGGGCCTTCGATTTATATCCAAAATTATAATCCTGAATTCTATCAACGCAATATATCACTACTACAAAAACAATTATATTACTTTATTCCCACTGTAAATCCGAATAATACCTGCTATTATTCCTGTGACCAAGTTTATCATAAAATGAATACATTACTTAACACGTGATAACGTCACAATTTTATATATTAACTCATTTCTTATTCTTTGTGCAAAATGAGATATTTCAGCTCTGACAATTTTTTATTTTATTATTTTTTAATTAAAGAGATGGGGATTAATAATAAGATGGGTTGTTCTCCGTCAAATTATGGCGGGATCCATCTAGTTATATAATAAATTAAAAAATATTTCGGATGGTTTTGGCATAGTTGTCGTTGATTATTTTATATACACAAAATATACAAAAAATGAGACTTGTAACCTTTCAAGCAGTCAAAAGAAAGTAGCTTCCACTTACACCTGTAAATCACTTCCACATCTCACGATAACGAGCGCTGCATCAGCTTATCTCTTGATCACGCGCATATAATTATATCGATACTGTGTACCATTTATGTTACACTATTAACCAAATAGATTAGTTTATTATTAATAAAACAGAAATTCTCATCAGAACAGCCAAAATAATCTTTTTGTCAACATAATTGAGCACGTGACATAAAACTTGCCTTCCCCCGATGCTAAGCAAAAATTGGGTCTACGACAATTGGGTGGATGACGAATCGGTGGACGACAATTCGGTGGACGCGACAATTGGGTGAACGACAATTCGGTGGACGCGACAATTCGGTGGACGTCAATTGGATGGACGACAATTTGGTGGAAATGCAAATTCGATCGAGATTTTTAAATCACCAAAGAATTTGAGTATTTAACTCGTTGTTTGTTTATAATTGACGCATCTTGATTGCAATTACAAATCAATTTGCTTCATTCATTTTAGGTCTTTATACGCGGGAGTCGTTTATTTATTATTTATTAGCTTACAAATAAATGAGATTATTTCTTTATCAAATAATTTATTAAATCATTTTGTTTTATTCTAAGAGTTCCATTATTCAATTAAAAATACTGTTATTCTTAAATTACTACTTAAGCTCGTTAAAATAGGCACATTAGGAATTGGGTAGATAAATATGTTATTTGACATTAATATAGCACGGTGACCCCCCCCCCCCCTACAGTCTGGTTTAATATAAAAAGGCAGTTGCAGGGGAGGACAGACGGTAGAGTTCATTTCATTTTTAGATTGAAAGGGTTGATCCCTAATATAAATATAAATTAAGATAGTGTACAAAAAATATAAATATAAATTACAGAAAAAATATACATAAAAACAAAATACAGCTTTGGCAAAGTGTACAGCCTGTCCTGCTTGTAATATAGAAAGATGATTGGAGGGGATGACAGGGGGTAGACTTCATTTCATTTTTAGGTTGAAAGGGTTGATCCCTAATATAACTACTTCCCCCTCCAGCTTTTTAAGAGAATTACGTTTCCCTTCTCATATAAACAAAGAGAATTAAATGAATCAAATTGCTTTGTAATTGCAATAAAGATGTGTTAATTATGAACAAACAACGAGTTAAACATCTAAAATTCTTCAGTTATTTAAAATCTCGGCGGAATTTGCATTTCCACCGAATTGTCGCCCACCGACTTGACGTTCACCGAATTGTCGCGTCCACCCAATTGACATCCACCGAATTGTCGTGTCCACCGAATTGTCATCCACCCAATTGTTGGGCTCCCGCAAAAACTTAATGGAATCGTTCCATAGTAAGCGTGCTCGACTAGATACCTGGAAAAAGTAACCTCATTGAATTGAAGTATTGTAAGGAAGCCGAACAATTTTGACTTAGGTCAAAACCTTTATGCACCCGACTGTACCTAAAATACGTTTTCTTAACAATCACAATTCGAAGAAATTTTAAAATCTATAATAGTCAAAGTTTTTTTTAGTTTTTCCACATAGTTTATGTGAAAATCTGGTTTGATTAATCTTAGATTTAAAAATTAAAATTTTAAAAATATGTTATGCTTTTAAAAAATTTATGGCGAAAATGTTTGTTAAACTAGGCCTATACATTTTCAACATAAATTTTCACATAACCACTATGTGGAACAACTAAAAAAAAATTTTTGACTATTTTAGGTTTTAAAATCTTCGAATTGTATTTGTTAAGAAAACGTATTTTAGGAACGTGAAATAAACAATAGTTTTATCTGGATTTGAAAATCTGTATGCAAATTTCAGGGACTAATTGTGATTGTAGAGAAAATGTATTTTAGGAATGAAATAAATTGTGCAGATCTTCAGAGGCAAACAAACTGCATAAAGTGTTCAAGCTACGTTTCACACGTAATTTGTACAGTGCTGATCGACTAACCGCGCACGGTGGCAAAGCAGATGATTCCATGGATGATTAGTCCATTATACGGATGTTCCGTTCTCTCCCTGTATGCTTGTGGACGAGCGCTCTGCTGAAGATTTTCAAGCGGAGACAATTTATGGCGGCGTGCGCTTCGGCGACTTTAACGTGAGAAGCACGACGAAGACTTCGGCGAGTTCTTCCAGCCACGAGCGAACAGCGGAGACCGTTACGGGCGAGCGAAGTGAGAGCGAGGCGGAGAAGGAAAGGACGACGAGAAGGCTTCATTCCAGCGGAATGGCGAGCGGGTCGTCGTAGTTAACGACGAAGCGTCAGGGATTCCTCCTTCTATGCCGGCAGTAACAGTGAGCCACATTACATGCCTCGAACTTACATTCTGCCAAGAGAATCTTCAGAGAAAGGATATTACGTTTGTTTGCTATTTGGAGTTCAGTCGCTGGCTAGGTACACCTCATTCTAAAAAGCGTTTCCACGTAGGTGAAATGATGTTCGGCATCCTTGCAATACACCAAGCCACTAAAACTAACCGGCTTTAAACCAGTAAAATTAATGCAATTCGAACTCTGTTTCTTGCTTGAACTGATTAATTTCACTGGTTTAATATTTTGCAAAGCGGCCGAACATTATTCACCTAAGTGAAACGCTTTTGGAATGAGGTGTACTTTTCCATGAGGACTGCATGCCTACACGAGAAGCCAAGTGGGTCGCTTCTATTGTAGACGTTCAACCCGAGTAAGCAGTCTCGTGTCTCCGTATGTGTAGAACCGCCAGAATTTTTGTGTGTGAGTGTCTCAGCAATTTAAGCACAGTATTAATTAGTAACACGCTTTGCTGAATTTTGAAATTTCGGCGGAGTTACATTCTAGTGTGATAAAATTTATCTGGAAGCCGATAGGCTGTGAATGATAGAGCACGTGATTTCTTCTATTTTCTAAAAGAGCAAAGTTTAAAATTCCAATTGCCAATAGCAGTTAGCTTAATGCTCTTCTGTTGTTCAATTGCTCACTTCAATTGCTTCTACGCTATCAAGAGCAATAGTTATCTTCCAGTTGAAAGACATCGTACTCCAAGCAATCTTCTTGAGTATTGCAGCCTGCTTTCGTCCCTGCCATCCGTCTTCTTCTCCAAAAACTTAACCGGTTCTCCCCCTAAACTCTTTCTCCCATCTCTCCATGTCACCTCGTTTTTCTCCTATTCCGCCCGTCACTTCCTCTCTTAAACGCCATCCTCCTTTCTATTCTTCTTTCATCGTCCACTCTCCTATCGGCGTCATTCTTTCTCCAACCCGTTACGTCATTAACTATCATTATGAGAGTAAAATATTCTTGGTTACTCTTGATAATGACGTAACAAATAATAAACATTCTAGAGTCCAAATGTGGCGTGAATTTTATGAGTCCTCTTTTTTTAAAGTTTGTCATCTGGTAACCCTATATAGAGGGCACTCCAGAATAATACATATGTCCAACCGTTTCTTGAACGCCACAAAAACACATCGACAAGACAAAATTTATTCTGTAAAAAAAGCACCTAACGGGGACATGCCCATTTCTTAATCTCAGTAGAATTTTATTTTGTATAAATGAGAGCCATTTTAGGGAAATAACTCTCTGGCTGCTTAGTCAAGGTAGAAGTTTTCTATAGTGGCCACCACAGGTCTCTGTCGTCCATTCCAAATTCCAAGCATTAAAAGTCCCCTTTTTCAGATGCATCTTTAGTGATCTAGTGTCATATTTTGGCAACTTGGCGCATTAACCCATGCAAGAAAGGACAGTGAAGAATTTATTTTATTTTGAAATGCCTGCAATTGCACAATTATACGGGGTGAGTCACTGGACATAGCTGTATTTCGGAAATAGTGTATAAAATGAACGACGTGACTATGCTAGCAAGGAATAGGATAGGTGCTCTATCTTTCGGGATAGTTTTGAAATCCGCCATTTTGGGTCAAGGTTCATTTTCTTAAATGGGAAGGGGGTCATGTAGCATATCAAACTTAACAGTTTTTTCTCAGGAGTTTATTCCTGCAATCGGATTTCAGTTACCTGTTGTGATTACAAGTTACTAACAAAAACATTGACACTTTCCAAACAAAGACACACTGAAAACTGGGATGTGTTCAGTCCCTGTGTTCAAGGCGCTTTATCCATTATTTATCCTGTCACAGACCGATAGAATGCGTTGCTGTAGGTGACGTTTGCTTTGGATTTTCACAGCATACACAAGTTGTTTCAAGTAGCCCCACAGGTAAAAATCTAGCAGTGTGAGACTAGGTAATTGCCCATCCAGCCACTGACGGACATTGCGTCCGTAATGTGTTGGTGCACCATCTTGAAGGAAAAAACTTGTGAAACGGCCGTCTTCAGTCAACAATGATGAGAACAGTGTTTTGTAACATTTTCAGGCACTAATCAGCATTTAGAGTATCGTCTATGAAATTGATTCAATTAAATGGGTGTCCCATATCCATATAACTTTGACATCCTCAACGACTTTGGATGGATCTGTATCACGGATACTCTCAATGTGAAAAGAGAGGGGGGGGGGGCGCTTCAAACACAGAGTTTTAATTAGTGAACTTATTTAATACCGAATAAAGAAAATAATTGTTGGTACATAAAAATTGTAAATAGGCACAAACAGTTCAACAGTTCGTATTAACTTACACATGAATAATGGAATTATGACACATTCGGCCGTCTTCCTTTGCGGCCGGTAATATTACAATATCCTTTATAGAATCACTCATTCTCCATAGGCACTACATGATCAAAGGAGTTGGGACACCCCTGTGAATACCTGGGGTGTTTCTCCTGGACTGGACTGGGAACGCTCATCAAGGTGGACGGAAACCTCAATGCTGATGGCTACAGGACCATTCTCGATAACGGGGCACTTCCAGCGCTGTGGGAACACTTCGGTGACGGGCCGTTCCTCTTCCAGCACGACAATGCGCCTTGCCACAAAGCAAGATCCATATCCGCCTGGTTTGACGAGATGCGGGTTGAAAAACTGGATTGGCCCGCTCAGAGTCCTGATCTCAACCCCATCGAACATCTTTGGGACGAATTGGAACGACGTGTGAGATCTAGGATGGTTCGCCTTACATCTGTCCAGGAACTGACCATGACACTCCTCGAGGAATGGAGGTCAATACCTGTGGTCACATACCGTAAACTTGTGGACAGTATGCCATGTATGGTGGAGGCAGTGATAACAGCTCGGGGTGATCCTACACACTACTGATGGAAGCTTTTTGCAGCTTTACGGTAGAGCAACAGGTGTCCCAACTCCTTTGATCATGTAGTTTAGTAAGTTGAACTGGCGCAATATTTGTAATATCGTTGGGAAGCCAGGCGTGAGGAACTCCCCCCCCCCCTAACCTGCTATATTGATTCTGGTACTTAGTAGAGGCCCTTGCTTCTCAGAACTCAATCCTTGTCAGCTGAACCGGTCTGCCTTGTAATGTTTAGAGTTATGAAAGATTCGGCTTCCAACTCTTACTGTCTTTTGTTCGTCCCTCTTGGTTGCTTGTAGTTGTGTGGACTCACTTCTCTTCTGTCGTCAACATGTGCTCTGTTGTCTCAACGTGCAGATTTCCTGAAACTTCTGCTTCGACGAACACCATGTGATCTCGCTCGCTCGTCCGCTGTAGTTGCCCATCGTCGCGCAGACTCCCTTTCTCCGCTATCGCCAGAGTGAGACCTGTCGTGGCATACAAACATGCAGACTTTCCGAATTTTCGACTTCGCGTCTTTGCTTTACTTGCCTGGGCCTCGACAATCCTCTTCTGACAGAATTGCGTGGTTTCAGCACTTCGTCTCCTCCGAAGTCTACGGTTATGTCTTCTAGACCAGGCCTCACTCGTTCCTTTGCCACATTCCATCCCTCTCATCCTTTCCACCCTTTTTCCTTTTCTCTCTCTTTACGTCTCTTTGTCTCTACTCTCGAAAACGGCGACGCATAGCGTTTCCTCCACCACTTTTCTTCTCATTGGCTGTCTCCTTTCTTCCATCACCAATGATTTGCCGACGTAACCACACATAATAGTGAGGGAGGACGACCGGTAAGAAACCTTTCTCTTCCTACCGATCGCCTTCTATTTTTCTATAGACTATTTTTTGGCAAACTATCCAATGAGGGTTCGTATTGCTCCAATATCTCATGTTCTGACGGTTCACCTCACCATGGACATAAAATTTTGCCTCATCACTGAATACAATGTTACGTGCAAAAGAAGGATTCAGTCGATAGTCGTTCAGAGCACACGTACGTCTGTCCGAATCATCCTCAGATAGTTTTTACTGCATCTGAACTTTGAATGGATGTCACTTGTTGGTATGCAGAATCCGTGCTATGGATGATTGGCTGAGTTCGCACTCAGCTGCAAGTTGTCTTGTGCTGCTTTGGGGACTCTTTGCAAATGTTGCCAACACCATTGCTGAGGTTGCCTCATCGGTTAATGTTTTTGGCCAGACTGTACGAGTTTTAAGTTCAACAGTCCCAGTATCTCTGGCTAAGGTCAAAAACTCTCACCGGTGAGAAGAGTTAGCGCTTGGTCGGTCAGAAATCCCGGTGAGAAAACTGTGACGTCATTTTAACGCGGTCAAAAACGCCAGTTAGCGCTGTTATGCCTAACCGGTTAGTCTAACCATCCTCACCGAGAAAAAGACGGTTAGGCCAGTGAGAAATTACGTCATCATTCTCTCACCGGTGAGGGTTTTTGACCACAGCCTCTGAAATGTGATATCACATATGCGACGGTAGTGTGCGTGATCAGCATTAAGTGGTAATGTTCCTCGGACATCAGGATCAATCCTCTCCTCCTATAGTTGCTATAGAGAGATTCACGATTACAAACATTTGGGAGCATCTCATTTTCCGATTTAAAGCTTTGGCGACCACTAATGTTGGGTTTTAACAACTGAACATTGGAGCGCTGCTCCACTGAAAACGGCGAAACTTGAGACCATTTCATAATGAAGACATCCAAGTCGTCGTCTGGATTTCACGAGAGTGATCAAAAAATAAGGTTACAAAGCCTGCAGTGAAACGTGTATATTTTATTTCATACAACCAATATAGCCAACTGATAATATATACGTTACATTATTTTTCGACATAGTCTCCATATCGGTTTAGGCACTTGTCAGTCAGTTCGTGGGATGAGTTTGAATATTCACTCCTGGTAAAATTCCTGCCCTTGCATGTTCAGCCACGTTGTTGCGAAACGGCCAGGACTTCTCACCGAGGACGTCATCCCTCCTTCATGACAACGCGCGACTTTATACATCCCATAAGACCACCACATACTCTTGAAGCATTTTTCGCTGGGACTTCATCGAACACCCTCCCTACAGCCCGGACCTCGCTCCAAGCGACTTTCACCTCTTTCCTCACTTGAAGGAGCCCCTAGGAGACCGACGATTCGCTTCTGACGAGGAGGTGAAACACTTCGCGACAACGTGGCTGAACATGCAAGGACAGAATTTTACCAGGAGGGAATATTCAAACTCATCCCACGAACAGACAAGTCCCTAAACAGATATGGAGACTATGTCGAAAAATAACTATGTTCTATCAGTTGGCTGTATTGGTTGTATGAAATAAAATGTACACGTTTCACTGCAGGCTTTGTAACCTTACTTTTTGATCACCCCTCGTCTTTGATGAAAAGCGAATACTGGTGAATTCGGCGACGGTTCGAACGCTAGAGGGAAAGGTCCTGATATCATTGTGGTGCAGATAAAGGTAGGCCTAGGCTCCATTTGGCTAGATAGCTGTATTGGTGGCATTTGTGACTCATTATGTTTTGGTTAAAATTAGGAACTTGAGGTTAAAATTTAATCAGGAACTTCATGCAATTTATCAATTCTGGGAACCACGCCAATTAAAGAATTATGATTTTGATGACAAGGTTAAGGGGTCTAAATCATCCCATCTTGGCGGCCGTTTGTAGAGGTCTCTAATGTCAGCGGTGAACTACTTGGGAATTGAACGCTGGAGAAATTTTTTATCCAGATAATCTGGTGAGGGGCTAGAGCAACACCCCCTAAACAGACGCTGATACTAGAGGTCATATTCGTATGAGTCATTTGACGAGGCATGTTTGTTGCGCCTGGTTAGGCGATTTATTGACTGAGGCTTTTGTAATTTTAGGGATTCTTGAATTGAGGGGTTCAGCGCAACAGTGGTCTAAGCCACTTTTGCATAAAATGGAGAAAAAGCAACTTAAAATTTTTCAATTGTTGTTTTTCAATTATGGAGAAAAAGCAATAGAGGCTTCAAAACAAACTTTATAATGTTAATTGATTTGGAGGGCACGGCAGTGCCCTCGCCAAGTCGAGCAAGCACAGCCGTAACATCCTTTTCAGGAAGCAACTCGGCATAATTTTGACCCTACATATCTTTGTGCCAGAGTTGCATAGAATCCTGAAACTTTTTATATATGCAAATGAAACTGAATTTTCAAATATTACTTTTCTATCTTTTCTAGTTCATAAGATACAAAGACTCATTTCATAAGTTTCTTTAATTAGACACTGACTCACTGACCGATCATCAAAAATCTGAGGTACTTCCCGCAGTCCTAAAAACTTGAAATTTGGCATAAAGATAGTGTTTAGGGTACAATGAAAGGAAAAATTTAAAAAATTCAGAATATAAAAGTGTTAATGGTTAAAGATCACTGCCAAACATCAATTAACCTACAACGGAATGGCTATTAGACAATTGGTGACGACATTGTTTGCAAGCGTGGAGCAATTGATCTCGACGTTGTTGGCCAATTGTTAAGAGTGAGAAACAATAGCAACTCCGAGATATGAATTTCGTTGGCAACGTTTGTTAATCTGGAGGCATGGCATTTATTAAAACCAGATTATGTCAATATATTTTCAATTTCGCTTAAATCCACAATATTTATTTTTCTTATTAAATGATGCTAATATTCGTCAATTAGGTTCTGGTATTTATTATCAAATGAATTGCGTAAATCGAAAAGAAAAAATTACAGCTGAACAATACTTTCAAATGCTTAATAAATAAAGATGAGCTAGGAGGCGATTTGACTGCAATATTTACGGCCGGTTGCAACAAGGTCAGTTAAAACTAACTCTTCGTTAAAGTCCCGTTTAAAATTTTTTGCGTTGCACCAAGAGAGATTTGGGCTTAACCAGAAGTTAAGTGGCAGTTTAACTTAAACGCTCGATGGCGACGGTTTAGCTTCATGGTTAGCGAAGCAAAATGGCATTCCGAAACAGAAATATATTTTAAACTAATTGGATAAACTAATTATCAAACAGATAAATGGATAAGCTATTTGGATAACTAATTATCAAGCAGCTGTTTGGATAAGCTAATTGGATAAGCTATTTGGATAAGATAATTGTATAAACTATTTGGATAAGCTAAATGGATAAGCTAAATGGATAAGCTAATTGGATAAGCTAATTATCAAACAGCTATTTGGATAAGCTAGTTTGATATGCTAATTGGGTAAGCTATAAGGATAAGCTAATTTTCAAACAGCAATATGGATACGCTAATTATCGAACAACTAAACGGAAAAGTTAAATGGATTTGTTAATTGGATAACTAGTTGGATAAGCTAATTTTCAAACAGCAATTTGGATAAACTAATTATCAAACAGCTCGTTGGATAAGCTAATTATCAAATAGTTAAATTGATACGCTATCTGGATAATTTTGTTATCAAACAGCTACTTGAAAACAATCAGCCATGCTGACCGGAAGTTTAATTGGAGCAAAACGAACCAATCACAGTCCACGTTACTCCTATTACATCCAGTTAGCTAACTGACACTTAACTAGGCTTGATGCAACACTTCCCGGTTAAAGGACTTAACCGATCGTTAACTAACCGAAAGTTAGGGTCGTTTTAACTGACGTTGTTGCAACCGGCCGTTAGTCGATTGTAAAAGACGGAACAATTTGGAAAAAAAACAAACGAAAAATTACATCAATTGCATGACACAAAATTATAATTCTTCAACATGGTTCCTTACCATAAGTCCTTCTGAATGGATACGGAGTGATTTAGTGGAACACATTAGGGAAGTCAACGGGATACGGCTAAAAAAAATATACGGCCAAGTCTCAATCTCTCGTTTCATAGATAATAAGTTTAAAGCTACGTCGGACTTCATTACATCATCTGACGAGCCACTTGGTAACGTCGAGCATTACTTTCGAAAACGTGAATACCAATCTCGAAGTGCTCAACAATTTCATTTGATATCGATGGTTAAAGGTGCCCCAATTCTTCACAAGTCGGCACTTGAGGAGGTAGCATCATTTGTAACAAAGTATATCACGTGAGCCATACTTAACAAGAATCTTTCGCCTACTCTTAATCAACAGGTCGCGTCATGTCAAACTTACTAACAGTACACATACTGTTTGCGAAAAAGAACACTAGAAAGGCTAGAAAGGTTGTACTGTATGCCAATTTGGATTCACACATCAAATTACTGAAGCACTTACCGTAACAGATATCGTAGACAATAGCTGCCACCACATTCCCGAAATCTCACACTGCTAATTTGTACCTGTGGCCCACTTGAAAAAACTTCTGTATGCCGTGAAAATCCAAAGCAAACGTGGTCTTCAGTAATGCATCCCACGGGCCTGTGATAACATTACCCCCGGCATTATTGTGCGCGTGCATAATGAATGGATAAAGCACCTTGAGCTCTCTCTCCATCAGCAGGGACAACACATTGAACACATCCTTTACCTGCTGCAACCCCAGTTTTGATATGCGTGAACCACAACAGATAACTGAAACCCGATTGCAGGACTGAACTCCTGAGAAAAAACTGGTGTTGTTTGATATTCCACGTGACCGCCTTCCCATTTAAGAAAATGAACCTTGACCCAAAATGGCAGATTTCAAGATGGCGCCCAAACTCCAAAGCTTTCTCAAAAGATAGTGCACCTATCCTATATCCTACTAACATGATCACATCGTTTATTTTACACACCGTTTCCAAAATACAGGTATGTCCTGTGACTCATCCTGTAGATTGCCCTAAGTATCTTCCTAAAGGGTTTGTGAGTGTACAAGAAAGTATGATGACGACGCTTCCGTGACAGCAGGACTAGAGGAGACAATAGTGATAAAAATAGGAGCAAGTGTGATATTGAGAAAGAACATTGATCTGAGTTTGGGCATAGTAATTGGTTCTATCGGAGTTGTACAAGGTTTGAAATGGATCCTGAGGATAAGAAAAAAAGTTAAAAAAAATCCAAATAAGTAAATTGCAAGAAACTGTGAAAAACAGTAAACTGTATAAAATAAATAAAGAAACCATTATTTCCCCAATATTATTTAATGTCCGTAGGCGCATCTCAACGACAACATCGTCTTCTTCAGCGAAAAACTAGATAAAGAAGAAGACGACGTCGTCGTCGTCGAAATGCGCATACGGACATTAAATAATGCTGTGGAAATAGTGGTTTCTTTATTTATTTAATACAGAGAGTAATACAATTCATTAACGGACTTACTCATAAACTCGCTTCAGTTAGGAGTAAATTTGAAATAATTAATAGGGTATATGTTCAGCGCGAACAATACCCTGTATGTGTGGCATTTGCTATAACTATAACATAAAAGTCAAGGCCTTAGTTTGAACAGCGCACTTATAGACATAGGCTCTTTGGTCTTCTGGTGTGTGGTCAAGCTTATTTAGCATTATTAAGAATAAAACGCCTGAGCAGCTTGCATCTAATTAATATTGATTAGTACAGAAGTGTCAAAGTTCAAGAGTCCGCCATAACGAGGATAATCTACTCAAATGGACGTACCACACAGATTTGCCAAAAATAAATCATTCGAAGCCACCGAGAAGGGCCAATAAGAACAGAGAGTGGGCTATGCGAAAACCGGGGGATGATATCAAAAAAAGCATGTCAGGGAATGGAGGACCACTTACAAAAAGAAGTGAAATCCCATCAAAAACATTTCATGTAAAAAATGTAGCCAAGTCTCGCGACTCGTTAGCCTTAAAAAGTTGTGAGATCTCATGTAGGGCCAAGTCTAGTGCTCTTATTAACTCTGACACATTCATTTACAAACCCCTCCAAATCATTACATCTTTTGACTTGGCAATTACGCAGCCCATTTCCCTTTTCTGCAATCCTTTATTAATAAACATGAATATTAAAATGTAAGCAACAGCCGTCACATTCTCGTGCTGCGTAATTGCCAAGTCACAAAATGTTCTTTAACTAAAGATGTAATGATTTGGAATGGTTTGTAAATGAAAGTGTCAGAGTTAATAAGAGCACTAGACTTGGCCCTACATGAGATCTCACAACTTTTTAAGGCTAACGAGTCGCGAGACTTGGCTACATTTTTTACATGAAATGTTTTTGATGGGATATCTTTTTATTTCATAGGATGATAGTTCCCATCAAAAGCAGCACATGGCATCAGTATTTAAATTTTCGACACGGAGAAGGTTAGACCACTGTTGCGCTGACCCCTTCAATTGCAATTTGACTTTAATGCTTTCACAGTTGTTGATTTAGTAGACGTATTACGTATCCTTTTTTTCCGGCGGGTGACTTGATTTCACTACTTTTTTTATTTTATCCCGCTAATCATTTAATGGAGGGAGGGGAGTCCTCCGAATCTGGGAAGTAATGTTTATTGTCTGTTAGGGCAAGGTGACCAAATACTGTAAAAGGGTGTTGCAAAAATATACAGGACAGTGCTGCTGGGTAGCCTATCCTCTCGCTTCAGGGACCGCTTCATAAAATGATAATTGGGAAATTTTATTTTGTTAACCCATTTACGCCGAAATTGGTAAAAATGGAAATTGAGACTTAATATCTTAAATTTATATTCTGTAGCATGTAAAGACATAGAAAATAATTTACAAAGACATAAAAAAATTACAAGAATATAATTAAACAGGGACTTAAAACTTAATAAAATTTAAAAGGGGATTACTAAATAACAAAATTTCTAACAGTCCAAGTAATCTCAAGTCCACTGTCCTGGCAATAATTTTCACACCTCGTAGAAACGGACTTCATTGTTGACTCGGCACTTGTTTAAAAGGTGACAATATGAAATGAATAATGATGAAAAATTTTGAATTTTGAAGATCTTGAAGAATTTGAATTTTTGAAATTAAGGTCTGAAAAGTCCAAAAAGTTCACAATAAAGATTTCGATGAAATGAAAATGCAGTCCAATAAATAGCCAATTATTTCTTGATACTTAAAAATCAAACATGCTTCTCCATGATAACTAAAAAATAAAAATAAAAATTTTAATTTTTACTTTTAATTCACTTAACAAGAAAACTAAATAATGACGTCAGTTCCTAGCCCGTTGCCTAGTGATTCCAAACTTAGATTTTATTTAAAATTATATGCTGTCTTCCATAGATGTAATTTGTTTGTCTTTGTAAATTATTTTATATGTCTTTACATGCTACAGAATATAAATTGAAGATATTAAGTTTCAATTTCTATTTTTACCAATTTCGGCATAAATGGGTTAACAAAATAAAATTTCCCAATAATCATTTTATGAAGCGGCCCCTTAAGCGAGAAGAAAGGCTACCCAGCAGTACTGTCCTGTATATTTTTGCAACACTGAGATTATTGACAAAAAAATTCATTGAAATTCACAAAGGATAGTCAGATGCGAATACTTTAACTTAAAGAGTAAAAAAAAAATCTCTTCAGCGCAATCTTCGAACAGAGACCGTCGTATTAGAGAAAATTGATTCACCGTGTTTTCATTCACATGATTGTGAATTGAAGTGTCATCGACGGGTGTAAACAAGATTAAACTCGAAGATTAGCGGGGAGGGGAGATGATGGTGTCATCAGCCAATCAGAATGTTACCACGACCCAAAGTAACGGTGAAATCGGAAACATGCTCACCGTATATTTCTTCATCTATGCCGTTCTCCCCCTTCATCTATTCTTGGTGTCCTTTAATTCAGTGCATATAAAAGTGGGCATTTTAAGCGTGAAGGCTGGTTCACATTCAGCGGCGTCGCGTCTAAATCGCCGTATCTGGCGCATTAGACGCGATTTTGGTTGCCGGAGCCGTTTCACATTCAGCGAATTCCCAACAGAAAGCGGGTTATACATATAGGATAGCTAAAGCGTTATTAAAAGCACTGCCATCTATCGATGAAATATTAAACGTGGGTGATTGTGTTGTAATGAGATAAGAGAAAGAAACTAGGGCGTGATTTTATTTTGCGATAGTAAAATTTCTGAAACTGAAAAAAAGTTCCAAACTGAAGTTAATTTTCACTTTCCGCACAATCGCGCGATGACTGAGCGTCCAAAGTAAGTGAAATTTTATCCCCAGACCCCCCTCTAACGAACTGATATATAAACAGTAAAAGGATAAGAAGTAATGATTAAATTAATAAAAATTTCATTTACCTTGGTCGCATTCAGTCATCGCGCGATTGTGCGGATAATGAAAGTTAACCCGAAACAACATTGTTTTCAAAGTTAACCCCATGTTCACAAATTACTTATTACAGTAATTTTTAATCTGTGCCCATGTTGTTGTGACAAAAGTTTCTATATTGTGATTTTGAAATTTTAGAATGATCTTCCTTCTAAACCTGATCAACAGATTTACCTGTGTATAATCAATAAATAAAAAAATTTAAACATTTTAATGTGTGTACATAAATTAATCTTAATGGATATGTAAGTTTGTTTTTTTATTGTCGGTTTGTTGTTTTGTATGGATTTGCCAACTTTGAATTATTTATTTATTTATTTATTTATTTATTTATTTATTTATTTATATTTTATTTAATGTAATCCAATACGTCCATCCAGGGCCTGTATGGCCAAAGGCCGACGAGTTGGGTCCCTGAATGGATCTGCATAAATAAATAAATAAATAAATAAATAAATAAATAAATAAATAAATAAATAAATGCCGACCATCCAGTTTCTTTCTGAATGGCTTCTCTGCAAGCCAATGACCTTGTATTACTATATTCGATTGAAAAAACTTGCGTCATTTCACATATGGGAGGAGGAGCATTACATCAGTTGACACGACGACAACAATATCTCTCCAATTAAAGAGTTGTTTTTTTTATATTGTTCCTCTGTGTACTTAAATGGAAATACCAATAATGACCCAGGAAAGCAAGGTATGTCTGCTTGTAAAAAACAAAACAAAACAAAACAACAAAAAAAAAAAAACAAAAAAAAAAAAGAAAAAAACAGTCGTTAGCACCTGTTTCAACATTTAAATTAGTTAAATGGGGAGTTTATTACCGTTAAATACCTTCATAGTGAACTATTGGGAACTGCAATAAGTTAATTAAATCCAGGTGCCTTATAAATAATCATAAAATAAAAATTAGAGTAGTTGAGTAATTATTAGTTTCAATGGTAACACAATGAGTTAAAACAACAAAATATTTTAAGGTAATATTTAGGTTTATCCACAGATAAATAATTACCTTTATTTATCCACAGTTAAGGTAATTTGGTTTTTTATTTTGTTATATAATTATTAGTTATATGTATTATAATCAGCCCATTGGATGCAGAGTTCAATCATGCACTGAAATAAGAAAACAAAACGAAATTTATTATTCTGCATATTTGTAATTTACATAATTATAATTTAGAAAAAAAAATATTATATTTTCAAAAAATGCAGAAATGTTCTATTAAAAAAAAACAACCCAAAAAAAACAAAACATGAAAACAACACCTGTATGGATGAGGCAATAGAGTGCAGAGTCGTGAAAGTGAGTTAGTACTAAGCCTTAATTAAGAATAGGTTTAATGCCTTGGAGCTCATATTTATCATGTAATTTTTTTAACTTTTTTATTTATTTTTAATTTTTATTTATTTATTTATTTATTTATTTATTTATTTATTTATAATATTTTAGGAGCAAAATAAGCTATGGGGAGGCCGATTCTCAGGAAGAACTGATCCAATCATGGAAAAATTTAATGCATCCATTTCTTATGATCAGAGAATGTGGAAAGAAGATTTACTAGTGTGTAAAGTTTAAAGTTACTTTATCATTTCAATTTGTCTGTTCTTCTCTCCTACTGCCATATTACAGAAGCATAAATGATTTTTTTCCTTATACAGGGTGGTCCTGAAATAGTCAAAATCAGGGATCATTAGGATGAAAAAAATTCCCCCAAACATTAATTATAGTTCCCATCCTTCAGGAGTTAAGATGCATTTAATTATCACCTTCGAAGAATTATCAGTTTCAAAGTTTTGATTATATGCACGAGGGGTAATGACCTGGATTTTTATAACACACACACATAGACACACACACCCACACAAACACACATACACTGTAGCGTGCCAATGGGTGGAACGCACAGTCAAGGGGGGGAACAAATTAAGGTAAGCGTAGGCAAAAAAAAATTACTGACAAACTAAAGCACTGCTAACCCTAGGGAAGGGAAGATAATACAGCCCCGACCAAAAGGCCCCAAAGAAACCCAAATAATGAAAAAAATAAGCTTAAAAAAAAATTAAAAAAGGAACTTTCCCAAGAAAAAACCCGAGATAACCTAAGAGTAAAGTTTAAAAGCTTAGTAAAGGGAAAAAG
>JAHWFO010034640.1:5469232-5602695 GCA_023313115.1 Rhysida immarginata | reverse complement strand
GGCGGAAGACAGTCTAAGAACAGGGAGACCGGAAACTGCAGACAGACGACGAAAGACTTGAAAAAAAAATCGATGAAACTGATGATGGCCGAGGCACCTGAAATGAAACAAAGGAAAACGAAACAGAAAAGGAGAAGGCAAGCGACCCCAGGGAAGGGTAAATCTAAAAGTGAACTACACACTAATAATAGGAGTGAAAAGTAAAGCGGGTTAAATAAATGTTAGTAGGAAATATAGGGTAAGCTTAACCTAAACCAGACCTGTGATAAGGTGCCTCGGGAAGCACACGAAGAAGGAAAAAAGTCCTAGACATCACGATTCATGGCGGAGGGAAAGCCGCGACACACGATGACGGCAGCAGACGAAGAACAAGCCGGACATCCAAGGTGAGGACAGTGAAGACGGGAGCCAACGTCGGCGCTACGAAGATACAGAAGGTTCTCATCCTAACCTGAAGTAAAAGTAATAAAGTCCACAACACGGACATACGCTGTCCGAAGAAAGAAACCAATCAAAATACACAAAATAGGGCCTAATCTTTCAGCGCCCGACGGAAGAATACAGTACATCGTGGACTGTTAAAAAAGAAACTCTACGTCGAAGTAGAATAACTGGTAAACTAATTCCAAACCCAGCCTGGTAAGAATGAAAGCAAGCAGAAAAAACATGATACATTATCCACCCAAGTGGATAGTTCAACTGCCGACGAAAGACTACCAAGATCTCGAAGCAACACAAAGGCAGAAAAAAAACAAACACGTGCACAACAATACAAGCCAAACGAGACACGGAGGCACGCACACGGAGAAAGAACACTAACAAATGAACAAAATACCAACATTGTTACAAAACACATGAACAAAAAAAATAGGCATACCAAAGGGAAAATCACAAATAAAAAATAAATAAATATTACACACTAAATAAAAAATTAAAAAATATTTCTCAGAAAAGTCGCGTAACAACACATACATACACACACATACACAGACACACCAGTAATTTCTCAAAGAACTCTCCTTGCTTCTCTACATATTTTTTTCCAGCATTCTGGGAGCATCTGGATACCGGTTCTGTAGAAATCTTCAGGCTGATGTCTAAACCACCTCAGGACAGCCTTTTTTACTTCCTCATTGGAACCGAATCTCTGTTCTCCCAAGAACTCTTTCAATGATCCAAAAAGGTTATAGTCACAAGGGGAGAGATCCGGGCTGTATGGAGAATGTAGTAAGATGTCCCATTTCAGTTCCATCAGTGTGTCCATAGTCAGTGTAGTCTGGCACTGTCTTGCAGAAAACAAACACCACTGGTAAGAAGTCCTGGTCACTTTTTCCTTAGTGCCGGTTTCAGGGACGTCCTCAAAATGTCACAGTAGTAGGGTGCATTTATAGTTTAATGTTCTTCCAGAAAATCGACATGAATGAGACCCTTAATGTCCCAAAATACAGTCGGCATCACTTTTGTTGCCGACGGTGTCATCTTGAATTTCTTGGGTCGTGATGAGTCAGTGTGCTCGCATGCTTGCTTTCAGGAGTATGGTGATGAATCCATGTCTCGTTGATGGTCACAACATGCCTTAGGAAGCTGTCACCTTCCCTGTCATATCGCTGCAGCAGCATGAAACAGATTTCTACTTGGGTGATATTGTGATCCTCGGAGAGTTGCTTAGGGACCCATCTGGCACAGATCTTGTTGAATTCCAGCTTATCGTGGATGATGGTCAGTACTGAAGCCAATTCTCAGACATGAATCCGCCTGTTGTCCCTTATCAGCTCATTTGTTCGTGTGATGATGCCATCATTGACAGCAGTTGCCAGCCTTGCCTTTTGAGGTTCATTGTCGGTGGATTATCCCCCTTCTTTAAACTTTTGACACCAAGCAAAGACGAATGATTGAGACAAGCATGACTCATTTAACTGTCTTTGAAGTCTCTGATGAATTTCAGATGCTTTCACGCCTTTCTTGTGGAGAAACTTTATGATTATTCGTTGTTTCACTTTGGTTAACACATCGCTGTCTGCCATTTTGTTTAAACAAGCAATCGGTTGGCAAGACAACCGGATGAGTAATGCTGCATTTGCATGACAGGTGGTAGTTGCCATCCCAACAATGAAAGTGAGACTTTTACAACAATGAAATTTACAAAAAATAAATTCCACGTCAAATTTAAACGCCCCTAAGGTTTGTGCATTTTTAATTAATGTGTTCAACAAGCATCATATTTCAGGATCACCCTGTCCATATCCTCATCAAAAAATGCACATTGTTTGCAAGGAGGCTTCCAGTATATTGTAAAAGTAAATTCTGTACAGGTTTTTTTTCTTTATTTGCTAATTGAATAATTGAATCATTCAAATAAACCTATTCTTATTCAGAATAGTGTACAGAGAGAACTAGTGGTTAAATTCATACAGGCTCAATGAATACATTAATCAGAGAATGGTACTGAAAATAGAATAAGGAAAAAAAACAAAAGGTGTTCTAAAAATCACCAATATGAGAAAGCGTGGTTCCTTATGCAGAAGAAATTACATTAATGTAAACCATATGATACATTCATGGACAAAATTATAAACTCACATACATTTTGAACAAAACTTTAATGAAAAAGAAAAAAATAATAATTTACAAACTTGATAGGCTGTTTTCAACTATCAAATAACCACTAAAACTTGCATCATGTTTTTGTATTCATAATTTCTCAAAAATTGGAGAAAAACAAAAACGATGTACATTCACCATGCCCAAAATTTTAAACACAATCTACAAAACGGATCGTTTCCATGCATTTAATATTTCATGGGGGCTCCATTATACCCCAAAGAATTCATTCGACCATCAACCACTATTAGATCACTTTTACCCATCGAGAAAAACAAGCCCCCTATTCATTAGATGACTCATTTGAACCTTTTTACTTTCTGTAGACCATGCCGGTAGGCATCTCACCCATCGCCATTTAGGCTAAATATCTTCTAATCTGAAAAAAAAATCATTCCATAGCATTTGTGAGTCTAGGACATTCTTTCTTTGGTAAAGTTCAATCTTGCTGTTTTATGAACTTGTTTCAAAGGGAGCTTCTTTCATTCTTATCTTTATATGAGAAATAAAAAGACATCTTTGTAGTGAATAAGAAACAGTTCGTTGAAAACAGTCTAGGGCAAAAACATCAACAATACCGCCAGCAGAAAGATTTCTCTCATAGAGAACATGAGATTCAGCTCTGGAGTTTAGGATTTTCTTCTTACCTGATCGCTTTTTCACTTTGGCACTAAATCTTCTTGCTAGTAGACCCTTGACAGCACAGTGAGATATGTTTATGTGAGCTGAAATTTGTCACTGGGACATCCCAAACCTTGCAGCATCCAAATTTTATGAATTTTTCTTCCTTCAGTTCAGTTCCTCATGGCATTGTGAAAACATAAAACAAACAGGTATCCACAGTGTCACATAATTTGTTATTCCTTATGTTATTCCAAAATGCTTAAATTCATTTCCATAAAGCAGAGAGAACCATTTTATTCAGGGTGAGTTTATAATTTTGGTGAAGCTGAATGGGCTTCTCTTTTGTTTTATCTCCAATTTTTGAAAAATTTATGAATACAAAAAACATAACACAAGTAATGGCAGTAATTTTTTCTCTATTTATTCATCACTATCGGAGGTAATGGCATGAAAAAATCCTCCAAAGACCATTTTCCAATTATTATTATAACACAAGTGTTAGTGGTCATTTGATAGTTGAATACTTTATCATTAAAGTTTGGTTCAAAATGTATGTGAGTTTAGAATTTTGTCCATGAGTATACCATGATTAATGAAATTGTGTGAACCATGATAATGTTTATAATGAAGATAGTAATGCCATCCCAGTAATGTGATATAAGGATCATTCAAATGAAACATAGAATATGATACAACTGACCGGAGGCAGTTCAGCATTGTGACATAGGGTTTCCAGTTTTCAAATTCATCAGCTGTGAGTTTGAATCCCACTGTGTGCATGGTTGTTTGTGTTTGTCCCCAGAATGTGTTAAAGATAATAGTAATGTGGAATTCTCAGGATTGTGATTATAGATGTTAAAGAGTGCAAAATGACTTAGATATTACTTGCCCATAAAACTGATGAACCAACCAACCAGCCAACAACTGACAGGATACGAGAAGCAAATAAAAAGAAGGTTTTTTTTTATTTTTTGGAATAGTGCTTTCTAATTTCTTTTTATTTGCTATTCACTGTGTTCACAGTTTTTGCCATTACACTTTCATCAAAATTTGAGTAGTTTGGCAAAAGCAGACACACACTTTGATAAACTTCCAACTGTGATCAACACTTGTACCTAACCATGTTCTTCAGGCAGCAATCCCAACAATGGACAAGTTTTTGCATACCTTCTGCAAAGAAGCTGGTTGGCTGGATCTAAAACCATTCTTCCACATCAGCATGGACTTCTTCATTGGAGGTGATATATCATTCTTTAAAGCCTTTCTTAATCCTAAGATGAAAAAGTCACAGGAGATGTCACAGGAGATGAGTGGAGAATGGATAAGACTTTGCATGCCCTTTCATACTGAAACTCCACCCACTTTTAAACAAGCATCCCCATAAACTCTTTACACTGAAAGATTTCCAACAGTTGCATGCCCTTCTTAATCAGGAATTGAATTGTAGCCTGTTGTATCTATGACTAAGTGCTATTGGTCTCTCTGACACAGCACATAGTCTACAAATCATTTGGACAGATGATCGAGTGAAGTCAAATGACTTGTTGAGTTCATCACATTCTTTCATTTATATTGGTAAACATTTATGTAATAGTAATTGGTAACTTTAATCATCTTTCTCACACACTTCATTTGCTTTTTGTGTAGTGGTTCTTAACCAGTTTTCCATAAACATGTTATAAATGTTTCACAAAATTTTGTATGTTTGTCATAAAGTGCTCGCTTCTTCAGTTCAAAATATACACTTTTAATGTTATTTATGACTAGTGTTCCATGAATTTAAAAGTGTTTCCACCAATTGTTATAGAATAAAAGATATTCTGCTATTTTGGAAAGTTTGAGTGATTTAGCTCATTTTTAATTATAAAACTTCTTCCCCTCAATCTGGTTAATGTATCCACTGAGTTTGAGGTAATTTTAATTTCAATCCTGTGTTCTTTCTGAAAATTACCTTGAACAGGAATACATTAATTTTAATTTCCTGTATAAAAATGAACACTTAAATGTTGAAATTATTTGAAAACATAAAAGGTTGCTAATTAAAAATTCAAAAAGTTCAAGCCCTTCATTGTTAATCCTGTGATTAATTAGTTCAATGTACTTAAAAAATATTTTTTTATTGAATCAAATGATGTTGAATTCTATGTTTACCTAGATTGATACAAGCCATCACAAGAAGTTCTGAATTCTGTTGTATAATACATGTATATTGTTACATAGAGAAATTCTATTTGTCAGTTTTTATCAGAGCTTGTATAGCAATACTTCTTGTTTCTTTACTGGGTTTCATAAAATAAGATCTATAAGAACAATGCGCAATAGTCGTTGAAGGTCAGACAAGATTTAGACTAGAGAAGTTTGAAAATGCATCAAATTGAACAGCAGTGGCGGCTCGTCCATAGGCACTGCGGCACTGCAGCACCCCCAGTTTCATTTTCGATATCGATAACATTTAATATAATGTGTCTTTTTTTTTTAATACTATTCTTATATTTGTATAGTATATGATTCTTAAGCTTAATGTCGGTAGCTATTCCCTAATTCCTGAAAAAATTACAATTTTCTGTCGCAGCATCCCCAGAAATTTTAACTACGAGCTGCCACTGTTGAACAGATTAAATGTTTTGACTTAAATATCATTTATTTTAAGTTAAGGATAAGAATTTAATATTTTACTATTTATTGAATAATAAAGGGAAGTTTGGCATATGTTAAAGCTCTAGAAAAAGCTGGTCTGGTAACTACAGAGGAAAAACAGCAATTAGAAAAAGGACTAAATCAGGTTTAGTACTTCTTAAATTAAATCCTTCTAAACTTGATAAGAAATAATTATAAGAATTTATATTGCTTACACTTAAAGGATTTCAATTTGTCAATATAGGTCATGATGGAGTGGGAAGAAAAAATATTTGTAATTCAGTCTTCTGATGAAGATATCCACACAGCCAATGAAAGAAGGCTTAAAGTAAACAAATGCACAATTGCATAACATTACATTACAAAGATTGCATTTGCATTACAAATTACATTATAAAAGTTTACCTTTGATAATATCATAAACCGGTGATATTTATCGATAGGAAATCATTGGTTTGCCTGCGATGAAACTTCATACAGGGCGAAGTCGCAATGATCAGGTATATAAGCCTCATATATGCTCTCTAGTGGTAATCATTTGCTAATTTGTTTTAAAAATTAATATTTAAAGTTTTTTGTTTTTTTTAATTAGGTTGCTACTGATATGAGACTGTGGCTGAGAAATCATCTTAAAATTCTGTCATTTCATTTAAAGGCACTTATTAACATATTTGTGCAAAGAGCTGAGAGGTAAATCTATAGCTTATAAGCTTTGAATTTAAAATTCTGTCTAAAGCAGTCTTGATAATCCAATCTAAACATCAGTGATAGCTGGTTGGATGAAGATAATGCCAGATAATGTGGAAATAACATATTCAGGAAGAAAAAAGTCCAAGAACATGTGTATATGAAACTAGAATTTATGCAATATTCTCTTTCACTAGTTTGGCAGTAATTTCTTTATAACAGCTAGAGAAACACAATGTCAATCAATGCTCGTTTTATCGTTGATTCGATTGAGCTGCCCAGATGACCAATATACAGTGCTCCCTCTATATCTTCAGATGACCAATGTACAGTGTTCCCTCTACAGACTCATTCATGTCTGCAGTTTTTATTTTCCAGAATAAAAACTTTGTTATATGGACTTTCGATTATAAATTTGGCGTTATGTAGAGCCCCATTATATAGAGGGAGAACTGTATTTGCTAATTTGCTCTTTTCTATCTCTTTTAAATACACTTACCTACTGTGCTAAAGTGAAACATCTGCTTCATCTTCTTGAGCCCCTTTTTTGGTTGCTTTTTGTCTTCAGAATCCAACCTTCTTCAGTACATTATAATCTCATCCAACAATGCCAGCATAAGGATATGAGCATATCAAAAAACTGAGGATTTTGGCTTAGATCAAGGTTTTTACATAATCTTCCAAAAAGAATAATGAAAACATATCTGAAGATAAAAATTTTGTCATTTTTATCTTGATTTATGTTCATTTCTTGCTAGGAAATAAAATGAAATTTAAATTCTCTTAAATACCAACTACTAACTAGAATTGGAAAATAAATATAAATTCTGTATTGCCATTAATAACAAAACAAAAAGAAAATCCTGAAGTAGCCAAGTCAACTTATTTTGTTTTTTTAATAATATGATTTGTTGGTTATTTATTTAATTATATTTAAATTAATACTGCTAATTATTTTATTGAGTAATATTTTATTCATTTATTTAATTTAATTTCAAGATTAAGGGTCATTGGAAGATCACCAATAGATAGCCCATCCTCTTCCTGCAACAGATTTTTGAATTCTACAATAGCTAACAAGTGATTGAGGGGTATAGACTTTTGACCACTATTATCAGAATCATCAGAAATCTCTCAACTTTGACATTACAGCCCTGTGTAATTCACAAGTTAAATTATATGGGAATCAACATATTATAAAAGCATTCTCAACATTGGTGCAAAGCTCCATTATTCTTACATATGTGAAGTTATTTTCTTAGAACGTACGGAACAATGAATTGCCTGTGCATGAAGGTGGCTTTGTATATGGGTTTTTTTCCTACTGTTATGAAAACCTCTAGAAATATGCAATACTGGATGGGTATCTGGCATGAATTGCATATAGAAATGTTTCTATTTCATTTTTAAGTAATCTTTCTGATTATGATGCATTTTTTTTTCCTTTTTATTGTGTTCCTATTTGAATGCGGAACAAATTTGTAATTGGAAAGTGGTTCTATCTGTTACGATTTATGAGATAAATTTTATATATATCTTAATTTATATAACAAGGTCATTGGAAGATCACCAACAGATTGCCCATCCACGATTTCCTATTTGTTGGCATAAACAGATTTTTAAATTCTACAACAGTGGTTGAGTAATTTGAGAGGTATAGACATTTCAAAACATTATCATAAAAACCCAAAACTGTTTGGAGATGAAGCTTAAGTCTTGTTGCAGTAATAATGGCAAGAGTTTACTTATTATTGTTTTTTTAATTGTTTAAGGTAGATAGTTTTCCAGAGATGAACGTTTTTTAATTATTATACACATTCACAGAAATCATAGCCTATTTCATGTTAATCAATAAATAATAATTAATTCATAATAGGATGATTTCTTCTTATTTAAATATGGTTAAGTAAATATCTGTTCTTTTTATGTTCAAGAGAGTTGGATTTGCTGATGCCTGGTTATACTCACATGCAGAGAGCACAACCAATTCGATGGAGCCATTGGTTATTGAGGTAAGATTTATTTATTTCTTTATGTTAACATTTTTGTTGCATTGTTTAAATCTATCAGATAAGCAAAATTAATCCCATCAGCAGATGGAAGTTCCTGTGATAAATCATCATTCCTATATATTAAAACGCAAAGCATTTTTTGTAAGAGCAATATTGACACTTCTGCACATGCGCATCTGAAGCCAACAAAGTCGCCATAGGGGGCGCTTATTTCAAGAAAACAATGAATACCTAATTGTCAAATGGACAAATACCGTACAAACCAACTTTAGTAACAACAACAAACAATGTTTTATTTTTAATTACAAATGTGTTTCAATATGACCACCAGTGTGCTGTTCCAATAGCTGCATGCGGTACACGACATTTTCTACGGCAGCTCGCAGCATATCTGCATTAATTAGTCTGATATGTAACGTTATTTGATCCTTTAAGGTTGAGAGGTCAGGAACATGTGCTTGATACACAAGGCTTTTCAAATATCCCCATAAACAAAAATCACAAGGGTTGAGATAAGGCGACCTGGGTGGCCATACCATGGGAAATGCACGACTAATTATTCTGTTGTCTGAAAAACGTTCTCGCAAGATCTGCTGCACCTGACGTCCGATGTGCGGTGGCGCACCATCCTGCATAAAAATGGCAGAATCCAGACAAGACTTTTCCTGCAATCGTAGTATCACAAAATTCTCAAGCATATCAGCATACCTGGCAGAATTGACGGAATAAGTCACCGGTCCACGGGGACTGATTTCTTCAAAAAAGTACGGGCTGATGATGAAAGAAGCAGTAAAGCCGCACCATACTGTTAGTTTCGGTGAATGCATAGGAGTTGGCAGACACACTTGTGGATTTGATGCAGCCCAAATACGGCAGTTGTGGGTATTGATATCACCATTCAAATAGAAATGTGCCTCATCACTCCATAAAATTTGCCATATTTGTAAAAGCATATTTTAAAAACATAAAGAATAAAAAGATTAAAATAAAAAATATAAATAAAAAACTTTCTAAGCACATACTTCTACTTTAAAAAGTGCACTTAAATAAAAGGGCATTGAGATGTCCCAGACTTCCATTAGCATGCCAGTGAACACAATTCTGCTCTCTCTGCCACACCAATTTGTTTTCATTAGACTGGCTTGCAAATTATTCCTAGAGTCACTTGCTCTTCTAATTATTTTGTTGAGTGTAGATGCTTCACATTTAGATATTGAGACAAAAAATGATGAATAATGCTTAATAATACCCTTATGTATCTTTTAATAACCATAATTATAATTTTTCAGTTATGCCTGGAGCCTGTATGCCGATCTTGATAGACTAAATAATATCTTTCATCGCATGAATCAGTTACCTTTAGGAAGGTAGGAAAACCAGCCATTTTGGATATTCACAGACATTGAAACAAACTGGAGTAACGTAACTATCTTCTTTGACCCTTTCAGTGGTGCATTAGCAGGCACTCCTTTCAATATTGACAGAGAAATGTTAAGCAAGGGTAAGTGGAATTATAGCAGGTAAGAATTAAGTTGTTCTTAAAAAAGTCTGCTTTTAAATATTGTTTTTATTTATTGAATCATTTAAAAAGAAACTAATGTACTGGTACTTGCATATATTCAAACAGAATTGGATTGTAACCATGCAATACCAAACAGCCTTTATGCAGTCAGTGATAGAGATTTTGTAGGTGATATTTCATAATGAGTATGCTTTAATTTTTATCTATATTGGCTTACTATAATAAACATTTTTTGATCCATAAATTTTGTATTGCTTTCAGCTGAATTCCTTTTCTGGGGATCTCTAATTTCAATCCATCTAAGTCGTTGGGCAGAAGATCTCATCATTTACAATACCAAGGAATTTGGATTTATTGTTTTGGATGATGCTTATAGGTTTGTAAACTAATTATTATTAAGATGGTGATAAAATAGTAATGCACTAGTAATGATAGCAAAATTGGGTCATCCTGAAAGTTCTGATATCCTTGGCTTAAGGAAAAATTTACCTGTGGTGCAATTGATAGATTGCAGTGCAATAGAAAAGTTCAAAACACAACTCATTAACACTAGAAAGGCCAGACTATACACAATACTTAGAAGGGCCGCATGCAGTCATTTTGACTGATCTTTTTTTTTTTTTTTTTTTACTATTTTCAGCATGTTTATTTAAGAGAAATGTTGCAAAATATAATAACAATATATTGTGCATTTTATTATATGATTAACTTTTATTATTGGTTTACATTATCCAACAGATATTTTGATTGAAAGTTTTAATCATTAGGTTATATTATCTCTAATTTCAATCACTGACACAAAGTATGCAAGTGATAGTTTTCATTACTGTTTTTGTGCATTTGTCACACACGAACTTTTGGCATTTGTCACATTTGTCATGCATTTGTTATTTTTACACCTGGCAATTTGGCATTGGCATCTCTTGATTTCCTTGTCCTGTCTGTCACTTTGTAGTGCTTGGACTTGTGGTTGTGCTTGAGGCTGTTGTGATTGGGGCAACAGTTCACAAATGCGTGCGGATCTTGACGTTATGTAAACCTGGCATAATTCTTTGGCTAAAGTTTAAGTGAATTGATGTCAACTGATATTTTTTTGTGTTGTCTCCTTGAACAACACCCACGTGTTGATTGCTGCTAAATCCAAAATATTGTACAGGACTTGTATCAGCCATCTTCGTGATGGAGCTCTTGTTGTATATTTCCTTGCCATCTGATCAACAACATCTACACCAAACTTGTAGATTGTAGAACTGTATTATATCAGGTAGTTTTTTTTTCTCCAGTTCCGATCTGAACTATGGGATGCATTGAACTAAGAACCAACATGTTTGTTCCGGGGCCCCCCCCCCTGGTATATACAATCAGGGTCATGCTATCGTGTTTGAGTACTGGTGTGTCATGTAACTTAAACTTGAATGATTTTACTGAGTCGGGAATCTCTCTTCGCAATCTGTTGACTGTTCCAACAATACTGATTCATTTTTCCTTCAGTTTCTTTCCCAGCTTAGCCGATGTAAAAAAATTATCAGTTGTTACATTTCGGCCAGTATTGTAGTATGGACTTATCAATTGCAAAACTAAATGCTTTGGTAAGCTTTCATCAGCTGGTTGGGTCTCATCTTTTCCAAGATAAGGGAAGGCATTACACATAAATTTTGATTCTGCATCGGTAACCATCCAAAATTTTATTCCAAACTTGACCGGCTTATTTGCCAAGTACTGGATGAATCAACATCTTGCTTTTGTTGGAAACAGTTGTTCATCAATGGTTATATTCTTGTGTTGTTTTATAGCAAAGCACACAGTTTTCTATGATCTTGTTCCATGTAGCAGATGCTAATGCAAATTTGTCCGTTTACAGTCATGCAGACTGTGACTGCTTTTCATCAAATCGTAGATATCGCATGATTTCTTTGAACCTGTGTCTGCTCATTGTTTGTGAGAAAAATGCAGGTCCCCATGTGGTTGACCTAAGTAGATCCAGGTCCATTGAACTCATTCCATAAGCTCCTCTAGCATACAGAATGGGAATGAAAGCTTCAAGTTCAGGTAGAGAAACAGTCCAGTTTTTTTCACCATTCCTTCTGGCTTCAGTCTCCATGCAGACCATGATGTGTAGGAGCATTGGATCATCAAATAAAAGGTGCCATGCGCTAGCAACGCTATTCTCTGTAATATTTCGCTTACCATGCCCACTTGGACCTGGTACTTCTTTTAGTATGTTTTGACTTGCTAGTCTACCCATATTATTGCTGCTTGAATCTATTACTTTCCAATCAGTTTCATTATCTTTGCCAAGTAACTTCAAACCTGGTGTGAGAGGTATAGTTGTAGGCATACGTTGACCACTAGCTCCTTTAGCATTACGATGTTTCGAGCTCTACCTCTTGCTCTATGTGGTGCAGCAGCTTCTAAATAGAAAAATTTATTTGTCATAATACGCTATCAGAAGAAAAAGAGTAATAGAGTATTTGAACTGACAGGTATTACATTTACAATACAAATTCTTTGTAACATGCTAACATAGGTACGATACCATATGGTACACTGAATAGAAACATACATACATACATTATATACTTACAATATATACATACATTATCATACATACATAATTGTTCCATGCAATATTTATTTATTTATTTATTTATTTATTTATTTATTTATTTATTTAATTGCGGGTTAGAAAAAAGGTACAAAAAATTACAATAGTGCCCAAAGAGGCCAGTATGGTACAAACCAACGAGTTTGGCCAGGTGGGCACAATACAATAGTATAACAAAATAAACAAAGGGTTAGTAAACTAAAATAATTAATTAAACATACAAAGATTTGAAAAATCATAACGATGGTACGACCAGATATAATTAAAAGGTCAGTTGAGTAAGCTTAACTCTCAAAATAATGGTATAAATTAACTAAAAATTAAAAATAAATATGTAATATGTAATAAAAAACTAAACAATAAAGTAACAACCAATTACATAGGCACATGTACACAATAAGCTTAAAATCTGAGAAAAAAAGCAACTTAAATATACCTATTATTAACAAAAATCCAATGGAAAATCTTCATATTGAATGAGATATGCTGAAAGCAATAATTGCGTAATATTCTCCGGAAACGAAAATAAGAGGCAAGTGCACGAATTTCCGAAGGTAAAGAGGCCCAGCACTTTATACCGACGTGTGAGACACAACCGTTTCGATAATTAAACAAAGAAACTGGAAGTCTTATCTCATTTTCTAAGCGGATGTCATAATTATGGCTATCGAGGTTACGCCGAATTGTAATAGGGCTCGATAACTGTAATATCGAATTGGAGATTTTACAACCTTATTTCAAAAATAACAAATTTTGATCATATAATTACTGTGTTCTTTACCTGTTTTTTGCTGTGAATGACTTGAAAAACTATCTGACTCTGATTCGTCACTTTAACTAGAATTGTCTTCACTTGAGATGACAACTTCACCTTCATTATCAAAAAAAGCATTTGGTACAGCTTCACTTTCGGATTCACTTTCTGACAAATCATTTAGCATTGCTGAAACAGCATCATTGCTCAAGTGCAGTCTTTTTGAAGCCATTTGAACAAAGTGATATACAATCAGCTTGCAAAACGAAACATGTTTCAACATGGAAGATAGCTGTAGAGTTGATGGTGGTGCCGTCTGACGTCGTTCCCTCAAGAGCGCGCATATTGAATAGCATAAAATGTGCACGTTTTTCTGCTCAACTGTAAAGGTAGTTTACCAAACTAAATAAAATCTGGGCTAAATTGGACAAAATGTAACAAAACTGCAACGAAAACATCCATATAGAGTACAACAGTCAAAATGACTGCAGCGGCTTTTCTAGGTATAGCAAGCCATATCTAAAAACCTGGACAACCAAATCATCTAAAATTTTAGATATAGTATATACATCATAAAATAAGTAAAGAGTTATTCAAATTGTTTAAAAATGCAAGTATTTTTAAAACTGAAAACAGTCAAAATGACTGCTTCGGCCTTTCTGCTTTCATGCAATTGTCTGAGGAGAACAAACTTCAATGATCTACTTTTGTGCTTCTGAACAGAGCACACTGTGAAAATTGACTACTATCTTGACAGGAGGATCCTCTAAATAGATGTTAAGAGGTGAAAGAAATGGCTTTCTTGCCAAAAAATGCTAGGCTGAACCCAATCTCCAAATTTGAAAAGGTAATGCTCACAGTTTCATGAGATCGGAAAGGAATCATTCTCTACTATAAACCCCTGGGAAGGAATTGGACTATTATTACTAACCACTATAAACAGTAAATACAGTGCAATATGATTATCATTATAAAAAAAAATTCTCTTGAGCATGTCAATAAACAGCACCCACTGTAAGTTCAGGAATTTGGCCAGGCAAATGTACACGTGGAACTAAAACAATAAGGACAAACTTCAGGAAATGATTATTGACCACAAAAGGAATGAAAAATCTCATTTGAACTTATGTCGGAAATGAATGGTTTGTCTTTAATAGAGCAATTAGTATGGAACATGACATTACTGTGGCAGTAATTGTATCAACATTACAAAATATGTTTGAAGTGGATAGTAGCTGTTTTCATATAAGATTCCCAACACAGTCGTTTGGCTGATACCATGCTGACAGGCCACTTGTCTGGAGCTTGTACTAGGAATCAGCTCAATATCTTGTAGCACATGTACTTGCAGGTTTGTTGCACGAGCATGCCATGGCTGTCCTCAGTATGTGCCTTAAACAGAAACAGAAAGCTGTCTGGATCACTTAAAACACTGGGTTGTCTGGTCTTTGTTACTTATCGTCTTCGATTGTATGTTCCCTGCATGATGATCACTCAAGAGTAACTTTGCAACAGAAAAAAACAAAAAAAACAAAACACACTGGCCGTATTGTTTTGGCCATGGTGTCATACATATAATCATTGCCTTTTCTCTGGAAACTGCATTTCCAAACATCAGTTGATATGAACTTTTTTTGTTACTTTTCTTGTGAGGAATCACCCCCTTAAGTTTGTTCCTATTTGTTTAGTTCTTGCTGTATACATATAGCTCGAGTCTTATCCTTTTAGATCATCCTTTGTTCCACGTACCATAAAAACTTGAATCACCCCCTTCTTGTATCTATTTGTCTCAATGGTCCTGACCCCTCTCTGGCGATTAATGACACTCAGCGTTTATTTAAGACCCAGCGTTAAGGGTTATTCCCAAGAAATGGAAACAAAAAACATCCGGAATTTATACGATTACTGCCGGCGTTTAATCTATTTTTAACACTCCATCCGGCTTTTATTCGAGACCGGCGTGTATTTGAATACCTGGCCTTTATTCAAGGTTTTACGGTATATCAGTGTCATTTAGCTCAAGTGTTCATTAGGCATGTCTAATATAAAGCCAAGAATAGATGAAGATAGGCTATCTACCTTCATCTGTTCTTGATAAAGCACATACCTGCACATTGTCTTTAAATGGTATGAGCACTGTTGTACACCTTTGTGCACTTTCATGTACTGTATAGGGATATATTGGACAACATAATCCTATGATGTAAATATGTTTATCATAGACAAGTTAAAAAAAATGAATTTAAGGCATTAAGAAGTTAAGACAAAATCTAAAGCTTCACAAATTGAAACAGATACTACACACATTTTTTTTTCAAATAAAATTAAATAGAAATATAGAAATGAAAGAACTTATAAAATTAAAAAAAAAAAAAAAAAAAAAAATCTCTTTGCTACTGTCGTCAGCAATACAATTTTAGTGGTTCAAATTTCATTGCTTTTGATTTTGTCAAATGTTCATATGTTTTAATTCCAGTTATTATTTAAAGACATATTCTTAAACAGTTATTATTTAACATAATCATTGATTTGATCAGTGACTTCAGTTTCATTAAAAAAATGCACATTATTACGAGAAGAAGATAAATTTCAAGCATTTTTAACATCACCAAATATTTAAGAAAAAGTGGTTTGCCACAGACAAAGATGGAATTAAATGCCTAAACTGTTGGTTTACCATTCAAAATTGTACTGTAAAGTATCTGTTCATTTGATTCAAACATTCTGAGGATATTTTTATTATCAACTGGTATTTCATTAAGGAAAGTACCTAGACTTTCCATTGTCATTTATTTTAAAGAGGGAAATGAGAGGTTGTTAAAAATGAACCCTTTCTGACCCTCCCATTGAAAAATTATACCTACATCTTTGATATAATTTATCATTCTACAAACAGTACTGGAAGCAGTTTGATGCCACAAAAGAAGAATGCAGATAGCTTAGAACTTATACGAGGAAAAGCAGGACGTATTATTGGTCGTGTAAGTACAAGAAAATGCATCATGTTCATTATGCACATACAATGAAATGGATGTGCTTTCCAAAAACAGATGTATTACTAACAAAAAAATTAAATGAATGCTAATGAAACCTGTGCTAGAGATAGACAATAGATAATTTTGTTTTCTTTTAATTTTTAATGAATGAAGCACGTTGGCTTTCTTACTACCTTAAAAGGAGTGCCATCAACATATAATAAAGATCTCCAAGAGGACAAAGAAAATATGTTTGATGTTTATGATACATTAGCTGACATTTTGCGAATTGCTGCAGGAACTTTATTTACATTACAAGTAAGAACAACTGCTTCTAATGATTTTTGATGAAGAAAAATGCTCTCTTAGGAATTGTTGCAGTTTATTAGCTTTTATTAGCATATAATTTATATTAAAAATCTTAAAAAAAAATTCTTTATCTTTAAGGTTAATGTTCAAAATTGTGCTGATGCTCTGAGTATGGATATGCTGGCTACTGATCTGGCTTATTACCTAACAAAAAAAGGGGTAAGCATTCATTAATAATTAAAGATTTATAATAATGTCATGGAATTGAACTTTTTGATTAATTAATTTTCAGTAAACGAGATTACCTCTTTGTTTTTTTCTTTTTTTAATTAATTAATGTATTAAATAAATTAGTTTTTTATTCAAAACTTTTTTATGGTGACTTTCCTGTCTGACTTTTTAATTACACTATGTAACAAAATTTACTTTCTTCTTTGTTCCTGGGATATAACTTATTTCTGTATTTATTTAACCTAAATAATAATTATAGTAACGGTTACTTCTCTGAAACTTTGCTTTTGCGGTCAGGATATTGATACACCTGTTATTAAAGGTTTTAGCGGTGCGCAAGGGAAGAGTTCATATAAAAATAAAGCTACTTGTTACTCTGAAAAGTTTAATAATAATAAAAAAAAAAAGGTGAGGGGGTTTACCTCATTACAGAAATTAGAATTTCGACAAAAGAGTGTCCTGGCCCCGTTTTCAGAGCGGTTAATCGTGCTGGGCCGGGACACTCTTTTGTCGAAATTCTAATTTACTTTGTGTTTTTGGACATCCGACTTTTAACTTTCTGTTCTTATACATTTTTGCCTAATTGCTTGTTTTACTTTCTTGGGCTCAGTTTGAATTTTCTTGTTAATTTAGAATTATTCATTTTGTGGAGGAAGTGTGTGAATCTTGCCCACAAAGGCAAAATTTGAACAGTTTAGTTATTATTTCCCATCATTTTTAGTTACATCCTAATGGAATAAAGTGATTACAATGCAGGAACAAAATTTGTGTTACATAGTGTTATTAGTAATGTATCAAGAAATGATACTTTAATTGTATATAATTTTAAGTTATAATAAAATAGAGACGTTTTCATACTGAAATCATTTCATAAAGATTGTATTCAGCAATATACGGACTGACTCACACAGGGTAAGAAGGGGTATATTGACCCCCCCCTACAAAAAATTGAACTACCAGAAAAAGAATAGATGAGGCTCTCTAAATCAAAAGGACAGCTATTGTCACAGAAGCTGCTAAATGTAATTTAAAATTTGATTATTCTCCATTCTGGTATTAATCTCAGAGAATCTCCACTGGTGGAAGATTTGTGAATTATATAACACAGATCTGTATATAATGTTGGTTAAGGAATGTCATTAAGGCAACAAATATTTGCTCTCTAAACAAGAAATTTATCCCAATCAACTGACGTTTATGTAAGGAGTCATAAGTACATGTACTTGGGATAAAACTCTTATCAACCAAAAAGAATCGTCGTCATTTGTAGCACAGCCAATCTAGCACTGTGGAAGAACATGATTGTGAACTGCACAATCCAGGCTGTGTTTACAGTTTAATTTTATTTACAATCTCTTGCTTTCTTTTGTTGATGCCATTGCCTTCTGTGCATGCTAATTAACATGGATTAGCAACCATGTTACTTTGTAACATCTTTGGTTACCATGTTCTAAAATTAGTTAATGTTTGACCACAGCCATGTAATGTTTGGCGCAATAAACCTGAACTTTACTTTGCACTATTTTATTTGATGTGTCCTACCTAATCTTAAAGAAGTTAAGCATAACATTGTGTAGTGAACAGCATGGCTAAAATGAAATAACAAAAGGCTATATATAAAACGCCATGAACTACATCTTTGCATTGGGTACGAATAGCAAACACAAAGACTCTCGAATATTGACGAGCAAGCTTGAAGCCCTCGTTCAGCCATGCTAGTGCTAAACAAATTAAGAACTATATAACTGTTGTTCTCAAAATTTATAAAGGAATCATGGCCCGAATTCCTCCGTTTTCTGCAAAAGAGCACATCAACTCAATGAAGAATCAACAAACAGCAAAATAAGAAGAGTACTCTTGGTAATAAGAACATCAAAACACTTAGTTTTGAGTTGAGTTCACTTGCTTCCTGAATTCTTTAGTTTTCTGCCAAAGAGGGCATCAACTGTAAGTGTTCAATAAAGACAATTTTGATACCTGAAGAGTCCACATGCAAACTCTATTGATAAAGAAAGACATGTGGGGCTATGTATCGCAAGAAATTCCAGAACCCAACCTACCAGAAAATCTAATTGCAGCCGAAATTGCCATGCACACCAAATGGAAAAGGCAAGATTTAAAGGCTTAATCAGATATCCTTTTATTGATGAGCTCATCTGAACTCAAACATGATACATCACAACTGGTTGGCAAAAATTGAGTCTGTCTATGCCTTAAGAGCGGCATAGATGGCCACACTTCTGAAGGAGATGCAAGCGGGAGACAGTGTAAGAGTTCATATGCCACAATTCTTCGAAATAATCAACAAATTGGAAATAATGGACATCGATATTAACAAGAAGCTCCTGTCTCTAATGCTCTTACAAAGCCTGCCCAGAAGCTTCGAGATCTTTCAAAGAGCAGTTGAGTCAGTGACAGGCTCCCTGATATGGAAGGCCTTAAACAAAAACATTCGAGGCAAGTCAATCCATTGATGAAGATTTCAAACAAAGTGAACACTGAGCACTGTACACAAAATAACAAGAGTTCAAGAAACGCTTCTGGCTCCAAATCTGGCGAAATATAAACAAAAATCAAGTGCGCAGCAAGCCAAAAGTCAAATTCAAGTGCAACTATTTTAAGAAACCAAGACAGAAAAAACAAACAAAAAAAAAAAAAAAAAAAAAAAGACGAGCAGAGAGCAAACGGTCAACGGTCATACTTCACTAGTAAGATTAGTTACAACATTCAGTTTGCAAATTTAGTCAATAGATCTGGCAGGTGGTGCTTAGATAATGGAAGCACATTACGTTTGTGTAACAGCAAGCAACTATATATGAATACTAAGAATACTTCAAGTAACCTGAGACTAGCTAACAGAAGTGGCACAAAATTAGCACAAAATTGTGACGAAAAAATAATACCTCAATACGTTGGAAATATCCTACTTTTTTGCTCAATTTAAAAAACTAATCCGTTGTCTGTTGCCAAAATCGTCAATAAACTGTGTTCCCACATGCGTTAAAGCAACGGCAGAAACCACAAAGAAGAAAAATTTTATGACATCACTTCTTGCTTTTGTATTTCTGCCCAACAAAAATTCTCTTACCTTCGTAAGCTATGATTCAACCTAACTTGAATAAACAAGAGTTTTCTGTTGGGCAGAAAGACAAAAGCAGGAAGTGACATCACAAAAATTTTCTGCCTGTGGTTTCTGCCGTTGTTTTTACGCATATGGGAACAGGGCTTAAAAGACACAATGTCGTATTCAGTAAGGAAAATGCAACCATAAAGGACCCAGATGGTAACGTCTAGCTGATTGCAGACTGTGACATTGAGCAACCACAACACGCATTAACAACTAATAAAAATAAACACCCTGAATTAATGCATGCAATGATCAAATGGCATCATCTGATTTCAATTGGATTAAAATTTGATTCAAAATTTATTAACACTCCAAGCAAATTCTATACTCTGGGTAAACTGATATCAGCTCCCTTCAAGACTTGAACAGGGAGCTCAGTCCAAAAGTTGGATTTCATTTTCTCTGATGTCTATGAGCCCATGAGGATGCTGCGTCTTGGTGGTGCACGATATTTGTCACCATAACTATAGTGAATGGTATGAGGTTTATTTTGTCCATAACAAAAGGGAAGTTGCCCCCAAAGTTTGTCAAGTCAAGTCTTGAACTTCAAGATGCCAATGGAAACCCAAACAGGCCATAAGATTGAGGCTTTTCAATCGAACAACAGCAAAGAGTAACTCCACCATGGATAAGATACTCCAAGAAGCAGGAATCTACACATGCTTAACTGTAGCACACGCCAAAACAGAAAGGCATCACTGAGCAAAAGAGTAACTGTACCCTTATGGAAGCTACTAGCATGTGGGTCCCACGAGATGTTAAATTCTTTGACCAATTCAATACTCGAGAAAGCTTTGAAGATTTTGTCTCACAATCGACCAAAACTGGTTAATTTTCGCTATTTGGAGATTCAATTTTGGATCCAACTGATTTTGTGAAATGAATGAAATTGATCCCTATATGCTAGAAATCAAACTCGAAAATCAAATATGGAAAAGCAACAAGACAGATGCTCAACAACCACAACCAAAACAAGGTCAAGGTTGCCCCAGGAAGATATTAAGAAAAATTAGTGGAATTTTCATAATTCTAAAAAGAAAGGTCAGGAGGACTATAATGATTAAGTGATTCAACATTCAAAAAAGTCTACTTCACAATGGCAAAAAAGAAGCCACTGTATTGGTACTGTGTCTCATCTTACTGAAACAAAATGTTTATGTAGTGGTCCATTAATAGAAGTACAGTAACAGAATTTCTTTTCACCTGCTTTTATTGAACTCACATCCTCTCTTTAGGCCAAATCAGTTTTTCATCCATCACTTATTGCTCAAAACATATCCCAATTTGGTACCCCGATTCATTTCCAGTGGCAGTTCAAATTTTTGAAAATGCTTAAAATATGTTTTAATTTAATTTCTACTCCCTAGGCAGGGGATAGGGCTACCTCTTCATTTGTTTTTCTGTTAATATTTTATCAAATAAAAGCATGATTTTTTAAAACTCATTTTTTTATAGAAACTTATTACATAAAACAGATATAAGATTATTTCACATTATCTAAATAAAAAATAAGATTATTTCAATGATAATTATGATTTAATTTTATGTTATTGCATAATGTAAAGCAGGTAAGCATTTTTTTTTTTATCCTTTTTGATTTTGAGATCCCTTTTCGTGAAGCTCATTGTTTGGCAGGAGAGGCTGTTGCCCTTGCAGAAAAACAACATAAAACTATGGATAAATTAACACTAGAAGAAATGCAAACAATCAGGTGAAATTAATTTAACCAATTTCGTTCTTTTTTTGCCAAAGGAATTATTATATTAAAATCATAAATTTTATTGGTTGAGGTTTCATTTCGTATAATAAATTGAATTCTATCACATGCATTTCCTTGACATATACTATTCTAAAAAGAAATTGCAGCACTATGAAAAAATGCTTCAAATATGATAAAACTTAGCTCACAGATAAATAAGTATCTTCTGAAAATATGATTTTAATTTCAAACATAAAAGAAATTTTAGGGTCTCATATTGCTTCATAAATAAATACAAATGAGAGTCAATAAAAAAGCAATACAAAAATTAATAGTACTCCTGAAGTCGACTTTATTTACAGAGCCAATCAAAGTATAATTTTGGAAGGTAAATTTAAACTTTTATCTTTGGGCATCAAAGCAAAAAGGAGTAAGTATTTTTCTATCATTTGTAATCATGCAGGAAAAATACTCATTCCCTGCATTAACGTTCAAAGTTAATTGACTAATTGCCTCCGATGAACTAACCGCTCGACCAATTGACACCCTCAACAAACTAACGCTCAACGAATTGACTCAAGCTATAAAGCTGTCTGCTCTAGCATTTTTACCTCTAGAAGAAATGATGCATTTATCTCTCTCAAACAGCGCTTCAAATGAAGCTAAACCACTATACAAATATTTTGCAGAAACTTGTGTTAGGAAGACAGGTTATGGCACATTAAAGAGGGAGGAATCAGTGGCGTCATCCATTACGATTTCCCCTAACTATGTGAAGTATTCATTATCTTCAAACCTACAACCTAATAACTTAGAAGCTTGGCCAGGAGATTCGAGACTGGTTGAGAGTTACCACTTGGGAGTGTATTCTAGAGAAAGAAAGTTTATAAAAGAAGACCAGCATACACACAAAGGAGTAGAGTAACTGAATGCCGGGAAAAATCCAAGAAAGATGACAAATTCAGAGAGGAGAGACTTGCAAATGTTTTTAGGAGACATGGAACCATTCTTTTCCACGAATTACTCCAAGTGGTTGCTCACAATTTACATTAGAGTTCAAGCAATGAGTTTAATTAATTTTTAATAATTGTATTAGCTGTTATTAGATATTATTTTAATAATTGTACTTCTTCCACCTTTTAATTTTTACAGATGTCACTCTTTTGAGTTACACCACTTAAGAGCTAACCTGAAAACAGCCAATATTGAACTCTCCTTTGATATACAGGGTAAATCAGAATAATGGACCTGATTTCAGAAGTTTTTACTGTGAAATCTAATGAACGTATGTAGCGATGGGTTGATTCAGTTTTAAACCGCGGTTTTCGGTTTTCATTTAAAAACAGAAATAAACCCAAATAATGGAAAAAACATTCGATTTTTATATCGCTTTTAATATCAGATCACATGTATTCTATATTGCATGTATTTTTTAATGGCAAACAACAAAAGATTTTTAGTTTGACCTAAATTTTTTTTTTTTTTTAATAAGCGATTACGAAATTGAAAGAAATCATTCACACAAAATAACATGTAGTAACTAGTAAATATAATAAATTTCCTCAATCATTTCTATATTTAAAATGCACAACAATTCTTTCCAATACCTTCGTTAAAGAACTAACAATCAAATCGATTCCAATTTAAAAATCACTTTTATAACCTTGAGAATCACTTCCCCCCTTTTTGCAAGTGTTTCTGTTTTCCACGTGTTTTTAAGGTATTTAAAACATATAATGTACGAAAGTGTGCCTTCGAGTGCTACATGAAAACTGTGAAAGTTAACCTTTCGAAGCACATGTTTTCGCTTCCTAGCAGCGAGCAATTAAGGCAAAGGGTGTTGACTGGAGAACAAAGATCGTTCTGTGTGCTTGACTATCATGTAAACAGCTCTGGATTAAACTAATGACGAGAAACCACAAATCCACAATAATCATTTTTAAAGGCACTTTGAATGTTTACCTTTCGTAGCACATGTCTCACAATACCAATGTCTATTAGTTTTACAGAATAAACTTTTAAAAAAGGTCCATTATTTTGACTTACCTTGTATTTATTTTGCCATTGAACTTATTTGTTTAAACGCTTTGACAATGCTCGGTTATTTGAGCCCTCACATTTTAAACTTATTTCCTAAATGAGGACTGAGGCCGAAGAATTTTTTCTTCTTCTGGATTTTAGGAGAATAATTCAAAAGGTTTTGTAAATAAATTAAGGTTCTCTTGAATATCAGGGTACTTTCCAAAATTTTTATGTTAGAGAATATATACAGTGCGTCTCTTAATTTAGTGGACACCTGTGAATATTAAGAAAAGCAATAAAAATGTTTTGCAAGATGTTTTTTCTTTTCATTTACTCTTACTTTGGAACAAATACAATATCAAAATGCTCCGCTGTGTTAATTTTAGTCAAAAAATAACAATATATTAAAAAAAAGCAAAAATGTATAAAAAAAAACGTGTCTCTTATTTTAATGGACAATGTTGCCTTTTTTGTTAAAACAAAGTTTTTAATAATTGATTGAACCACTTTTTGCTTGAATAAGTTGGAATACTCTTTCTTTCATAGAAATTATTAATTTATGAATAATGTTAGGGTCAATTTCATACCAAGAATTCATGATTACTGTCTTCAAAGATGATACATCATTAAACTGCCGCCCATCGTTGTATACATTGCGAACAAGAATTCCCCACAAGTTTTTAAAAAGGGTTAGGGTCGGGACTTCTAGATGTCCATGACATAACATCAATATTCTTTGATTTTAGCCATGATTGAGTGGCACGAGAACTACGACACGGTGCATTATCTTGCTGCAAGATCCACTGTTCTCCACATAGAACGCGTCCAAAAGGCACTGCATATTCATTTAATAAATCTTGATATTTTTCAGAATTTAAACAACCAGAAACAAATGCAACTGGCGTCGTACCATTAAATGAGAACCCTCCCCATACCATCACTGATCCTCCAACTTGCACTCGTGATGAAAACACTGCTTTGTCCTTTCGTAAATCATGCCAGTAGGAGTTCAAACCATCAGGTCCATCTAGGTTGAATTTTTTCTCATCGGTAAACATAACACTGAGCCACTCGTCGTCCCAAGTCATGTGCTTTTTCGCCCACATCAAACGTTGCTCCTTGTGCTGCTGTGTCAGTGGAGGTTTACGACATTTTTTCGTGTATGCCAAATGAGAAGAACTTGACAAAATTTTCCAGACAGTGTTTCTCTTAACAGGCAATTTTAAATCAGCTAAAATCATTGAAGCCGAATGTCCTGTTGCTGCAGCTTCGTTTATGATGTGTCTCTTATCGCTTTCTGTCAGTTTTGGTTTGGGTCCACGCTTTTTCGAGCTTCTTTTTTCATTCTCGTTTTTGAGGAATAAACCTATAGTGCTAGCAGGCTTTTGAAGTTGCTTGGCAATTTGTCGAATTGAGCTTCCATCATCTCTAAGTTGCTGAATTCTTCCTTTCTCAAAATCAGTTAGCTTTTTGCGAGTAGCCATGATTAATGAGCAAACTAAAATAATTCATTAGACCAAAAAAATATCTTTTGAGTCATACCAACTGTTGCATATCATTTATCATTGCTTGGAAAATGTCCATACCCCCCTATAGCCAACAAATGTGACTGTCCATTAAAATAAGAGACACGTTTTTTTATACATTTTTGCTTTTTTTAAAATATATTGTTATTTTTTGACTAAAATTAACACAGCGGAGCATTTTGACATTGTATTTGTTCCAAAGTATGAGTAAATGAAAAGAAAAAACATCTTGCAAAACATTTTTATCGCTTTTCTTAATATTCACAGGTGTCCACTAAATTAAGAGACGCACTGTATATTGCTATTTACTAGCAAATATTCTTCCTGTGTAATTTTGATGTTTCAAAAATTATTTTCTAGTGATAAATTCTCTTCTGATGTCCATGATACCTGGAATTACACTAATAGCGTGGAACAATATCAACAATTGGGAGGAACTAGCAGAAATTCAGTACTGGAGCAATGCCGATTATTAAAAGAAAAACTAACTTCATCTATTTCATTGTAAATTTAAAATAGAAAAAACAAACAGCACATCATTTTAATTTGATGTAATTTTTTTATTGAAATCAAATAAAACTAATTAATAAATCATGTTTGCCCAATTTTTCTTGCATCATAATATCTATATTTTAATAAAAATACATGTACATCGGTGCCCATTTTTAAAATGAACACTGAACCTCATCTTCAAATGATGACTGGTATTTTTCTTCAAGGTAAAAGAAGCCAGAAACGTTTTAATCATTAACAACAGTCTATACATTGTATAAATAAATATTTCTTAAAATAAAATTTTGTTACAGCATTTTATAACATGATGCTTACCATCTTTGTTATGCTACAAGAGCTGTAACGCCACTGATCAAGTCTTTTGGCTTAAGCATCACATACAAGATTCACTCACCCTGATGGAACCAATTTCCCTCCTTCCTCTTTCCTGGAAAATGTCAATATATTGGAAAAAGGATCATTAAGAAGAGGAAATGTTAAGATTAAAAACTTGGACAAGAAAGGAGGGAACAGGCCATTTCTCTGTATATTTGTATCTCTCATATTTGAGAAATTAACATTCACAACGACAATTATACCAAAAGATTAAAATAAACACTGTATGAAGTTCACATCCGTGGAAGTGAGTAAAGTCACTGTCACTCTTTAGACTTGTGTTCTCCATTTGCATTTGAATGGTTTGATTCCTTTTTGCTTTTGACGATTTCCTTTGCCACTGAATCCCAGTGTATTTTATTTTCTTCGACATCTTTAGTATTGTCTACAACGAAGGAATCTGGGTTGCCATAATTTGGCGGATTTCCTAATGGATCATATCCAAGGACTGCAAGCATTGGAGCAACACTAGCCATGTCAGTGACGACATCCTTAGGGATATTTCCAACCCACTTGGACAGAGCCTCCAGGTTGACTGGTTTAACCACTTGATCTGTTGACCTCTCCATGCTGAAAAGAAAAAAAAATTACGTTTTAGAAATTTTTTTAAACGACTTTAAGCAATTTATATTTGGGGAGATTGGAGATGGTTACAATACTTTTTAAAAATATTTCCTAAATTTTATGTATTTGTTCAGGTTTAGATAATGTTTATAATTTTCTAAATATTTATACTTCTTGTCATTGAATTCAAACTACATTTAGATTATATTCTTTTAACATTTCGGAGACATTCTAATCACTGAGACTATAATTGCTGTTAAAACACATCATTACTGGATTTGTCGGTCGTTCTGTTGCCAATTTTCTTTGATTTTTTTTTTTGATTTTGACTTCAGATGCAGATAGAGTATCAAAAAGTAAGCAAATATTATAGTAGCACACATGTCCTAAATATTCGTGAACATGGCCAAAACAGTGGTTGAAGTTAAACATTCTGGCTCTGTGATCCGGATCAAATGTTTAATTTTTTACCTCAATCGGGGTAAATTGCAACACGCATTCTAACTTTATTTCTTATGATTAATCATAAAAAGTCACATCAGATTCACAATTATTGCAACAAAGTAGGTGTCCTCGTGTGCACATGACCTGAAAGATGCCATGAATAGCAAAATCAATAGTATTCGTGCTTCTAGTAGACCTATCCGCCACCATGTGGGAAAAACTACATTATCCATCATGCACTTGAAACTGGTATTCACTGAAGCTCCTAATCTAGAGCTTTAGTATTCACTGGTGTCGCTGCTGTGTTTTCAACTGCATACTAGCAATATCCAAGTAAATTTCACATGGAGAAAAAGAAAGAAAATAATAATAAAAAATAAAGCAGTTAACAATAATATTATCAAGTTGTGGGATGTAACTCCCAAGTAAAGAAAAGAAAATTGCCACTGATAATTTTTAAAGAGGTAATGAGTGAAGAAAAATGTGAGGAATTCATTTAAAAATTGGGAAACATATTAGAAACGCTATGTATGTTTGCAGTAAACATTGTTAGAAAGGGGCTTCTACTTTCCAGGTGAGATTCTAGATATTGAATTTCAAGATTGTCGCCTTATAAATAAATTTGATTCAATTAATGCTTCAGGGTTATTGTTTTCATACACTCTTCCATCGGGAGAAATTCTAGAAATTTTTTGAGTTCTACGATTTGAGCCCTGGAAGTATATAAATGTAAAAAAAAAAAAACAAAATAAAAAAAAAACGCAACATCTTCATAACTTTTACCATAATCTCTAGCAATGTTTCCTTTAAGAGTTAATTTCAGTAGACGAGTGATTTACTTAACCCAATCAGAGTTTCTGTTGCCATACGTGAAAATTTCATAACACAGAACCGAGGATTCGCAGTTTACTTCTAGACATTCACAGTCTTACCTTGTGACAAAAACAAAAATGCTGATCACAGAAAAATTTTTAGATGTATGTACAACTCAATTGCAAAAATATACAATCACTAGACAAAAATTTCAATACATCTTTATTTTTGATGTCATTTTTCTCAAAAATGAACGGGAAAATATGAACTGAAAAGAATGCAATAGATTTCCGATATGTAGAAACAGTTTTAAAAAAAATATCAACAAAATTCATCCATTCATATTGTTACAACAAAACATTAAACATAATTATAAAATTATAAAATTCATTCCAAAAAAGTGAATTATTAGAGATGTTTATTGAAAAAAAATCTATTGAAAACTTATTTTTCATTAGTCACGCAGTTATCTAAAAAATGTGCCATAACACATGTGCAATTCAGATTGTTTCTCAGTGTTTATAAGAACTTGGACATTTCAATGCATTGATCAGAATTCGCAACAGCTTCGACAGTTGCATATCACTGTAAGGAATATGATTTGTTCATGTAGACAAACTTTGATAATGCGAGTTTTTCCCACAAAATAAATAAATATATAAATGTGTGAACATTATATGTAAGATGCAATAGTCTCAAGCTTATTTCATAACAACACTATTCGTTGATTTGGGATTTTCAGTGAAACATATTTCAAACCCGGCTATTATACAGGGTGTTTCAAAATTATGTACAATAAATTTAGTGACATATTCTTCAGGTCAAAAGAAGACGAAAATGTTCTATAGCACTTTGTCTGGAAACGATTTATTTACGCGATACAGCCAACTAAACCCGTGGCTCCAAATTACAGGAATTGTTCAAAGTGCCCGCCACCAGCTCGCACGCACGCTTTCGCTCGTTGCATGAGCGACCGTCTGATGTCATGGAAGAGTTCGTCGCCAGCATTACGAACGGTTTGGCATGCATTTTCAATTCGTTGTCGCAGATCCATAATGTTAGGAACTTCTGTGCTGTAGACCATGGAAGAAATATGACGGGTGCTTGTCTGTGGTTCATCATGCATGATGTCAATTATCACATTCTCCTCATCCGGAGAATGTGCTACAGGCCGCACTTGTCCTGTTTGACGGCCAAAGGAACCACGCTCCCTCAAATGTCTGTCGACAGATACAAATGTTCGGTTATTTGGCAAACGTCTATTCGGAAAGCGTTCTTGGTAGAGTCTTCTTGCTTCCACAGCATTTCCGTCCGCAAGACCATACATTAGGTGCATGTCAGTGTATTCTACACTGGAATACGTGTACATGACTTTTTTTTACGTAAATCGTAATGCGTATGTCAAAGCACGCAAACGTTCTGAAATTGATATTCCTAGTGGATGTACAGTAGTGAAACTACAGTAATGGAAACAACCGTACACAACTAATGGAACAACCCTAAAGTAGGTTTAAATGGAACAAACCACTCAACCTAGTGTTGGGTCGAAACGCTGGAACTGTTAAAATGTCGTCCGCTAACTACCGTGCTTCCCTACTGTATGATATTGGATTACTCGCAAACAAATCGTTTCCAGACAAAGTGCTATAGAACATTTTCGTCTTCTTTTGACCTGAAGAATATGTCACTAAATTTATTGTACATAATTTTGAATCACCCTGAAAGGTAGGTCAAGAATGAAATACCATGTACAGTTTGTAGCGGGGAACAATATTTTTCCTATAAACATGGGTTCGGAAATGCATCCTTACAGAGATAATGCAACTTGTATGAGGTAGGAATGGATGTGCGTTACCCGGACGGCAATGGTAGGGTCCATGTAAATCAGGATCTAAACATGTAAATTGTTCGTGTTCTCTCCTTTAAAAGAGAGGAGACGAAACATGTAACTCTATTGTCGTACAATGGATCGCTTGACTAAAGTGGAGCTGGTGGACATGCATCTCGTCTACGCCGAGGCACACGATAATGCTACTAAAATTGTTACAGCATGTGGAGAAGTCCATGATTCTCCGGATATCTTCACCAGAGTTCGCGAGAATCTCATCCGCAGACTAAACACCTGCATCGAGGCTCAGGGTCGGCATTTTGAATACCTACTGTAATGTCATTCCTACCTCGTACAAGTTGCTAAGGATGCATTTCCAGACCCATGTTTATAGGAAAAATTTTGTTTCCCGCTACAAACTGTACATGGTATTTCATTCTTGACCTACCTTTCTGAATCACCCTGTATATTGTTAATATATATTTTTTGGTTGGTCCCTTGAAATATATATTAACGAGGTTTTACCATATATATTTTTGATAGTAATTTATTTTAAATTATTATTTAATTAATTTTTTCCATTATATTTTGCTTCATTTCTCTGTTGAGGCTTTTATTGTGATTTTTATATGTATTATATGGTCTCAACCTTTAAATGTCAATTATCCATGATATAGTTTGCTGAAGCAAGCATTATAAGTGCAGTTTTAACACTTACTTAAGCAACTGATTAAATTGTATTAAAAATTAAAATTCACTAAATTGCTTTGGCTAATAAAGACCTCTTCATTTTCTTAACCTTAAGCAAAAATTAAGAAAATTTCCGTAAATATTCTACTATAATGTGCTTCTTGTATAATATGATTCCACTTTTAGAGCCCAAAAAAACAGCAAAAAATGTTATCATCTTGTAAAATGCAATCCCCATTTTTGACTCATTGCAAGAAATAAAACATGCAAAAATATACAGAAAACTTCTTTATTTTTTACATTTTTAAATATGCATAACCTGGATCCTTACAATTAAAAACCTCCAAAATATGATTATTATCACCCGTGTCTTCAATAAATAATATAAATTGGCATGGACAGACTTCTTTTTGAGAGGTCACAAATTTTTAAGCTTTCTAGTAGAATATTTACGGTAATAGTTTTTCAATGAGAATAGAAAAAAAAGTAAATGCTATAATTTACTTTGATAAAGAGATGCCACCAGGTTTGTTGATGAACTGCTCATGATGGAGAACAGATTCATTCCAAGGTATTTCCAAGAAAGAAAGTACCTTTTCCATCCACTCGCGTGGGTGGAGGACTAGCTGCTCATAATAAACCCTCATGCAGCGCGATGGACCAACTTGTTTACACTGGAGGTACATGTGGTTGACTGCTGTGTTCCATTTGGTGAGACACTGTCGAAAATCTTTAAGATCAAAGCCAGAAATTGTAACCTGCAAGCCAAAATAATAAGTTTTCAATACGAGTAAATATCATATATAATATCAATTACAAATTTTATATGAAACTTCTAAGTTTATAAACTAAAGCCTGTCAACAAAGGAATGTCCCTACTTTAGTTTGCTATATTTCTTTATTATAAAAATGATGGATGTAAAAGAAAATAAGGACAAAGGAAGTGATATTATTCAAAATCCCTGGAATAAAAACAAAATTGGACGCAGAATGGTAAAATCCTGAAAACAGCTGACATTTCAGGGTTTCACCACTCTGTGTCCGATTTAGTTTTTAATATAAAAAATAATAAAATTTTAACATTTTTTAAACTTATGAATATTACAAATGTTCAATGGCACCCCACCATTTAGTTACTCAAACAATATTATGATATTCAAACTCCTCCCAAAATTCTCTCCAGTATGTCAGTCATTACAGTTCCCACTACTGCTATGATTTGAGTTAACTTCTCCAAGTTTCAACAATGGTGGCCTAAACATGGTGTCTTTCATAAACTCCATACAAATTACGCATAAAATATTTGTTCAGATAAATTAATCATAAAAATTTTTTCCTTACTACAACAAATCTTGCTGGAATTAAAAAATGATGAAGCTATTTGGGGCTATTATAAAATGGTGAAAATTATTACTTCAACAAATATTGAGAATACTGTGTGTTTCAAAAGTTCCCGAATGCCCCTTCTGTATATAGGGAAAGCCTAACTTATGACAGCAGGAGTAATGTTCGGCCAACCACTAAAATAAACCATGTGCTGAAATAAATTGCATAAAATCACCTCTCGTGCAAAGGAGAAACATCTCTGCTCGTTCTTGCATACTGTATTTCATTTGTTTGTTTTTACGCAATAAACGGTTTTTAAACTGTTACTGTACCAGTATAAGCTTAATACTGTATACAGTAAAATAAAACTTCTAGTATTTATTACTTTAACCTTTTATTTCACTCCCATAATTGTGTATTTGCATTTACGTAAAATAAATAGCAGGATTCATACGACTGGGAGCATCCATTAATTGAAAAAAAGAGGTTGAGAGACAGTGGCTCCTGTCTACTAGCCCTTCAGCATAACTGCAACAACAGTACGTTATGCAGGGAAAGTCATCTCCTGCGTCCAGGAACTTTTGAAACACACTGTATAATAACAGTGGTTAAAATAAAAATGTATGAAAATATTTTTAGAACAGTTTTAAAATTTTATTTGGGTAAATTCATATTGATTATAAATTTTCAACAGCACATGAGATTGGTCAATTCTCTTGAAAGTGCATGGGGTTGCTTAATAGTAATTTGCAGGAAAAGCGAGAGAATTGAATTTTTATTGTCCATTATGAGAGAAAGCAGTTCTTAGTAAGCAGTTCTAGTAGGTTTCTACTGGTAGCTGTTGCCATGCAGACTGTAAAGCATCCGACAGATGTTGAAGAGTACGCGGTGGTTGTTCCATAGCACACATATGACGATCAAAATGATCCCAAAGGTTCTCAATTGGGTTGAGGTCTGGGGAATTAGGGGGGTAGGGTAGTAGTTGGAACTCTTGATCGTGTTCCTCAAACCACCCCCGAACAACTGCAGCTGTATGACACGTTGCATTGTCTTGGTGGAACGTACCATCCTCCTCTGGGAAGACAGTTGCCATTATGGGTAAACTTGATCTGCAATTATAGATAAATTGGTTGAGTGCCTTCCACAGGGCCCAGAAAATGCCATGAGAACACTCCCCACACCATGACACTGTCGCCACCAGCCTGGATTTGCCCAACAATGGTTGCAAGATGCTTGTTCTCGGTGGTTTCTTGCCTTACCCACCAATGGCCATCACTTCTGTGGAGCAGAAATCGTGACTCATCGGAGAAGGCAACCTTTTTCCAGTCAGAAGTGGTCCAGTTTCTGTACTGTTGGGCAAATTGAAGCAGTTTTTGGCGATGAACCTTTGTCAGCATGGGTGCGGTGACCATCCATCTGCTGCAGAGGTCCATATGTAGCAGGGTCCTCTGTACTGTGGTTTTAGAGACATGTCTGGTAGCACCCTCGTTGGTTTGAGTGGCAAGTTGGTCCACTGTAGCTCTTCGGTTGGTCTTCACACACCTTCGCAGCTGAAGTTCACCTCTCTCATCAATGGCATGTGGTGCTCCAGTTCCTATACCATTTATTCTGAACGGTCCCATTTTCCCAGTAATGGTATACTTTAACTACAGCAGCACGTTCGCCACCCTTGGTCTGAATAGCCTTTGATCATCCCCTTTTCCAGATCTGATAAATCACGTTTCTTACCCATTGCAGCAATGAGTGATATGTTTTTAACATAGTGGAAATCTACCTTATATAGTCACCTAACCAATTCCCAATACGTGACATAGTTCCTTGGCTGGGCAACCCCGAAGACAAATGTAGGGGATGGTCATAATAATGTGACTCGACCCTTATGAGCCAATCTAAAAGCCAGTCATGATAGTTAAATATATCTTCATGATTTTTTAGAAAATGGATGCTTTAATTACAAAAAAAATGTAAAAATTCAACTTGGTTGTGTAAATATAAATTAAAGGTATTTACGTATCAAGGATATTGTAATACAGTGCTCCCTCTATATAACGGCACTCTACATAACGCCAAATTTATAACTCGACATAATTGCAAGTCCATATAACGAAGTTTTTTTCCGGAAAATAAAAATTGCAAACTCATTCTTGTCTGCAGTTTTCATTTTCATGAAAAAAACTTTCGTTATATGGACATGCAATTATAAATTTGGCGTTATGTAGAATCCCGTTCTATAGGGGGAGCACTGTATTTATTTTATTTATTATTATTACACTGTATTATTATTTATTATTACAGTCGAACCCAAGTGACTCTGATAACTCAAATTCCTGGTTAACTTGAATGATACTTCAAGCACAGAATAACACAGAATGAACAACTCAGCATTTCAATGGTAGTGACCTTGAAGCAGTGCTCCTAACAGATGGGTGAACTCGTGGGTTCACTTAGCGTAGGAATAGCATTGGGAAAGAGGTGCTGTTCGGATATATTTCATTATTATATTTATTTTTCATTCTTCATTTTAATTTCAATAAATAAAAAAGTTACCTTTAAGTCTGTATAGAATTTGTTTCATGTATACAATGAAAATACAAACATTTAAGACATGTTTGCTTATCGAATTAAAACTTTCAAAGTGATCCGTTTATTTGGATAATATTATTAATTAAAAAGTTAACTTTTGATTTAACATGTATCTTTTGTTAAAGTGTATTCAGAATTTTTGTACGTTTATAAAGAAAATAAAAGCTTTTTAGCGTCATGTTTGCTTAATTGTATAACTAAAAATGGCAGTTTCTCACGATAATTTCATTAAATGAAAAATGAAAAGCCTTCACATTATTGACTAAAATGCGATCACGATTTTTCGGTGTACCATAAAAATAAAAGCATTTTAATCTGTAAGATTATTTTCAAAATTGAAATAAAGCCGCTTTCTTCGATTAATTAAGCAAAGTTATTAATCAGTACTAATATTATAAATGTGAAAGTGTTAGTTTGTTTGTTTGTCCTTTTTTCATGTCGATACGGAATGACAGATTGATGTGGTTTCTGTATGTAGATAGTCGGAGGGCTCAAGAGTGACACAGGTTGCTTTTTACAACGGGAAAATATCTCTTTCCCATGGGAAAAGACCGCTTTCCTAAACCCTTTTAAAATTACCTGCTTTTGCTTTGTAATTCCCCTTAACAGAGGCGCAGGCAGGCGAAGCCGTGGGTAACAACTAGTGAAAGAATATTTTCAACATCATTTTACAGGAAATTTCTCCCTTTTACAAGAGATTTCTTCAACCTTTTTACAAGAAATTTCTCAGTGCTCTGCTAAATAGCATTATAATTGTCAACCCCAAAACATATAAAATAATTAAAATGAATTTCATTGTAAAAAATAAAAATTTGATTCCCTGAAAATTTTCTTTTTTAGCCTTTTATGACCCTCTTGTTCATTATCTTTATGGACTGGATAGACAGGGGCAACCAAGGCGATGAGCGTGTTTGTGTGGGCGACTGCTTGGTGGAGAGGTTGCTTTTTGCTGACAACCTTGTCCTCCTTGGGTCTTCTCGCACCAACCTTCACATGCACTGGACCGGTTTGAAGCCAAATGTGAAGAGGGTGGGATGAAGAACACTTTGGCTAAGACTGAGATTCTTGTTCTTTCAAGACAGGCTACTCAGTACCCTCTTCATGTTAGGGGAAACCCAGTGAGACAGGTGGAGAAGTTCAAGTATCTCGGGATTGCATTCACGAGTGATGGGCGGCAGGATAAAGCATTGGATGTTCAGCTCGGTGCAGCAAGCTGTGTCAGACGTGAACTGTGGCGATCTGTGGTAACGAAACGCGAGCTGGGAAACAAAGCCAAGCTCTCAGTTTTCAAATCTATCTTTGTTCCCATTTTCACCTATGGTCATGAGTCTTGGATAATGACCGAAAGAGTGCGATCGCGGGTATAAGCGGTCAAAATGGGAGGTGTGGCAGATGTTACCCTACTAGATAGAGTGTACAGCAACACAATAAGGGAGTATTTAACTGTTGAGCCGCTACTTCTCCGCATTGAGAGACCTCGGTTGCACTGGTATAGCCAATTGATACGGTCTTCCTAGGCAGTTGTTATTTTCCAAGCCAGTGGTTATTGACTATCTTATCTTATAAGAGCAGGTAGGTTAATCAATGGTGAAAAACCAGAGATTACCTAGGCACTTATTCCATGGGTAAGAGACTAAGGGGTCAGCCTAGAACCAGATGGCTAGACTACATGAAGAATCTGGGTTTGAGTCGCTTGTGTGTGTATTACCATGGAAGACATGTGCCTCATGGCAGAAGATCGTGACCGCTAGAGTCCTCCATAGGGCTGCTCCCCCCGCGACCCTAATGGATAAGTAAATGATAACTCGTATACCAATGAGATTAAAATCAAATGTAAATTAATTATACTGGTTTTTTTTTATGAATTTTATTTTTGTTATATTATCTTGTTGAAGTGTGAAATTTCTTAATTTTTGTCAACATCACTTACTTCAATGTAATTATCATTAAAATATATAGTATATATTTAAGTGTATATATTTAAATGTTGCATTCTCATGGCTTTTGTCACTTATTTTGCTTATCACTTTCTCAATGAAACCAAATTAAAGTAGGTCAAATTAATTCTGTTATTGAAATTTGATTAGTTTGTGAGTGAAATTACTATATTTTAGAAAAAAATATTAATACATTTGTCAGGTCTAAATGATTTAAATGTATATTGTAAACTTAACAGGCAGTCAGCTGATTGTCAAACAAGTTACTCAAGCATTTAATTAGAAGAATATCTATTTTTCCTCCGTGGAAAATATTTTTTTCTTGACACCGAAAGATTACATGTCATTCATTTCAAGCTTCAGTGTGATCAGGACAGTTTCAGTTAATTACAGACCTAGAAATCATTAAAAATTTAGAAAAAGTCGTAGTAAGCTCCATTGAAACACAGGGTGCAAATTACACCCATCTGTCGGAGGGTGCCATCGTCTGCTCACTACCATTGCTTAGCATGGGAAATGAAGAAGCTGTTTATTCTGTGCTTCTAGTCTCATCCCCCAGAGTATTTAATTAATAGAAATTTTACTCGTTAACTCAAACAAATTTTTAATAAATCCAGGATAACTCAAAGAAATTTTTGGTTTTAGTGAATAGATATTCATGAATTTAAAGCACAAACTATATTAAAATATTTCAAGAATTAATACAGTATGGACCAAGTTCAATTGTTCATCAACTTTCACGTTAGATCCAGGAGAGCTCCTGCGACCCCACCCCCTTTTCCCTCTCTCCTCACATGCAATCATGTAGGCCAGATGTACATAAGAAGATCTAAAAATCTGTATTTTTATAAATTAAAAGATATTATAAAAACATTACACAAGCTATTCGAAATTAATTCAAAAAATATTGAAGAATTAACATGAAAATAAAAGTTATGCAGTTTGACTAAAGAAATGATATGTCTGTTGCTTTACAGTATCTCTCCTCTTCTTTCCAAGTTATATCAAAGTGGGCCTATAATTCAAGAAGTCTCCTCGAAAAGTTTTGCCAGTTGAAACTTTATTTCGTTTTTCAATTTTAAGTTTATGTCCACATGACAAAGAAAACGATGCAAGAATATTTTGCTGTCGCTGGCAACCATGTGGAAATCGAAACTTAACGTGAACACAAAATTGAGAATCGAACTTGTTGATTGCCAGTGTTCAGTTGGAGAATTTTTAAATGCAGTAAACGATGACAGAAATTTGAGAAAAAAAAAGTGAATTCTCTATAAATTCTTAAAAATCGCAAAAAGATGCCTTATGAAAATGTTTACAAGCAGGAAGTAGATTCGAAGAAGTGTTCCAAAAACCACGGAGCTAATTTCGTGTTTGAACAGATTGCATTTTTACTGGGTCCTTACTGTAATTGTATACGGTTCTTGGTTCTCATTAAAATTAATCGAATTTATAGATGTGTTGTGAGTATCAAGTAGTCTTTGTACTTGTCATGTAGCCTCATTTTCGATTTTCTGGTTAATTCGAAAACCTGTTAACTCAAATTTTTTATGTGGTCTGCTGAAAATTTTAGTTATCAGGGTTCGACTATATTTGGAATGTTGCTTCATCCGGGAAGGCTACATTTTTTAGAAAATCATTTTCTGGGTCAATACGGTACAATGCCTTGTCCCAAGATGATTACATTAAGTGGTGCGTACTGTATTAAGTTTTCAAATGGCAAGTAATATGTCATTAGACTGAAAATGATGAGAAACAAAAGAAGATAGAGCTAATTTACATTTACTAAATATTTGGAAGAGGTAACTTAGAAATTTTTAAAGAAGTGTGAAATGAAATTAACTTAAATTTTCACATATGCAATCATTAAATGTAGAATAATTTTGTTTCCATCATTCGATAGCATATTTTGATGAATTACTGCGTATTGGTAATGCATAGCCATATATATTATTCTTCCTTTGGTTCAATAACCGTTGGATGTAAATCTCAAAGGGCTTGAGGACGAGTTTGTCAATGATTTAATCTCATGCATAACTTTTTAAGGATCATTCTGAGGATCACACAAGGCATTTGTAACTGACGAGATGCAGTCCTCATTGATTTTTTTTGGGCTGCATTGAAAGGCTTCCCACACTTGCTCAACTCTTTCTTCCGATATACTAGGCCACCCCTGATCTTTTCTCATCATGTAAAAAGGGGTCTCCATAAACCTGGAATGCCATCGCTTTATATTCCCAAAAGATGGTGGATCCAAAGGTGATCTAGAACAAGGTGGGGGTCAGTTTGCCGGAAGTGGTAAAAATTGCCTTACTGCGCAAGCGTATTTTGACGTCACTGGATGACATCGGAACCAATACCCGCTAAATCGAAACCTCAACAGAAACCAAAACATGGCGGCAATGAAAGCAGTCGTGCGATAGCGACACTTGACGACTCGTTCATTTCCTTCACAATTCTCATCCTTTATATTATATATTTTAATTAAATAATAATGCCATTATAAGGAGGGACTTATGTAATTTATAATTATTGTAAAATGTACTTACGTATTTCTTTTTAATGTGAACACAGAGTTAATGTTAACTATCCGCACATCGCACGATGACTGATCATGCGACCAAGGTAAGTGAAATTTACTGTGACTAAATAGAAAAAGGGGTATATATATCAGTTCGTTAGAGGGGGGGGGGGTCCTTAAAATATAAAATCATATACCTCGCACGATGTGCAGATAGTTAACATTAAGCGAACACAGAGACAAGGACGATAACTTATTCCTCGTTTTCATTAGGCCTAGTTATCATTCCTCGTTAAGATTTCGAAATTGATTTGTCGGAACCATTGGCAGTTAAGAGACAGATAATAATTTCGATATTACGAGGGTTGTACCAAAAGTAAGGTTCCCATATTTTTTACAAGTAGAAAACATTGTTTATTGTTATTAATTTATACATCGTTGAAAAGCTTACACTGTTGTCTATTTTTCAACATAGTCTCCATTTTTTTCGACACACTTTTGAAGACGGTGCTCCAGCTTTTGCATTCCTAAGTCGAAGAAGTCTCCCGCCAATCCGTTGAGGAAGTGTGTGACCTCTGCTCAGACTTCATCGTCGCTCTTGAAGCGTTTGCCACCTAAGTGTTTCTTTAGCTTGGGGAAGAGGTGATAATCGCTGGGGGCTAAGTCCTGGCTGTACGGGGGATGGGGCATAACAGTCCACCCAAATTTCTTCAAAAGCTTCTGTGCTTGACGAGCGACGTGGGGTCGAGCGTTGTCGTGAAGAAGCACTACTCCCTCCGTCAGTCGTCCTCTCCGGAAATTCTGGATTGCTCGCCGGAGTTTGGTCAATGTTTCATAATATATGTCTGAGTTTATTGTCATCCCAGGTTGCATGAAATCGATGAGGAGTACCCCCTTCCGATCCCAAAACACAGTCGCCATAACCTTTCCTGCCAACTGCGTTTGTTTGAATTTCTTTGGTGGCGGTGAACCAGAGTGACGCCACTGACGAGATTGTTGTTTTGTTTCGGGGGTGTAATGAAACACCCACGTTTCATCTCCCGTGACGATAGAGTCCAACAACTTCTCCTTGTTGCCTCGCCCCTCACATTGTTGAAGAAACTTGCGAGCACAGTCAAGGCGTTGCTCCTTGTGTCCGTCAGTCAGCATCCGGGGGACCCAGCGAGCACACACCTTGCGATAACCCAACGTTTCTGTTAAAGTTCTTTCAATTGTGCCGTGGGAAGCTTCAGGAATGCGTTCAACAAGTTCACGGACAGTGACCCTCCGATCTTTCAGCAGCTCACTGTTGCTGTTGATCTTCTGGGCAATCGAATCCGAAACCGGCGGTCTTCCACTCCGTTCTTCATCGTGAACTTCCGTGCGACCCTCAGCAAAAGCCCTGCACCATTTTCGGACGTGCTGAACGGACATGCACTTTTCACCATAAACCTCAGTCAGTTGCCGATGAATCTCCACGGGCGGTAACTTCCTTGCGTGGAGAAACCGGATTACTGCTCGAACCTCGCACTTGGCGGGAGCGGCGATCAACACTTCCATCTCTGACGGCTGCCAAGCAAACACTGAGCGCCGTAGCGAATCGCTCGAGAGTGGGGCTCGAGAGTGCGGGAACCACTGCGCACGGCACTGTTGTCGGATTTAGCCTAGCACCTTCCCTCGAGGCTGTAGCTCATTGGGAACCTTAATTTTGGTACAACCCTCGTATTTCATAATAACTGTATTTATGCAGGCATTAGGAAATATTAATTTATAAAATAGTAAGTTACAAATAAACCTTTCTCAGAAATACAACGTAAGAGTTTTGTTTTTTACGTGAAAACGTTTTCTTTTGTGACCAGAATAATGGATAACGCACACTGCTGGAAGTAAAGCTATAAGTCATCCAGTGACATCACAATATGCATGCGCGTTAAGCACTTCTGACAAACTGGACTTACCTCTTATTCTAGATTACCTTGGGTGGATCCTTACCAAATATTGTTCTGAAGTTTCACTGCATATGAATAACAGAATTACTTTGATATACCATGCCACAAACTGAGCTTTTTCACTCCTTTAGGGCACTATTTTGAAAACCTGACTGCAGTGCCCTAAGCATCTCCCTCTATCGGCAATAATAAACTACAAAATAACTTTCTGAGTTTATCCATTATTTCCCCACAAACAGTTTCATTCCAAGGTTAGCATTTTTTGTTGGTGATTTTTTTTTAAATATTAACAAGATTTTGCGCCCACCATGTTTAAACATATAAACCAAAATTTTTCTTTTAATTATATAATTCCACCAATAATTATGAAACAAGACAGTAACTAAATTAATAAAATTTTAGATAAATACACATGCTTTAGCTTATACTAAATATTGGTAATCATTTGCATATAAGCAATTAGGTGGCAACACTTTTTACTATGACTTAGTGTTTATTTAAATAGACAAACAGTCAGACCTCGGATATTTGCGAGGTTAATTTCCAGAACCGATCGCGAATGAGGAGGATTCACGGATGTTTGGTAGTGTCACTAAAAATGGTAATACATGCCTATTTCTATAGTTGAAACCCTAAATATGATCCTAGTCATGCTCCCAAACACTTTAATTTTATTTAAAAGTTAGCTTAATTCATTACCCTTAAAAAAAAAAAAAAACCCAACAAAGATTGATGTAAAAATAGAGTATACTATTGCCTAAAGGATATTTTTCACACAAGCACATTTACAGTACAGTATGCTAGTGTTGCCCCTACTAATTCATTGGACACTTAAAAGCATGAAAACTTATAAATTACCACTAAAATAAAACCTAAATACTTCTGTAGGATTTTTCGAGGATTTTGCAGAAGCAATAAGTTTAGTTCCAATGAAATTTTCGCTATCTGTGAATTCGCAAGTCATGAAGCGCAAATGTCCAAGTTCTGACTGTACACAATTTTCTTTAATACAGTACGTAGAATTTCTACCTTTCTGGTAATTATAGAATGCACTGTTGCCCTTCCATCTCGTATCATGAAAATAAATTTGGAAGTAGGAAAGAGCTTTGATAAGTACACAGCAGATTTAAGGGTAAATGGATCCTTATTACAGAGTCGTGGAGCAGGCTCTCCATGTTTAGCAATAATTTCCAACATAAATGCCGCCATTGCTGAATCTAGCACCTACAAAATAATAATAATAGCATCTGTATAAAATGACTTCATGAATACAGGAATCAATATAATTGCATAAAACATAAGCCACATGTTTTTATTCTGTCTAGAAAGATTGCAAGGGGGAGGGGGTATCATTTTTTTCATTTTTAAATGATGCCAAAGATTTCTATGCTATTGTTTAAGAGGGTAATTATAAAAATATAAAAATCTTTAATGAAACTATTTATTTCCTTAGAACATTTTTTTCTCAAAGGTTTTGTTAAAAGTTAAAGGAAGCTGAGTGTAAATTTAAAGATATTGGCTTAAATTTATTAAAAATTAAGTACCTCATTGCTAAGACCAGCTTCAATGAGGCGAGCCGATTCTTTAGCTGACTTGGACCATTGCTGACGCATCTGCAGCAACCGTGGAATGACACGTGTCTCTTCACCACATCTGATATCTGGATGAGCATCTAACATGGCTCGAATCAGCGTAGTCCCACTGCGGGGCATTCCTCCGATAAATATCAAAGGCATATTCTGATCATAGACATAGAGCTTGCTGTCTGACCCGTATGTTAAGCTCTGTAGAATGAACAAAAACAAATATCAGGTTTTGGTATATGATTTTTATTATGAAGAAATACCAGTACATGCATTTTTATACTTATAATACTGTTCTCCCCATGGTCTTTATAATGGGCCACATCACCCACTTGACATTATCAACCACCTAGTTAGTAAAATGTAAAAATTTCTGGGGAGAACACTGCTTATAACACCGGGTGTTTCTAAATTATCTCCTGTATTGTACATGTTTAATACTCAAAAACTATTACAGATTTTAACGTGATTTTTTTTTTTTTATTCACAAAGAAAAACTCAAAAAGTTTCTTAGCCTCGTGTGAGTTGATAATGAAACACCCGGATGGCACGTGGTATCATTGTTGGCGCGTTGTTCCATTTTTTGCAAGACGCAGTAAATGGTGGCGAGTGTTCAAGAAAAAGCTCAATGCGTGTTATGGCTTGCATAATTTAAGTCAATAATTACAGTTCACAGAATATTCAAAACAAAGTTTAAAAAGGATCTTCCAAATCATAAGTCAATTAAGCTATGGCATGAAAAATTTTTAAACACAGGCAGCCTGTTACACAAAAAGGGTGCTGATAGACCTTCAGTGACACCACAGAGAGTAGAAAAAGTCAGGGAGGCGTTCGATCGTAGTCACTATAAATCACTTTGCCAAGCGGCTCGTCAACTGGATATGCCAATGACATCCATACATAAAATAGTGAAGCACCGCCTTCGTCTTACACCCTACAAAATCCAGATGATGCATGAACTGAAGCCAGATGACCGACCGAAGTGCAAGAAGTTTGCTGAGGATATGCTCCAAAAAATCGACAATGATCCCAGCTTCCTTGAGGACATTTTGTTTTCTGATGAGGCAACATTCCATACTTCCATCACAGTAAACCGACACAACTGCCGCATTTGGGGCTCACAAAATCCCCACGTTCTTAGGGAGCATCTACGTGACAGCTAAAGGTTAATGTTTGGTGCAGTTTAATGCATAACCGAGTAACCGGGCATTTCTTTTTTGCTGAAGACACCATTACTGCTGCAATCTACCTAGATATGCTGGAGAACTACCTGATTCCACAGGTGGAAGAACTGCAGCCCATTGAAATTTATTAAGGAATGCTAAGAAACTTTTTGAGTTTTTCTTTGTGAATAAAAAAAATCACGTTAAAATCTGTAATAGTTTTTGAGTAATAAATATGTATAATACGGGAGATAATTTAGAAACACCTTGTATAGTAACTCACATAATACAGGAGAATCTTTTTGCACTTGACCCATGAAAATGCGAATATCTCCAAGATTATTCATTAATTGTAATTGATACCCATTGTGATTGGAGCTCTCATATAAAATACGTAACTGCCAGCATTACTGGTTATATTGGAGCTCTAGCTTACTTAAGATATTTTTTTACCATTACCCCTCCTTAAAAAAACTTAAACGAGGGGATATCAGAAGTTAACGCCATTTATTTTTTAACGGAGGAAATATAGTCGCTGTGTAAAAGTTAACATAACTAAAAAGAAGGCTGAGTATATGCACTGATATTGCATAACAAGAATTGTTTCTGCGCACGCACACTACGAGATATCTAGCAGTCATTTTACAAATGGCTGTCGCCATCACATCGTCTAAAGTGGAAGAACAGCGAGCTGTTATAAGGATTCTTTTCACAAAAGATAAGAATCCTGCTGAAATTCATGGGGAAATGGTAGAAGTTTATATTGCCGACTGTCTGGACTATTCCAATGTGTGCAAATGTTATAAAATGTTTCGGGAAGGAAGAGTTAGCCGTGCTGATAAACAGTGTTCTTAGCGGCCTGTGTCAGTGGCAACACCAGCCATTATCCAGGACGTTAACAACACAATCAGAGAAGACCATTGCATTTCCTTGAAAGAAGCGAGTGAAACATTTCACATATTCTATGGATCTGCATGGGATATGGTGCACGAGAAGCTTGGAAACTGCAAAGCCTGTTCGCATTGGATTCCAAAAAGTCTGACACCAGAACAGACCGGCAACAGAAATGTGTGCAGTCTGCAACATCTGCAATGGTACAACCAGCAAGAAAATGGATTTCTGAATGGCATTGTCATAGGAGATGAGTCCTGGGGCTTGCACTTCATACCTGAGACTAAAACTGCAAGCATGAGACTAAAACATCCACATTCTCTGGATTGCAAAAAGTTTAACGTTTCTCCTTCAGCTCGGAAGATTATGCTTACAGTGTTTTGGGATATGCAAGGCATTCTACTCGGAGAGTTCCTGCCTCGTGGGTCAACCATCAACGCCGCTCCCTATTGCGAAACATTGATTAAACTGTGGCGTGTGATTCGGGATAAGGAACCAGAAAAAGAAAACGATGTTCGACTTATTCTTGACAATGCACATCTGCATATGGAGAATGTCATCAAAGCAAAACTGGTCCGTTTCGGTTGGGAGGTTCTGAACCACCCAGCCTACAGTCCGGAATTAGCGCCCTCGTACTACCACTTCTTTGGTCCCATGAAGAGATTTCCGGGTGTATTCACAGCCGACGGAATTTTATGAGCGGGATATTTTGAAACTGGTGCTGCGTTGAGATAAACGCCTAAATCGTCGTGGTGCCTATGTGGAAAGTAGATAAACACTTGTGGTTTCAGCTGTTCATAGTTGTTTACCTGTGTGTTTTGTGATTTTTCTTTGAAAATAATAAACAGTGTTACTTTCTGATATCCCTTCGTAATTCATTTATTAATAGCGGTATTAATTATTGTATTGAAGTTTAGGGGAAAGCATGTGATTCTCATATTAAATCATTTCAAGTTTTTACAGAATAAAGCATTAAGACTTAAGTTTAAAAAAATCATGCGTTTAAAAAGTAAATTTGCTTGCATATAGACAAATTGCACAGAATCCATTGAACTACAATTACCATTTAAGTCTACGAAGAGAGTGTAGGACATGGCAGTGCTCGACCTGGCGCCAGAGCCAATATCACGATTTCCCTCCCTCCTTTCCCAATGTTCCACATTTTTTTGACACAAATTTCATAATTATACATTCTTAACTTGCTGAAATATTGTAGTTTCTTGGGTCTAGTGCTGAAAGAATCACCTTGCACATCATATGAGGATCTCAGTGGAATAAATGATACAAGTCCATTTTTGCAAAGAGAAAACATCTTTTATTTAGAAGAAAAATTATACAATACCATCTGTTGAATTAAGCAATACCCAGTGAGTTCAACTTTAAAGGTAAATTCTATGGTTACATACTAGTTTGCTTGACACAAAAGATGAAGATATCAATAATTGATTAGCCTATATAAAAATTTTCAATTCAAACCCAAAATTCATAAAATATACGAAAAACTTTCATTTTCCCTTCCACCTATGATAGAGAGGTACCTGGTCATTTTGCCGATGGCCATTTGACTAACAGACATTTAACTGACGGACATTTCACCGATGGACATGTGACATTCAACCAATAAAGAAATACCCGCATTTCACTGACAATTGAACATTTGACATAAAGAGATGTTTTCAGCAATATAATTAGTTTAATGAAGGGGAAAAAAACAACTTTTCAGGAGGTTATTTTGTAAACAAATCTTATATAGATTATGATACAAATCTGTTTAATTCTTTTCATTAAGCAAGCATATTGTATTGTATCAATAAAATTATTCTTTTTTGTATGTCTTTTTAAATAAATATTTGTTCTATCATTTTCGTTATTAATTAAAAATACAAAATGAATAAAAATTAAGATATAATAAACAAAAATAATTAATCAAAATCAAAATAAAAAGCTGACGTTTCGGATAGAGACTAAAATGGGGATTGCATTATACAAGAGGATAAAATTTTAACTGGTTTTTGAGGTCTGAAAGTGGAATCACATTATACAAGATGCGCATTATAGTAGAATAAATATGATATTTAGGAATTATAGAAATTTAAGGATATTTTATGGTAAATAAATTGTAGAATGATTTAGGAGTTTTTATTTGTCATGGCAGATAGTGAGGCTTGTGCAGTGAATGTGGCTTGTATATTGTTTTTTCGTAATTTTTCTTGAATTTTTAGCTAGTGCGACTTATATTTCAGAAAATACGATACACAGCCAATTGAAGACCAATTTGAAAACATTCTATATGGAAAACAGGTTAGCAAAATCATGCGGTATGTAGACTCATTCAAGGTTAGAGTCAAAAGTACTCCTTCAGAAGAGATTCCCAGCAGGTTCTCATACAGGGAACTCGTCATGTTGAGGTGATTTTTCTGAATAACAGGGAGGGGAGACCAAAGAGCTAATCATTCATTTTCGAAGGCATTTTTCTTAATAAAATATAACATTAAATCCAAAATTTTCTATTGATATTCGTACCCCTTATTTAATAACCTATATGGTTACCTTTGACTTTTATAATAGCATTTAATTATTTTGGCATGCTAAACACAAGCTTTATACAGAATTTTGGACTGAAGTCTTTCCCCATTCTTCTACACAGAACTGGTTCAATTTAGTCAAATTTGAAAAACAACGATTCTTCACCATATTTATGAGTTCTAACCAGCACCTTTTGATGGGGTTCAAATCCGCGGATTGACTTGGCCGTCTTAGGTGACTTGAAAAATGACTTTGTTAACCGTGGTGCATTTTGGATCATTATCCTGCTGCAGAAGATAGCAGCAACACACAAGCTTGTGAGCAGATGATATCAGATGTTTCCTTATAATGTCTTGGCATTTGTTGGAATCCAACACTCTATTAATCACAACAAGCTCACCTGGTCCAGCTGAACTTGTACAACCCCACAACAAAACGTTTCCACCACCATGCTTGACAGTAGCAAGCATTCATCTCTTAGTGCTTCTCCAGGAAAATGCCACACAAACTCACGTCCATCACTATTGAATGACTTTATTTTCATTTCATCTCACCAAATGATATTTTCGAAATATTGCAAAGGTTTATCTATTACTTTAGCAAATGCCAATTGCCGTCTTGTGAATGGGCTTCAAAAGTGGCTTCTTCCTAGCTGCACATCTTTGGAAACCCGTAGAGCCTTTTACTTGAGCAACACTTGTCACATCTGGCTTTTCCGAAACCAGTAAGTACAAAAATCATTTGTGTCAATGTGCTGAAATATTGATTTTTGTTTGCTATATGAACGCTACAGCCATTTCATTACTTTTAGAACAAAATGAATATCGCTTAAAAGGCTTAACCAACTGTCATAAAAATAGGTCAAGGCACAGTTTAAGAAACCTTCTACACTATTTTTCAACCGAAGTTGGCAGCATTAGAAGTGTTACGCAAATATGAGATCGACTACTCAGTATAGTTACTGTTGTTTAGTATTCCGCACATGCTTTTGACTGATGCTACCGGTCATGGTGACTGATTGAAAACACGTGAAAACTGGAAACCAAGCAGGAAGTGCATGTCGCCAAATGGCTCATGCGCAAGTCCAGGTATTTTTAAAAGTTCATATTTTTCATTAATATTTCTTAAAATTTTACAATAATTTGAAATTGAATAAAAATAATAATTTGATTCTTGGTTTCAAAATAATTATTTAAGAAAACCCATTTCGTCCTAGGAACTTATTCTTTAGCGAGATAACGCATTCTCAAAGAGGATGTGATTAAACCCCGTAACACTCCCAATGCTGCCAAGATAGGTTGAAAAACAGTACAGAGTGCATTCATTTCATTTGGTTTGGCTTTTTGACATATCCGTGGAGTTAGACGCATAAAATGATCATATATATACATATGCAGTGAAACCTCACCTAACGGACACCCCTAAAAAGCAGACACCCTTTAATTACGGACACTTTTTAATTCTCCGGCAGGTCTATGTACATGTATTGAGAGTTTCACTGTAATCATAAAATTGTTTTTGCAAAATTTCAACATATCTTCTTGAATCATGAGTTTTTAAGTTGATTTCAATGGGGAAAATATTTGAATTGCGATGGACTAAAACAGACCACCACTCTTAGATAGTGATCGACCAAATTTATAAAAAAAAAAGCTTTTTGTTTTTTATTTAGTTCTATATTGGGAGGAGGGGAGTCAATGAATAATATATGTCCACTGCACAACCAAAGAATAAATCATGAGCCCTGGCTGTTATTAGGAGCTTTAGCAAAAAGCTACTTATAAGAATGCACACTTAGTCTGTACGTTTATCCGGCCATCCACCATTTGCATGATAACTTAAAAAACACATTAACTTTTTCAAATTTTTTTTTTGGAAACATCACCATCAAGGTCATAGTTCGGCTGTATCAACTTTTCAGGCTTTTTCGTGGACCCCTTCAAGTCGAATTCACATGCTAAAACAGTGACCGTAAGGAATACCAAGATAATGGTATAACAAATGATTCGTCAAGACATTGATGTTTTCTGTTTATCTTTTAAGCATCGTTAACATGGGCACGTGCGCATGATAATCGCACAGTCGAGGCTAAATAACTCAATTATTATACTGCGATGAGCAATAAATAGACGAAAGTTTGGAAAGAATTAAATGAATTTTCATTGGTTATTAGTAATTTTAGCTGGATTTTAAATTCTTGAATTTAATATTACTTATATGTCACAGCTAAAGATTTTATTTTAAAAAGACAATGCCCAATATTTACACTGACTATTATGAGTAGCTTGTTAAAATTGATATTCCATTACTATGGGACCAACAGTTATGTCTTAATGAATTACAGTCTATTTTACAAAGGCTTTGGTTAAATAAGAAATTTTCATGATATATACAGCGTGCTTCTAGTTAAATTTTCCCTACTTAAACCACCCTAGACAAGAAATAATGTTCGGATTATGGGCCACATTATTAGCACAATAATGAGAATACTGCCGGATGAAAGAAATTTGTGGTCTGAAGGACGCTACGCCCAAAAAAAACAGACTTTGTATGATATCCTAATAAGTTAAAAGCATTTCAATGGAATTTCTTATTCATTATTTCTATTCCCCATGTCCTTGGCAATGGTCACATTACAGTTCCTTTTTTATGCGAGCACTCCTTTTCCACTAAGTAGGGAAAGTTTAATTAGAACCACCCTGTATATTTAACATTTAGGATTTAATTCATCATATCCTACCTGCTTTGGTATCATAAGGGCCTGTGATCGTCCGAAATAATCACTGCATGAATTCTGCTTGTGGTATATCAATAAGACTATGACTAAAATCCCTGCCCCATAAATTAAGAATTTCCGTACAGCTCTCATTTTCCCTTCTGAGGTTACACTGCTACCTGTGTAACATGACTTGAGTACAGATAATCTTGAGGGCTATAAAATAAAAGAAAACATTATTCTACAAGGGAAAAAGAAGAATCTCCGAATTTGTTGCTACAACATTTATTAAGCATCCATAATAAACCATAATACAGATTTTTTTCAACAAAAACATCCAAACAGCAAATAAAATAAAAACAAGATAAGCTGCTTTTTTTTTTTATTTAAGCTGACTAGAAATTAAATTCTATTTCACTTACATCATTATTCAACTGTTATTTGGATTCAAGAAATTGATTATATACATGAAAAATTATAATTGAAGGTGGTACAAGTCCATTTTTGGAAAAGTCTTGTTTACTTTATTTAACAATTTTATTAATTACTGGGTTTTGCAAAAGTTCTGTTACACATGTGAGGACCTCCACAAAAATGACATAACTATAGTCTGTCTAATCTAACTTGGCACATGCTCTTGTTTGAGCGAGAAATGTCATATTTCAAATTCAGCCAATCACGTTCACCCTTATCCTCCAACTGCCAGCGCCTGTTTTTTTTACTAGTGATTTCATTCACAACAGCAGTAGCACTAATTCACATGCATTAAAAATGTCTGTCAATGAGATATCAAAATTCATTTTGTTAACTTGATTTCAGAATAAAGAAATAGTTCATCTTTATTAAGAAAAAAAACAAAAAAAAAAACAACAACAACAACAAAAAACAAAACTATTTGATCTAAGTGATTGTTTTTATTTTTTGTAATATCTATCCATATAAATTTCCATAAATTATTTGGAATGACGGGAAATTTAATTTTATATTATCTTTTAAAATTTAGAAATTTATATAGAAATTTATGATGTTGCTCATTTTAATTTTTTTAAATAAGAAATATTTTTTAACATTTTCATCGTTTGAAAATTAAAAATTTCGATTTTAATATACTGTATTTCTAGAATAACATATTTTTAAAAGTTAAAACAGTATATAATATTAATTTGCGGATACAAAACAAAGCTCAATCAGGTCAAATTAAGAATAGGTGAGGAGTCAAAGCCTGTATGCTTAAGGGGCAGGGGCTTTGCTTAAGTGACCATGAATTAAAGTTACCTTGAATAGAGGCTATGAGTTAATCCTCTCCGATTACCCATGGCAACATATTGGCTCATGTGCCAAGTTAGATTAGACAGACTGTACGTGTGTGATGCAGTTAGACACAGTTTTTATTGTCAGAACTTATTTTGGTGTATACACAATGCATATTAATCGATGTAATCGCCATCAGCGGCAAGCACACGCTCTAGGCGAGGTCTAAAGGCCGACAAACGTTACGGATATAGTCTTTCTTCATGGCGGTCCATACGCGGTTCACAGATGCTTTCAGCTGGTTGACGTTGCTGTGACGGATCTTGCAAGCCTTGCTCTCATTATGCACCCACACACTGTAGTCAAGAGGGTTGAGGTCGGGTGACTGAGGAGGCCAAAAGCCCTTAAACCAGAAGTTCGTGTTCAACCCCACCCACTCTTGAATGGTCTTGGCACTGTGGGCCGTGGCACCATCCTGTTGAAAGACTTAGTCCGCATTCCTCGTTACCTTTTTCACCCAGGGCAGAACGTTCTTGGTAAAGATGTCCTTGTAGTCTGCGGCAGTAAGCCTGTAACCAGTCGAGAACCAGATTGGCGGCATTTTCATGCTATTTGACGCCATGATGCCGTGCATCATCACTGAGGCCAGGTGCTTGGCTGTAGTCACATAGCGGACCTCAGATGTCCTAGCCAAAGCTGACCATGGGGTCGTTCTGCTTGTTGACGACCGGGTCGACTGTAAAGGTTTTTCCATCAGAAAAGATAACAATGCGATTGCCATGGCTCTTCCAAGTCGTTGAGAAGGCGACAGCAGCCCACCCAACGTTTATCTCGTATGCCATCTGTCAGCAAAGGTCTTACCACGCACCTCAAACTCTTTCCACCCTCTTCCTTGATGGCTCTGGACACAGCGGCCACAAAAATCTTCATTTTCTTTGCGAACTGTGTCATTTTGAGACTCGGGTCACGTTTGAAGGCTTTTCTGATACCCATATGATTGATAACGCGAGGTCTGCCTACACATGGACAATCTTTGAGGTCTTCCCCTTTCTTCAGCCTCTTTGCGACTCTGTGGGCAGTCATCTGGCTGACGTCGAGCTGCTTAGCGATGTCAGACTTGGGGCCCGCGCAAAGGAGCACAGATATCTCGATTCTTTTACTTTCCATCGCAGTAGTATCCTTGCATCCGAATCGCATTCATTCCATATATATATACGTTTACATTATGGTTTCCCCCGCTTTTAATTGCACCCGCAACTTCCCCCCCCCCCCCCCCACCGATATCGACGCAGCCGCAAGTGTAACAGTACTTTTGCAAAACCCGGTATTGATATACAATAAAATTTAACAAGCTTATATTTTCAATAAACATTATGCAAATTTATAAACATTTGCCAATGGGTTTTTTTTTTTTTTTTTGATTCAAATATAAACCCTAAAATATCTCACTTATACCCCTTCCAATTACAATACCTTCTATATTTGTTGTATGAACCATGTATAAATTGGGAAATTTAAATTCATCTTTAAAAACAGGCTAGTCTTATGCAAATTAGGTTAATGCTAGTTTCCAAAAAATTTTGGGTGACTTTAAGAAAAATGTATGCTGTATTAAATAGAGAGGTTCAAGACATTTTCTTACATTAGTAAATGAAAGTGTTCCATATCTTGATTTCACATTTATGAAATTCATGGTTTGGTAATGAATAAGTAATAATCTTAACCCCTGTAGAGCTTAAGGTAAGTGTTAAACAAGTGAGGTTTGGTATCATCATAGCCCATGATCTAACCAAAGTAAAATCTGAAACATACCAAATTCCAATTTCATCTCTCTCTTTGTCTATTCCTATTACCTTTTGGTGGCAAGGATATTAAATAACCATTGGCTCTACTACAGTGAAAATCCTTTGAGATGGAACTCGTATGAGTCGGAATCTCCTTTACCGCAGAAATTTTTTTTTAGTCCTGGCAAAGCCTTATATAAAACGTATTAAAAATATCTTTTGAGACTGAACTTCTGTAACGTGAAAATTAGTGATGTCCGTTGGAAAATAGACATATCGGATCCGGATTTCAGATCCTTTCGCTGGATGCATATTAAGACTAATTAGGAATTAAGAGGACTAGGCTATCACTTAATAAAAGCTTTTATAAACTGCTTTCAGAAAAAGTTTGCATATACACAATTACCTGATATAGGATCCGAATTTCGGATCTCGGATCTAGGTCCGAAAAAAAGATCCAGATATCTGGATCTTGACATCACTATTGAAAATGGACTACTAAAAAGAGGGTCAAGACAGAAACTGAAAGTGAAAATTTTTGAGTGTACGAAGCGATGTTTTCAGACAAGACACATTTTTATACTTGGATTACTCTTATTCTGTGACATTTTCACTGATATTTTCTGTGAAATGGCAGTACAAAGAGGAATTTCAATATGCTGGACGTGCAAACAAAATCAATGAAGACGATAAAAGGTGTCAAACAAATCACTGAAAAATACTCAGTGGGAAAAACCCAAGTGTATGATATTTTAGGAAAAAAAAAAAAAAACAATCAGCAAGGATTGGCTTAGCAGAAATGGAAAAGTAAAGTGAAAACTAAAGACAAACTAGCAAAGAGAAACTAAATTGTTAAACTGGTTTATTACTCAAAATTCTCAATTTTTTACCTATTCTACAAAAACAAGCAAAAAAAACAACAAAAAAACTGTATCATGTTAAGCATTTCCAACTTCAAAACATCAAATGATTAGCTGAGAAATTTCAGCAAAAACATAATATTGTTTTAAAGAAATGTGTATCAAAGCTACAGATGTAAATGAAGACATTGTCAATTACTGGACAGCAAAGGTTTCAAAATTGGTCAATGATTAAAGTTCTAGATACAAAATGCAGAAGAGTCACTTGGGCATTATCTTTCAGGACATGCACCTGATGGCGGAAATCGCGAGCAATGGAGATCCTCCATAGTACTGCTGCCCCCACAACCCTAACAGATAAGTGGGTTTGGAAAGTAAGTACTGTAAGTAAATAAGTAACTAAAAACTACTCACTATCTATCCATGAAGTTGATTTCTTCAGAAGTATATACAGTGCTTTCTCTATGTAACAGCATTCTATATAACACCAAATTTATAACCGAGTTTTTTTTCCGGAAAATAAAAATTGCAGACTCATTCATGTCTGTAGTTTTTATTTTCCGGAAAAAACTTTGTTATATGGACTTGCCGTTATAAATTTGGTGTTATGTAGAGTTCCATTGTGTAGAGGGAGCACTGTATAATAATTTGTAATAATGATATGAATATATATTCTTAATATTTATGTTTTTCACGACAAAAAATATTTGCTTTCATTACATGTTGAAGGTAACATGTGCAATCAATTCCAATTTCATTTCAAAGAAAAACACTTATTTTAGCATTAAATTATTTTTCTTGTAATAATCATTATTATATCAGTCAGGTCACATATTTTTATTATAAATATTAAATGAAAAAGCTCAACAGTAAATATTACAAAAACATAAAAAATTAAATGTCTAATTTTATGTAAAAAATATTAACAAAAATACGCACTTAAAAATTTTTTATCATAAATATTTGACCTCTATAAAGAATAACAATTAATAAATACAATGCATGAAAAGGACCAGCATAAGTTAAAACAAGGTCTATATAAAAAAAATAGCTTGTTACCTGTGTCCCAAGAATGGTATATGATATAAGGACACAATGTTCATAATTTAATTAAGAATGATATATAATAAGGTAATTTAATTATCACACATTCTTGTTAATAAGAAAAAAACACACCTGAAGTATATTAAATAAACGGAGTTTTAAAAAAAAAACTGAAAATAATTATTAATAGCAACTGCAACAATGATGCCATCTATATTAATTAAAAAATTTAATTTAAAAAAATCAACCGAATGTCTATTGTTTCATTTTAATTAAAATGAAGTAACAAATGGATTTTAACCACTATATTATTCATCCTAGGCCTTGAAGAATATTTGGTTATTAAATTTTCTCCAAATGCAATCTAAAATAATTCAATTCAATGGCAAAAGTTAAAAATTATATAACCACAAGGGAAAAAAAAATTCTCAAATCCTAATAAGCTATAAAGCATTGAAAAACTAATTGAAACACTAAAAATAATTAAAAAAAACTATTAAAATTTTTTGTGTATGAAATTAACAAATTAGAATTGTAAAATACTAATTATATTAACGTTCAACCAAGAAGGAATTAAAGTTAAATCGATGAATGCACTGACAGTGATATAGGGTGATCCAAAAGTCAGGAAAAACTTTAAAACTCAATAATTCACACACAATCGCACATAAAAAGTTTCTGCTTGCACAGAAACGATTGAAATAAAGTCGAATTTATTTTCCAGGGAAAAAAAAATTAACACTAGAATTGTTCAGTTTTTGACCAACAGATGGTGTCGTCAGGTTATAGACATCAGTTTATGCACATTTTTAGATAGTATAAAAAGAGCAGTACTCGCTGATAGTTGTTCCCTCTCAGCGTAACAAAAGTGTAGGACAGAAATGCTGTCATTAACCCTTTCACTGCGTAATTAAATTTTGTTTTCATTCTAGAGAAGATTGAATTATCCACTTTTAGCAGCATAACAAGAAGTTTTTTAAACCCTGTAAGATGAATCAGATTTCCGCAGGTAGAGATAATGTTATTTTGTGTGGATATATCCGCTTTACGCAGCAAAAGGGTTAATTGAAAAGGCACTCTTAGTTAAACTTTATTATCAGAATAAGGTAAGTGCTAGTGCGGCATTGCAGGTATATCGACACATGCATGGAATGTGAGATGGTAAAAATCCTATGATGTCTGCTGCAATGACAAAAATGATACGACGATTTGAAGTCACAGGTTTCTTTGGCTACAAGCCCAAGAAGTGGTCACCCTCACCATCCACTGATGTCGCCCAGAAAATCAAACAGAAAGTGCAAGCATTTCTGCAATAGGGGAATGCAGTGCGTGAGAAGTGTCCCGACAGATTGGCATTTCATACTGAAGTACGGCGATCACTGCGAATTATTCTTAAGCAATTTTCGTGCAAGTTGCAACATAATCATGAACTGACACAAGACAATTTCATCACTCGCCAAGATTTCGCTAATTGGGTATTCAATAAAATGGAGCAGCAGCACAACTGGCTTTCCGTGTGCTCTGGACCGATGAAGCACATTTTCGCACTTTCTGGCAGTGTTAATACACAATTGCTGTATGTGGTATACAGAAAACCAACATGTATTTGTTGAACAACCCTTATATCAGCCAAGAGTTACAGTTTATTGAGGCTTCACCACTGATTTCATAATTGGTCCATTTTTCTTCGAGGAAATCACAGACTGTTCTAAAAACAGTTACTGTCACTGGTGTGTGTGATGCATACTGCTAAGGACCAGTATCATTGCAGAATTGCAAGCCAGACAAGCAAGATGGAACACTACCGCAAATTGCTACACCTGTGCAATCATTACTCCGCTCAACATTTGGGGAGAATCATGTTCTCAGTCGATACTCTCTGCATACATGGCAACCCAGATCGCCTGATGATGCCTTGTGACTTTTGGCTATGGGGATACCTGAAATCAAAAGTATACCAACCCACATTATTGGCAACATTGAAAGATTCCCGATGGCAACATACGTCTGTCATTCCGAGAGAAACACTGATTAATGCAGTGAACCGTGTGGTGTCTCGTCTGACGGATATGTTGCTGAATGACGGACGGCACATTGACCATTTGTAAGCCGATAGTAAATCCGGCATTTTATCATCTGAAAATGCGCATAAACTGATGTCTGTAACCTGACAATGCCATCTATTGGCCAAAAACTAAACAATTCTAGCATTAATTTTTTTTCCTGGAAAAAAAAAAATCTGACTTCTTTTCAATCGTTTCTGTGCAAACAATCTTTTTATCTGCATTCATATGCGAATTATTGAGTTTTAAAGTTTTTGTTGACTTTTGGATCACCATGTAATAAATGTTGCACTGAACTCAACATTAGGTGTACTTGGCCGTTCATTAGTTTAAATATGGTGACCAGAGTTTTCGGACATAAACCGAGATGCGAGTGCCAGGTGCCTTTGTTTTTTGGGCTATGTGTTGGTGACAGCAAAGTGGGAGACGATCATAATAATGTGGCTCAAGTGTGTATCAACTGCCTACATAGCATAGTTTGACCAAACAAGTGTTTTATATAACCATATGTAATGTTAATTATATAATTTTAATAAATAACTGCAAAAATATCTATTTTTTAAACTGAGTTTGCCAATCAAATTTTTAAAACTGTTATACAAATCTTTAAAATATTAATTTCCTAAAGGAATTATTTTATTATTTTATTTTATTACTTCACTTTTTAAGATAATTTACCCAATAAAAATCTTTGCTTCTAAAAAATATTAATAATTTCATTTGCTTTCTACCATAATTTTTACTTTCTGTTTTGTTATCTTTTTTTTTAAATTTTAGATAGGCTTTTTTTCATGTTTTTTTGATTTAAAAATTACATGAAAATGCACAGCCCTGTATACAACTACAGCATTTTACAGTCCCATTATGAAGAGGATTATTATATCAGTAATTAATAGATTGAAAAAAAACCTTTTAGAATCATATTTTTTACACATTTTTTATAAGTTTCATTCAAAGCATAACTTAGAGTATAAAAAAAAAATCTCAAATTTTTACTATTTCAAACGTTATAATAGGCTAATTTTATTACGTCATTAAAAAGTGTGATAGATTCTAGTTTGCCAATGATTTTTTATATATAAAAATATAAAATTTGACATTAAAATTTCCTTCTGAACCACCTTTATTTTAAATTTGCAATAATTATCATACAACAAATAACATGACAATAAATATAATATAATTTTCAGTATTCTTTGATTTTACATCTCTCAAGTCTACATTCCAGATTGTATGGAAGTACATTTTTTTAAACAGATATCACTGGAGGAAGATTGATGCACTAGGGAATTGTTAAATCAGAAAAGAAAGGGAAAACCTGTACACAGGAAAGCTGGTTGTTATTTCCATTGCCTTTGAGATTAAAATAATTATTTCGCAATAAATAAATATCTTATAAAATATTAAACACCTTACAATACAAGATTCACATTAATACAAATCAGTGTCTTAAAACAAGATAAAATAATGTATGTTTTTTTTTATTGACTTAAAGAGATTTTTTTTTTTTTTTTACATTAGATATATGGATTACAGGTTTTTGCTTTCTTTTCAGTGTCATTTTTTTCACTTTTTGAAGCAATTTTTAGTTTGGCATTTTTAAGGTGTTTAATATTTTACAATTAATTGGGATGGCTCTGATTCCAAGTTTCATTGGGATGTGGAATTCCCGGTCATAATATAGAAAATTAAGATTTTGGATTTTCTCTGATTTTTAATTGCTATAATTATATTTTTACCTTTATCAAAATCTAGAATTAAAGCATTAAAAAAAAAAAAAATTGGTTAAAAACCTTATAACCAAACTACATTTTGCATAAAATTCTCAGACACCTTAAACATTTGAATAGATCATCTCGGCATTGAATTAAATTTTTATATCCGTTTTTGTAAATTTTTTCATTCAAAATTATCCACCATATCATTCTCTCTTTTGATCTCTTACAATTTCCAAGGCTTAAAAGTTAAAATAAAAATGAAAAATTCATTTTTCAGTACATTAAGAAGGAAATTAAAAAAAAAAATTATTAATAAATAATATTTTACATAAGCTTCGTTTGTTATTTGTTTTTGTATCAAAAAAGGTAATGTTATTTTTCCGCACTTAACTGTAATTTTGGAAAAAGATTTATAGCATTTTCATGGAAAATAAACCTAAGGGTTTAATTATCTTCTACAAATCAATAACCACAACATGTTTGTCAGCAAAGATTGAACAAAAGCTTTGGACATCACTTCTTTTTTTCCCCGTTTAACATTAGCAGATAATCTAAATTCTTTTAAAATGAACAACTTCATTTAAAACATTGTATTCAAATGATAAATCTTCATATACAGATGGTAATAAAATAAACACTTTCTGAGTGTATGAGGAGGTTTCCATTTATAAATTCACAATCACTCAATCAAAAAGTTCCATAATTTAGAAATCAATTAATTAAAATTACAAAAAAAAAAAAGAAAAAAGAAAAATCAATCTCCAATTTCACTTACATTTTCAATATAATCCATTAACTATGTACTCATTCATGCGAGCTCCGTTTAGTAGTTCATTTTCAGGTCTAATATTTTATATTTTTGTTAAACTTTGGTATATGTCAGACACTTCCTCAAAACATGATGAAATTTCCTTATGTATTTATCTTTACAATGCCATAAAATGAAATGGAAAATAGCATACATGTACTTTCCTATTGATGTTCTACTTATGGATAGAATAAATTATTTTTACAGAATAAAAGTTTTTTTTTTTTTCAATATATCTTTAATATCATGCTCTGTTTACATATTAGAGTGCTACCGTATCTCCAATATGCATATGCTTAAAAGACATATTTGTATTCATTTATGTTAAGAGTCCTTTAAAATCACTGCCAGTTAAATAATTTTTTGGTTTTGAATTTTCCTTTTTATTGCAGTTATTTATTTCATAAAAGCAGACTGTAGAAATTTTCAAAGATTTTTAATAAATATTTGTAATCATTTAAAAATAATTATCAAAATAAATATATTAGAATATTAGTTTTATTTTAAAAACTTCTGTGAAAATAACCTACACTATTAATAAACAGTCTTAACATAAAATACCCTTTCCAAATAATTTTCTAAAATTTATCCGTAACAAAAAAATAATTATATTTTAATAGATATCACCTAGGATCTTTGATTCTCATAGTTGCTACCATTGGTGGCTTATGACATCTATATGATTGAACTCAATTTTAGGAATTGCAACTAACATTTGTTATAAAAAAAAAAAAAAACTGTTGTTTTTCCTTTTATAAAGGAAGTTTTGTCCTATTTGATCAGGATATGAAGGCCAGCTATCAAAAAAAAAAAAAATTCTAAATACTGATAATGGCCTTAATCTTGAATTTAATTATGTATGCCAAATCTTAAAATATATTTTAATAAAATAATGCTATAGTAAAATTAATAGATAATTTCAAAAATGTTAGACGATATTGATATTTCCCTTTCAAACAATGATATTGCTTTTTCCCACAAAAGAAAATTAAAAACAGGATACCGGTATCAGCATGTTCTCAATATTTTAGGAAAGATTTTTTGAATATTTTACATTACTTGAAAATTAAGGCATGAATAAAAAATAATGATGTCAAATAGCGAGTGTTGATTTGATCTTACATTAGCACCAAAATCGTTAATTTTTGAGTAGTGTCAGTATTTTAATTTATAAACTATGAAAGGATATTTATAAGAGAAAAGGATGAGACACAAAAACCCTGGAATACAATAAATAACAGTTATTAAATACAAAATGAAAAATAAAATAATAATTAACAATTAACAAAATAATTAATAAATAATAAGTAAAATCAAAATAAAACTAAAAATATAAAAATCAAATAATTTTTTTTTTTTTTTTTTTTCCCAAGGACTTTTACGAAACCGTTTTGCTAGACACCCTATCATTCCTAAACTTTTTTATAATTTTTATAAATATAATTTTTATAAATAACTATTGCATTATTTTTCGTGGCCCTCTTATTACCTCCTATTTGTTCTCCTTCCTGGCCTATCCCAACACGTCTTCAAATTCCTCTTCTGCTTTGTCAGCCAATACGGTCTTACTCTTCCCTATGCCAACTATATATAAAGGCGTCCTTTAGTACTTTTTTCATAACTTCAGGATAATTCTCTAATATTCTAATTGCCTTTAGAGGATTATCCTTTTTACTTTGATAAAGGATAGTCTCTATCCGAAACGTCAGCTTTTTATTTGATTTTATATTTCTAGTTTTATTTTGATTTTACTTATTATTTATTAATTATTTTGTTAATTGTTAATTATTATTTTATTTTTCATTTTTATTTAATAACTATAATTTATAAACTAGTAATAAAAAAAATTTATATTTAAAACTTTATTATCTATTACTCATTATCTTTTATTCCTCTTTTTTTATATGAAAAATGGATATTCATTAAATGCACTTATTTATTAATCAAAAGTCAATTTATGTATAAAATGCCACCTTGGCCATCTTAATCATAATTCTCAGTTAGTGAGAGTTCTGTACAGAAGACAACAACAAATAGGAATTGTTATAAACAGATTAGTTAAAATCACCAATAACTTTCAGTAAATTTCATTTCTTAAAAATATTTATACGAAGAAAAGAAATAAAAATCTAATATGGAAAAGATTCGTTTTAATAATAAAAGAATCAAAATTCATGCTAAAACATCTGCTTGCCAATTTATTAATGAACATGGCTTCAGAAACTCATTTGTAATTTGAACCAAACTTTACCATTAAGAGTTAATGCAATTTGCAGGAATTGATTCAAATGAACTTTGCAAATGTTTTTTGCAGATTAATTTTCTTCACTGGTTAAGAGGTTTTAAATTGCTCCAGTAATTTCTATTGGCTGAGTGATTTTGATTTATTATGATCTTTGCCTTTAACTTGTCCAGTATACAATATAGGCTTCACATGCACATACAAAATATTCATAAAAGATTTATACCATAACAATGTTTAGAAAACTACATCTCTTGTCCAGAAATAATTTTAAATAACTTGAATGTACATTTCGACCATACTGTGGCCATCATTCAGCAGTGGCAAAACATATTAAAAACTGGACACCAATTCCAGGGGAATAATTTCAAAGTAATTAAATGTGTTGATGATACTTTCTTACCTGATGCGGTTGAAACACTTGAAATTAAAAATGTTACAAATAAAACTTTACTCAATTCAAATCATGGACCGACAGCAGACTCAAAACTATTCAATATTATTATTAAGTGACAGACTCAAGACCACACCATACACTATTTACGCTCACTGATTTGAACCAAATGTGGAATATAGTTAGATTATCACTAGGCATGATTCCTGGTAAAGCCGTTTTGATGCATAGGCCTTAATTATCCCTGGCCAAAATTTCAATGTTGCATCTTTAATAGTGCTTTAGCAATGTTTAAATTATTATAAATTTGAATTTTCATTTTTTTTAAATGAATAAAACAAACACAAATAATAATTTTTTTATTTAACAATTATTTCTCAAACACAAATATAAAAATATTTATGACATGACCGAGTGTTGTGTAGCCTTTGCCGTTCGAACGACAATAGTACTTTTTTTGTTAGCCTTATCATTCGAGTTGAGGTATATGATCTCTCGAAATGCATTTATTATACTGACCATTAGCAATTATCAATGTACACTTTCACTTAGCTATCAATTTGCATAACATAGCAATGTATCTTGGTAAAGTTTCTATCAATTCTAAGCATCAAAAAATCACCATACCGATCAATAAGGATCGGGTTATGCGCGATCTGGTGAACTCATTGCAATCGGTTTTTTGACAATCGTTTTTGAATGTCTCTGGTCGACCTTTGCCTGAAGAAAAACAAGTTTTTGATAGAATCAATGTCTTTTTGAATCACATTTGATAATAATGAAATTGATTGCCTTGAACTTCATCCAGAGGATAATGCTGATTATGATGAGGAATCGGATGAGGAATATTATTATTATCCAATTTATTTAGATTGCAGAAGTAAGTCTATTTTAGAAATTGTCACGACTGAGGAAGCAGAAAACTTATCAACCGTCATCAGAGAAGAAATTAAAATTACAACTGTTAAATGAAGAAAAGGTGAAACGAATTATTCAAACAATTAAGCAATACCCAAACAGTAATCTCGAATGGCTTGCAAAGCGTCTTACAGTCAGCAAAAAGACTATTTCAAATTACAAAATCGTTTACATGCCAATCCATCTAGCATCGAGCTTTATTGCATATTAGAAAAAAGATTCTTTGCTTGATTTTACTATTTGCATGAAGCTGAAGATCTTCTTAGGGATCAAAATTTATGCCATTTAAGTCTTGACATAACACAAAAGTTGGCCATTCCTATAGAAAAGTTTGTAGCCTCTCCATCCTGGTTAGTCAAGTTTAAGAATCAACATCAAATCAAGAAGAGAAAGATAACATTTTACACATATCACCAGTTGATGTGCCTTGATCAGATTCAGAAGACAGGCACTGATTATGTCAACCAAGTGAACTCGATATTATCGCGCTATAGACCGGGTTTGTGTTCAATTGCGACCAGCCTGGTTTTCAGCGTGAGGTTTTCTGAACATTACATTGGAAATAAAACGAACCAAAAAGATTTTTGGAAAAGTGCACAATCTCAATGCCTCAACCTACTCGTATACTATCATGCCATTGATCAAACTTTCTGCCGAAATAGGACCCAAGTTGTTCATCGTCATTCAAGAGCCCAAAGGACCGTTTCCACCAACTTATGCTGGTAACATTAATGAGCTTATTTCTTCACTGAGAAACATGGCGGTAACCAGTACCACCTCGGCCAAGATGGGCAACAAAGAATTGCAGCAATATCTGAATGAGTGTTTCTGGCCATATAATATGCTTCTGAGAAGGAGAACAATTTGATCAACAGCTAGACACCATTCATTAAGGATGAGAATTTTACGTCACCACCAGGTTCACACATTACTATTACCAAAATAAATATTCCTCCCAAGACTACATACAAAAGACAACCACTATGCAGAAAGTTTTTTTGGAAATTACAAAACAATGATAAAATATATTTTGGATGAAAATTTTAAAAATAACCTTCACTATCGCAAAACAGTAACCCAATTGCACTCAGCTATTTACAATCAATTTTCATCGCCATGCTATTCATCTTGGTTGCACCGAGCATGGTATTTCTGCAGCTCTAATATTGATAAGCCACAAAATTGTGTTAACCCACAAAATTTTCATTAGACTTTAAGGAATATGTGAAGTGTGATATAATTGCTTGCGACAATGTTTTTTCATACGGAATAGCTGGCGCAAAAAAAATTGTCGTTTTAAACATTTTTTATAAAAAAATAAAAAACTTAACAAATGTACTGATTAAGCAATATGGTAGAGTTTTAATTACCAACGCATTTCGATTTACATCATCATCACAGGTAAACAGCTACAAAGTTATCTGAACACAATCGATAGTATATAAAATGTCCACCAATCATATAAATTTTGATTGGTGGACATGTAAGTCGGAACAAATGCAGAACTACTTATGATGTCATGTCCTATCCCTATGTCCATTCTGGAAACTGTTCACGATGTCTAGGATTACATCTGCAAAAATTTGAGTTTGTTAAATATAAAAATTAATAATTTATTCAATTAATAAAATTTTGTTACATAGAAAAAAATTATTATTTGTGTTTGTTTCATTAATTTAATTTTACAGTTACAGGTCAATAACGTTTGTGTCGAAATTAAAGTGAACAGTAACATACATTGTAGCTATACAAAATTTTAACCTGCTAAAGCACTATTAAAGATGCAACATTGAAATTTTGGCTAGTGATAATTAGGCCTATGCATCAAAACGGCTTTACCGGGAGTCATGTCTAGTGATAATATAACTTTATTCCAAATTTGATTCAAATCAGTGAGAGTAAGCTGTATGTGGCATGGTCATCAGTGATTTTCCCTGATCAAATTTTCACCGATTTCAATTGTCATTGTTAAAGTATTTCATTACCTGTTTATTTCCTTTGTTTTTCATTGTTTGTTTTATTTTGTTTAATTGTTTTAATTACCTGTTGTAATTCTTTTTGTATTCTTGCTGAATGATAGCCACAGTGTGGCTGAAATGTGCATTCAAGTTATTTAAAGTTATTTGTGTATACTTTTAGCATGTTACTAAGAAACTCCAAAAGCTTTATCTGATATATTAATTTATTGTAGAAATAGCTCATAAGAGGTACTGGCATCGACAGAACAAAATATGGCATATACAATAGAGAAAGCAAAATGTGTAATATGCCTTGCCAAAACAAAAATCATCCAAAAATATCAGAGCATTTTATTTTCATTTTCAAAGGTCTCCAAAAAGGTTTTATCCAGGCATTAATCAATCTTTCTCTGATGAATGTTTACTGTAAGTTAACCTGTATCTCTTCTGAACAGAGATTGGTGATTTTATTTTGGCAAGCATTACTATTCAAGAGGCATAGACAAAGGTGAATAGTGCCTGGGGATTGGTATTCCTTTCTTTGCCCTGTCTTCTTATATTTTCAGGGTTCTCCTCAGGCCCTTTTGAAGGGGTAGGCTGCCTGGTTGAATACATGAAAAAACTGCACAACACTGCATACTGTTTTATTTGTTTTTAATTTTTGTCTGCCCAACTATTTTATCTTTCCACCCACCTGATAAAATTTTCTGGGAGAACACTGTATTTTATCTTCATGTTCATGCCCCTCTCCCCCCACCTCCCACGAGGCTATCAAGACTGGCACCCAGGCATCATCATGATCCCCCTGCTTTCCCTCCTCCACTGCTAGGCCACAGTTATTCACTGCACTTTTTCTATGGTAGATGTCATCATTTGTTCTGTCGATGCCAATGCCTCCTACGAGCAGTTTCTGCAATAAACAAATACACTATCAAAAAACTAATTGGACACTTTCGATTTTAGATACTTTGTCATATATCTAGAAAAATACTTGATGAATTATCCTGAAACTTCAGGGATGCAAAGAGCATGTTACACCTCATATTTCAGCAAAGATTTTGTCCCGAAGGCAAATAGGGGACCAGCAACAAACTGCACAAAAAAAAATAATGTTTGGAATCATCCTGTAAAAAATAATGCTTGAAATGTATTGTGGCTGTAGCATATGATTATGAGGCTTCTTTTACTTATCTGTGTTCATTTGTATGAGAATAGCATGTATATTCATGGAGATATAAAGGTTTCTTAAAAAAAAAAAAATGAAATTTTTTCTTAAGTTTTTGGTTTATAACATGCAGGAATTTCAACCCAATGTAATGCCATTTTCAGGAAACTTGACAAACAACACTGGAGACAAACAACACCCTGCAACCGGAATATAAAAATATTAAATATTTGATAAAATATGAGCATTTTTACTAACTAATGTTTAACTGCGCATGCACAAGCATTACCAAAATGTCTTTCGCAAAATTTATTAGCCAAATGTAGAGAGCTAATTTTATAAAAAGCCCAAGTAAATATCATGAAAATTCAGAAAGATATTGCCGATAAATTAAGTTGAATTTCAATTCCTCTCAAAAATAAACAAAACAATAAGTTTTCTCCAAATTTTTATTTTTGGAGCAGACAGCAGTATCAAATTCTGCTCCTTACGCTGATATGAAGTCAATATGAGGTCAATATTTTTGGTATTGATCTGGTACAGAGGGTAGATTATCGCTGTATGCCGCCAATGATAATCTGGAATATAGCACCATCCGAGTAACTTAACAACTGCTACGAGATGACAGTAGCAGCTGGGCCTGATTGCTTAATGTGCCCTCCGAAGCACGGGGGGATTCATGATGGAAGAATCACTGGCGAACCACAACCAGTAGCTTTCAGTCCCCAGTAGCTGTGCTCCAAATTGCCATCCCACCCAGCAGTGGATCCATCAAGTCACTGGCTGTCACTCAGACAGCAGCTAGCCGTGCCTGAAGTTGCTTCAATTCATCGATCGGCAAACCGATCAACGAGACAACCAGGCCACGGCCACCCCTAATATTTGGTTAGATTGTGTACATCAGATGAAACTCTTGGGAGTTTCTCTGTATCATGCTGAAAGCAATACATGATCATGTCATCCAAAAGTTACTAAATATTGCTATGGTAGAAATATTTTATGGACATCCTATATATCTACCAAACATTTATAAACCTTGTTTGGTTGCCTTTTCTACTATGCCTCATGTTAGAATAGAATCCCTGAAGATACATCCAATAGAATGCTTGCCATACTTTATTATGCTTTTCTATCCTAAATTGATAGCAGCTGTTCCAAAATATCTTGTTATTGCATACTGAGAACCTTCTTAACATATGGCAAATACATGAATCATTATGGTAGAGCTTATGTCCAAAGTGACTAATCTAAATGCAGATGAGCGACAATTACTATTTTGTTAACAACTCATTGTTTTCAATTTATTTTAATTTGTTTATATGTACCCATATGGAAATAACAGTTGTTCGTGTAAATTTTTTAAACATTACTGTCATACAAGTATAGTATATCGTATGTTGCCATTAAAGAGGAATGCTTGAAATAAAGAAAATTAAAAAAACAACAGAATAATTGAAAAGTGTTTTGAACTTAAGTATGTATGATTTAATATTTCAAATTTATATCACTAATGGGGAAATTCTATATTTTTAAAAAATGAATCTTTATCTTTGCGGATACTATATAATAAAAAACGAAAAACACAGCATATGCTTAATGCAATTACAACATCAATAAACAGGAATATGCAAACAAATATGTGCTGATTTTATAATTTGTAATTCTTGAAGCATAACGAAGAAATGAAAAGAATATAATCGCAGAATGGTTTGAAATCATTTTTAGAATAGCATTGTGTACCTTAACTATTCAAAAGCACAAACCATTTTTAGTTAAAAATGTAATCTGTGTAGAGTTAAAAATGAAGAATGAGAGAAAGTCAGAAAGATTGAAAATTCATTTTATCTGTTTTATAATTACTTTATACACACATGCGTATAAAGAATGAAAACATAAAAATTTCATCTTTTCCCATCTGACATGCATTAATCATTTACTACAAATGATCTATCTCCTCTACACTTTAAACCATTCAAAGACTGCCTTTCATCCATGCTCAATTTTCCTACCATAAAAACCCTTTTTCCCCTTTTTCCTGCATTTTGCCCATACTGAGATAATCCATTTACTCAAAAGAAAAGTGATGTGAGAAAGTAATCTAATGAAATACTGGCACAGACCATTACACCTTCATTAATAGCTTCTGAAATGTTCCGGAATAGCATTAAAACTAGTGGATTTATTAATTATATATCTAAAAAAATAGATGGAAAGCACTACATAAAAAAACAAAACACTCGCACTTAATACTGTTCAGTGTAAAAAGAAGAAAACTTTGTATTAATATTGAAGAAATATTTTATATAATCATTTCATTTAGTGTCATTGCCAGTTAAAGTTATTTTTCAATACAAAGCGTATTAAACTTTTATGCCTTAATTAAACAGTGTTATTTCTTAAACTACTGCCTTAATCATTTTATATAAAAACAATTGTCATGTACCATAAGTTTAACTTAGGAAATTAAAATAAACCATTTATTAAAGCCAACAGCATTACACATGCTTAATCTCACGATAGTAAGGTTTAAATATTTTAATGCTAAATAAAGGACAGTCATAATCCACATGGTAACTGAAAGCACAATTTTAAAGCTGTGAACGAAGTTGTAAAATAGTATATTCATAAATTTCATTTTATTTGTAAAAATAGTTTCCCAGAATTTATGTTAAGTTAAATTTTGTTATTAATTGAACTGTATGTGCATTTAAGTAGGCTTGCACTGATTATACTTAATCTGATAAGCAATAGGAGTATTAAAATGATAAATGATTTTTTTTAATAATGATTTTAAAAACAATAGAAATTTCTTGTATATTTTAATACAATGTCATTACCACTTAGATAGTGCCTCACTCAAATTCATTTTAAATTAAATCACATTTGTCATTTTTCTGTTTCAAATTGGGATGATTAAATTCAAATGCTTGCACAAACCTCTTAACAAGTGCTATTGAAGATTAATTCATTAATGAAACTCAACACAAAAAAGAGAGTTTATTAGATGGAATAAAACAAAAAATAAGAAAAGAATATTTAAAATAAAATTAAAAATAAGAGTTTAGGGGAAAAAAACCCAACAAAGATATCATTTCTTGCCGCAGTTTCAGTTGATTTCACTGCTCCATGCATCACTTCATTTACGAGATTTCTTTTATTTTTATTTATTTTTTTAAATTCCTTCTGTGTAATTTGATTTTGTAAAAGTAATTATTTGAAATGCATAATAAAAGTAAACACTATAAGACAATCATAACCTTAAAAATTTGATAAGAGTTTAAAATAAAAATAAATAAAATAAATGACAAAACAAAGAAGTGTATTCATTACCACAATATTTAATTTTATCATTACGTCTCAATTATCGTGATTTGAATAAATGTCGACTGCATTATTCAATATCAATCTTTTTTTTTTTTCTTATTAATTTTATTTAAATGTAATAGAAGGAATGCGAGCAATTGTTGTCTTTTTTTTTAATTTACTTTTTTCTTTATAGAGATAAAAATCGTAAAGCAGGCACAGTTTAATCATATCGTAGGTGTACATCGAGCGATCGCTTTACCAACACAAGTTCCGGCCAATAAAGGGATACAATTTCTAGCAATTCTTAATAAAAAAAAAATAAAAAAAAAGCTCATTATCGCACAGATTCCAAAGTAGCTCGTCGTCATTATTAACGTTCAAATCGTGCATTCTTTTTTCATGACTTTTTAAGTAAAAAATCATTTTGCTCCGCACGGCTTAACGAGTAATAACCAACAACACTCCCAACACGACAGAATGGCGAGAACAGTGATCCACAGCAATAAAATAACGAAATCAATTGTAAAGTCAAATATACTCACGGATAAGGTTACGTCGATCTCCTATGCAATTCTGTAAAATAAAACAGCCTCTCAAAAACTTCCTTCATCTTTTTCGCCCCCTCTAGATAGACGTTAACAGTACAGGACTGCAGACGATCGGGCAGATCGTTCGTTCGTGCAGCACATTTGATCGCCTTTGCGCATGCGCAGCTAAACAGCTGACGAAGCGTCCTCCGTTGACGGCAAAGGGAAAGCATTAAAAACAAATGCGATTCGGGTGGAGGTCAAAGGTCAGCTTAACAATTGAATCGAAAGACGTTATCGGTTACTATAGTGAATTAAAATGGAAACCAGGGATACCGTATATGTTAACGGCGGCGGGTTTTTTTTTAATTTTTATTTAGTTACTTGCTTTTTTTTTTAAAAAAGAGGATGGAATTTAAAACTTTATATCTCAATTAACTTTTATCTCAATTGTTATATTCAGTTCTAATAATTACATTATGCTTATCCTCGCTTACATTGTTCAATATTATTATGAATTTATGAGTTTTCTCTCATTAATTCTTGGTCATATTTAATAGTAAAAGTCTAAAGTGATAGCTTGACTTTAATGTTACTCTTTTGCATATTACAATGATGTTGAGTTAAATGCTATGGTGATCTAGTTTAAATTACTAACTTCCAAAACACAACAAAGAAATATCAATTAATGTTAAGATTAAAATGGAAATTATAGTTGCTTATTTCTTTTTAAAATTACAAAATGAGAAAATTAGATAGGCGCGGCTTATTTTTAAATAATTGCATTTTTTTCAGCTTTAAAAAAAAAAAAGTTTTAAAAAGTTTTGCCTCACAAAACATCTCTGTAATTTATTGCCCTGGTTTCCTAATGTTTTAACTGGCATTTTTTATAAAGACAAAGTAAAATTCTCTCCTCTCCATATAACTCTTTTTTTTTTTTTTAATTTTATTTACTCGTTAATTGCAATTAACCTTTTACAGCGTTGAAGAAAGTGATATGTCCGCTAGTTGAGTAAGATAATTTCTAATTAGATAGGTTTAAAGTGACCAAGAAAGAAAAGAAAAAGAATGCGAAGCAAAAAACGGCCAAGGTGAAGGGGTTTTGGGAGCAGGCGGTGTTTCCTCCTTTTACGGCCCAAGTGGCAAAAGTACAGAAGTCGGTCAAACCGGCAGACGACGAAGGAACAGGTGGACTCGCAATAGCGCATTTCGTCACGATGGTGAGCATTAGTCCGTGATAGACCCAAGTAAAAAGAGATAGAGAGAGAGACCTCAACACCGTTAACCTTCATTACACTGATATTGAAGGAGTGCTCAATACCTAATTCATTACACAGTGTATCGTTAGCAAAGAAGTATCTAAATTTTAACAAATGACCCTGCAATACCTGAAATCAAACACAACATTAAAGGAAATGATTCCGAATGCATAGTAAAAATGTTTAAACAAATACTTATTCGTATTTGTTGTTTGTTTTTTTTTAATTCACCATCCCCAAACTATTTATTTTAATGTCGGATACGTTAATGGCATTATGCTAAGCTCGAGTGAGAAAGAAAAACAACACGGCCTAGCCGAAGGTAAAAATCGATATTCTAGGGACGTTTTAAATAAAACATCGATTAAATATTCATCTGAAAATATTTACTATGCATTCAATGCAATTTTCTTCAATTTACGATTTAATTTCAGGCATTGTATGCGTTTCCTAAATTAGATTTCTCCTCTATAATATTAAACTGTACAATTACTGATTTTCTGGAAAGTTTGCCACATTTGACACGCGATATGTTTAACAAAGCACTTCCTCTTTTTTACCGCTTTTGTTATTGTTTTTTCAGTCTTGCAACGTATAATAGTATTAGCAATAAAATCAGTCGGCCTTAGAGGAAAAAAGAACCGATATCGTCTGAAATTAAAATCACGGTTGAGAAATTAGGTGAAAATGAAGAAAGTGAAACGATTCGAATAAAAAGGGGAAGAAGAATTCATGAATGTTTAATGTGAAAATTAATCATTCCTTTCCTCGTTCCATTTACTGTTAATCTTCTCCATTAAGAAGTTTCAGTTTTCAAGCTTATCTCTTTTTATGAGTTCATTAGGTTACACGTTTTGGTCGCAGTCACTTTTCATCACATTCAATTCGCCACGTTTGCATTTAAGTCAAACATACATCAATATATTTCATCGAAATTTCATTGAGAGGAAAGCAACAGCATGGGCCAACTTTACTTTCATAGGAAAATGAATACATAAATTTAAAATTTTATTCAAAGAAGTGAAAATGGCTTTTAAAAAACTTTAAATTCTAGTGAAAAGTTGGTTACCTAAAAAGCAGAAAATAAAAAGGTAAATACAAAATAAATCGTTAAAGGCATAATCCAATAATTCATTAAACCCCGCGGACAGTCTTTAATTGATTGGGTAATCAATCAGTCAAATTATGGCCAACAGAAATTCAAGTCAAAATTTAAAGAATATATACGAGCAATCAAATATTTGATACAGAATCGACTTTTGATACAGAGTCACTGAAAAATTAACCGAATTATGGAACCAAGTAAATACGGAATTAACAAAGCAACAGCAACCAATTGGTAAAATCTAAATACATTTCAAAAGGCTTTGATCATTGCGATATTCAGAGCCTTGTGTTGCAGGACAGTGGCATATATTTATTGGCGGCATTCCTTGAATTATTTAATTAAGTGACCGCCAGAATCCTGTACCGCCATCTATACAATTAACTATATATATGCCAATCTTCCGTTTATGAGTCTAATTTAATTTTAATTTATAATAGTTTACTCGTTATAAATTAATAAACTCCTTAGGCTTCTCTAATTTAAATACAATACACTTGAGAATTGTCAAGTGTTTGCTTAAAATAGTTCTCTACATTCACTATACAGGGTGTCTCAGAATTCATTGTACAAACTTCTAGGGGAGTTAGTACAAACTGTGTAACTCGGAAACTTCTCGTTGGAATTCAATCAAATTTTAACTGTATACACAGTCTTATGTACCCTGTTATTCCTCCAAATTTCATTAATCTAGGCATTACAAAACCTGAGTTATTAACTTGTTGATCTTGGTGGCGGCATTTTTATTTCTGTTCATATCTCAGTTATCGTTCAAATTCGGACCCATGCTCATATGAACTTTTTTGCTTAGAATCACCCATACTAACTCCCCTAGAAGTTTGTACAATGAATTCTGAGACACCCTGTATAAAAAGCAAACTTCTATCAGTTTTTATGTCTGCCACTAAGATGTAATTTTTGGTCTTTTTTTCATTTTTTATTATTTATTATTATTATTATTATTATTATTATTATTATTTTTATTATTATTATTAGTATTTTTTAGCAATTCTTAGAAAATCTAATCATGCCGAAGCTTAGTTAATTGTAATGAATTTTCATAGATACGGAATGAACACTATGGACCTAATGAATTTTTCCATTCCAGATTCCGTACATTCTGTTATTACTCAACACCGTGAATCAACGTCCTTAGCACGTATGTTGAAAAAAATATGAACATGAAGGAGATTCAGTGTCATACTGAGGCAACTGCAGGGCGATGAAATATAAATAACTCGAAGAAATAGATATAATATCAAGCTTTTTGCAGTGCATGATGCCCCATTTGTGCTGTCATAAAACGGATACACTGACAATGCTTAAGCGTTATAGCGTCGTTCTTTTTAAACAACCAGCAATCAGAAAGTCCGCATTCTGGTGCAAGCAGCTATGGAGAAGGTGCGATCTGTGTTTGAAGACAGAGTGATTTCGAAAGGGTTGTGGCCATCTTGCTCTCCTGCCTTAATCTCTGCCGAATATTTTCTTTGCGGTTACCTCATAAAAAGGGTCTACGCCTATAACACAAAACATCCAAGACCAAATCAATGGGATTACAGAAGGTTAATTACGATATTTGGTAACGATTTAGCCTATTGCGTGAACGCTGCGAGTCACGTGCACGTGCGCATGAAGAAAGCACGTGAAATGATGGTATTATATCCGCACTGTTGTTTCATTCGAAAGCAGTAAATATGAAAAAATGTCTCCGAAAATTGGACTTTACTGGGAAAGGAACATTACTATTCTGCGCATGTAAACCACGAAATTTCTCTGTTTAGAAGAAAGGCATATCGGCAGTATTGAATGGAAATGGAAAATCCCGGGAAGAATTCCATCTGGTCTGAAACAACAAAATCCTCGAGTTCCCACAACCCGAACTGTGGTCATTCGAAAGGTCAAGCAGCTTATCCAATGTGAAAATACAGCACCCCAAAGAGGGATTGCAAACATTTTAGGAACTTCACAGGCTGCCGTAAAGAAAATAATAAACAAAGATTTTCAACTGGAAAAGCGTCACAAGAGTCTGGTCATAAACTGCAGCCACAACAGGTCGCAGAAAGGAAGATGAACTGTCGGAGGCTCTATGAGAATTACCTCGCAGCAGAACGATGGAAGTACGTTGTCACTTTGGATGAAGCCTACGTCTACCTCAACGGCTGCAATGAATCCTGCGCGATTTTCTATCGTCCACGTGTAGAGAAGTCCTATCAAAAGTGGTCCAAGGAATGTAAGTAAAGTTTTCGCAAAAGGATTTAGGGTGATTGCGGGAAATCCGTACAACGACAAGCTCACAATCAGAAGAGTGTACAGGAAGGCTATGTAACAATAGTGGAGGCTTTGTCTTGATGCAGCCAAACTTTGCTTTTGTCCGCTTCATACAATGCGGGGATTTCCTCGTGGAAAATTGGACTGAGAACATGTTGCTGATAGTAATTTACGTCTAACTCAACTGTTCAATTTATGTTGGATTGGGAAGATGAAACCTTTGAATTTCACGATATTCCTGTCAAGTCACCAGATCCATCCCCCCTAGATTTCTGTGGATTATTGAAACGACCCCTTGCTCGATGCCGTCCAATAATCATTGAGAGTCTCTGGAAAGCCTGCAAACAGGAATGGAACAACATCAGCCTGGCCGTTCTGCAGACATCTCTTCTACAGTGGAAGATACGGTGCAGGGCAATAGTCCACAGCCAGGGTCATTAAATAGAACACGATTGTTGGTGAAGAAAGGGGTTTTCTTCATAAACTTTCTCCTTCAAATCATTATCATAGATCGTAATGAATCTTCTGTACTAGGCGTGGCCTCAAATAGGTTTCCATCTTCAACTGTACAAAGAGGTGGAATGAAGCATTTTGCTTACATTCTATGAAACTTATCTGTTAAGCATAAGAAAGAAAACATTACACAAACATTTCATTTAAATACGAGGTGCTATCGAGAATTTTCTTGTAGAAAGCAGAAAGCGTACTTTACTCACTAATTTCCGTTGTCACCTTCAAAGTAGTCACCTCTGGCACGTATGTAACGATCCCAGCGATTTTCCCATTTTTGGAAGCACTCCTGGAAGCTCGGAGGCTGTAGGGTGTTAAGATTAGTTGCGATTTTACTTGGATATTTTCAATGGAGTCAAAACGTCGTCATTTCATCTTATGGAAGAGGTAGAAGTCGCAGGGGGCTAGGTCAGGGGAGTGGGGAGGGGAGGGGACCGTTGTCATGTTGTTTTTTGCCAGGGATTCCTTCACAACAAGTGAAAAGTGACTTTGCAAAACAAGTTAAATCCATTTTTTGTCATTCTGCGCAAAAAGTGAAAAACGTTTCTACCGACAACGAATCGACCACCAATCACAGCACCTATCCCAGTAGGATAGGTTTAGTTTACGTAGATATCAGTGCGTTTATTAAACTTCATGCTCTGGAGGAAGGATAGATACAGTGCTGTTTTATTCTGGATCTAACTTGTTTTGCACGGAACACCGGATTTAACTTATTTTGCTTCATAAAAGAATAAATATAACTTTGTTTGCAGTGAACACTGTTTTATTTTGTTTATGCAGAACGTAAAAGTGTCTATAATAGACAGAGTATTAAACAACACCTTTCATAATTCCGTGTATTCTGCTTATACGTGGTTAGCATCAGATTCTGGCCGATGCAGTTGCATTCAAAGGACAGCATATCATCATCAAGATGTACTTCCATGGATTCGGTCAGCTCTTTCTATATCTGGAGATCATCGTTAGCCCGCCATTCCGATCCAAAGGCTTTGCAGAAGTTGTGTTATGTCCTTCTTTTTGGCAGCGGATATGGGCCTGCTTGGCTCTGTTGCAGGTAGTGTGGTCCCATTATGCTCGGCTCATCGTTTTAGCAATGTACATTCCTTTCCAGTGTCCACGCGGTAAGCTGACTAGTTTCGCACGGTGACTGTCATGCCGCCCTTCTTCTTTGTTTTCTTCAACAGGACTATTCATTTCGCTGTTTGGATGGATGGAAGGTTCTTGTAATGATGTGCATACCGGGCCTTCCAGTCACAGACCTCCCAGTCTCTAGGAAACACAAACACTTAACTGCAATGATCACTGAAAACCTGGTGGTGCTCTGCAAATGTTAGGATCGTTTCCTTTGGTTTGAGATCTTGACGAGTGCGCCCGAAGAGCCTGTCATACGGCAAGAAACTATGCCCTCGGACGGGAGAGACCATCGTCACACTCTGTATGTTGTTGAGCGCTCCGTACAGAAAATAATGTAGCATGGCTAGAAAATAATATTGTTTTTGTTTTGGCCGCCGCAACCATCACGTGCAAGAACGATGTGTCTGATTGACCGAATTCCGGATCATGGGGGAGAACTTCACTGAGATAATGGAATACAGCGCTGGCTACTTCGTTGCTGCCTCGCTTGGACTGGTTCTCCGTCCAAGTGTAGGAGAAGGAGTGGTCGGAGGAGACGTCGCATAACCCAAAGTTGTAGAGGCCAAGCTGACGTGAATAGAATGTCTCTTGAATTGGCAGCTTCAGAAGGACTTGGAACTGCTGTAGATCAAAGGCAATAAGCTTTACATCTGGAACAGTCTTCTTCTCACGAAGAATGGTGTAGAAAGCCTTCGCTCGCAGTTTGTGATTGGCTAGAAAAATTAGCACGATTTGCACCGAACACAGCGGTGGAATTAACTTATTTTGCACCGTCATGCTAACTTTCCCCCCACTCATACAAAGAAAAATTTTCACTTGATTTTACACCAAATAGTGTCCAACATGTAGGAATCTATGACGTCAAACGTCAGCACTAGTTGTTGCAAATTAACTTAGAATTGGATTTAACTTGTTTTGCAGAGTCACTCTTCAAGTGAGGTATATGCGGGCGCATTGTCATGGTGGAGCAACCAGTTTTTATTCTTCCACTACTCGGGCCGTTTGCGCGAAATTTTCCCTCAGTCTCTTCAAAATCTCGCAATAAAACTTCCTGTAGACAGTCTGACCAGGTCGAAAAATTTGGAAATTCGCAGAAGCACAAGAACATGTTGCAACACAAACAGCAAAAACTCAAAGAAATGCACCTACGATTACGAAACTTGACAGAGCCGCAGCTGAACGGTGCACCAAGAGGTATCTAACGGCAGAACCTCGTACTGTTCTTGGTTTGGGCGGAATATTCATATTCTCGGATATTTTGGATAACATCTCGTATAAATGTTATGCGCAGACATTGAAATCGATCAGTTCACGAAATGTGCTACTTTTCCTCATCCTCTGCATGAAATGTATGTATTCATACATACATACATCACACTTGTACAGTTCATGAAATGTACACAACGGTTTCAGCTCATTTCTTGCATTGTATAGTTACAGATAACCTATGATTTCTCTCACTTACTCACCTTTTATTGCTATATGTCACTATTAATGATGTATAGGGCTGTAATTTACTATACTATTTTAAATAAGTATAGCAAATTGTTAAAAAAAAAGCGGTCGATATATAGCAAATTTAAGGGAGGCCCATGTAATTTGGACTCCCTAAGTGAAAAGGGCTGTAACTTCTATTCAAAATGACATAGCTCAGTAGTTTGTCTCGATCATCCGTGTTTGCTTGGTGACAAAAGTTTGAAGGAGGTGCGAGAATCCACCAGCAATGAACCTCATAAGACAAGGCTAGCAACTGATATCAATGATGGCATCATGGCACGAACAAATGAGCAGATAAGGGACAACATGCGGATTCATGTACGAGAATTGGCTTCAATGCTGAACATCAGCACTGAAAGTGCGGAGACCATCATCCACGATAAGCTGAAATTCAACAAGATCTGTGCCGGATGGGACTCTAAGCAACTTTCCGGAGGATCACAAAACCACCCGGGTGGAAATCTGTTCCATGCTGCTGCAGCGTTATGACAGGGAATGTGACAACTTCCTAAGGCGTGTTGTGACCACCGGCGAGACATGGATTCATCACCATACTCCTGAAAGCAAGCGTGCGAGCATGGAGTGGCGACACACCGACTCACCACTACCCAAGAATTCAAGATGTATTCTGGGACATTAAAGGTATCATCCATGTCGATTTTTTGGAAAGATCGTCGAACCATAAATGCATCCTACTACTGTGACATTTTGAGGACGTCCCTGAAGCCGGCACTAAGGAAAAAGCGACCAGGACTCCTTACCAGTGGTGTTTGTTTTCTGCAAGACAATGCCAGACCACACAACTAAACTGACTATGGACACACTGACGGAACTCAAATGGGACATCTCACCACATCCTCCATACAGCCCGGATCTCTCCCCTTGCGACTATCACCTTTTTGAACCATTGAAAGAGTTCTTGGGAGGGTAGAGGTTCGGCTCCAATGAGGAAGTGAAAAAGGCTGTCCTGACGTGTTTCGACATCAACCTGAAGATTTCTACAGAACTGCTCCCAGAACGCTGGAAAAAATGTGTAGAGAAGCAAGGAGAATTCTTTCAGAAATTACTAATGTGTGTGTGTGTGTGTGTGTGTGTATGTGTGTGTGTGTGTGTGTGTGTGTGTGTGTGTGTGTGTGTGTGTGTGTGTTGATTTTTTTGTAGTTAGTTTCCTGATTTTATAAATAATAAAGTCCAGATCAAATTTGAACGCCCCTCGTACATATCACCATCAAAGCTTATCGTCAAAGCCATTCTGAGATACCGTCCTAAAATTATTGTTTACCTTTTATTGCGTTAATTTAAGAGTGGTGTTTTAAATTTATTTTTTTTTTTTACATATTCTTTATTTTCTACTTTTTAGCCTTCATAATTTTTTTATTATCTTTTCGTTTGTCTAACCGTGCATGCTTAGAAGACGGTTTTTCTTTTGCACGTTTCTCCTTTTCTATCTGTCTTCTTTTCTCCAATTTTATTTTTTTGCGTTGCAGTTTCATTTCTTTTACATTTAATCCTGTAATTTACTTCTTGTACTTTATTTTTCATATATAATTCTACGACAATATCACAAACGTGGATAATTCTTTCACTAACAAGGGACGTACACGTAGTTGTACGATGTATTTTATGTTTGCGCGCAAGCTATACCTTGGAAGCGATAGCGTTGCTTTCAGGTGAAGTAGATTGTTGAGCAGTGGAAGAAAGAAGTTGAGAGCGCATTAATACACATAAAAATGGTTTAACAATGGAGTCGTTGTATTCTATCTCGTTGTTGTATAGGTATGTCTGCTCAAATTTTTTCGTTTTCTCGGTTTATGATATTACTTGAAAAAATGGAAAGAAAAATTCTGCGATCTGGATTCGAAACAGGAACCTTAAGTGTCATATGCTCGACGCCTTTACCAATTGGGCTATCGCAGACACACCTGCAGCCAAGCTGTACTATGTTGTCTTTAAGATGAAAAGCCCAATGGGAGGCGGGCACCCGGCTCACAGATCGAGAATTTCTCCAATCCAACCATCAGAAAGTTTGATGAACGCACATGATAAAATAAATAATGGATAGAAACTGGAGCTGATACCCCAAACATCAGGAAATGACATTACTTGAAAAAAATGGAAAGAAAAATTCTACGACCTGGATTCGAACCGGGAACCTCGAGTGTCAGGAATTTTGTTGAGACACGCTCGTAACATTTGCGCAGAGACTCCTAGCATCCCTTGTGAACAGGCAGACACCATTTATAGCAACGGCGTCAGTGCGTGTTCATCGCACTGTGTCATTAAACTATTTAAGATTCTTGAGGTTGACGCCGACTGCGAAATATGCTCGGTTATCCATTTTTTGACAGCAGAAACAGACAGCAGCGGACATTCCTCGCCATATCAGTAAGGTGTATGGACGTAATACAATGGGATCTGTAATGTTGCTGCTCCACGTTAATGCAAGGCTACACTCCTCTGCTCAAACGCAATTTTGGAATTTTGGAATTGTTGAATATTTAGATGAACAAATGATTTTTTAAAGTCAATTTTTTTATGATTTCTTATTCTATATCGGTTATTAGCAAGTTTAGAACAAGTCAATCTGCAATAATGAGAGATACTTTTTTTTTAAATAAGGGCATTTATCATAAACATTTCAAATTATTAGATCTTCTCTTCCCATGGGCCGACTGTGGTAAAACAAAGCCTACATGTTGCCACGAGCTCTTCCAAACTCAAGTATGTGGCGAGCGAAATAGGAGAATACAACCACAGCCAGGGCCGAAGAAACGTCATATCAAATTATTGTTTTATTTTCATTCTATTCCTTCCACTTTCGAAACCGCATGCATTATTCTACACATACGTAGAAGTCGAATAGAATCTCAGATTTAAGAAAACATAGAGAAAACATGTTTTCTTTAATCTGTGGTAGAACTGCTAGAAGGCCATAGTTAGAGAGCGCCATGTATTGGGAGCATTTTAAAAGAATTCTTTTCGGTTTTTCAGTATGATTTTTACTGTATTAATTCTAACCTTTTTTCATGTGTTCATTTTCACTGTATATTCACGTTCAGATATTGCAAAATTTCATCAAAAAGGAGTCCGAGCAACGCCGGGTATATCAGCTAGTATGAATAAAAAGTTTTAAAATAACCTATTGAATAAATGCATAAAATGAATTTAGCGAATGATTCTGGTACGAAATAAATATTTCGCTTCAATTCCACTAATTTTGCACCATAAAAGTAGATTTGTAAAATTACCTATAAATTTAGTTTGAGATCATTAGATTTAATATACATGTATTAATTATTTATAAATTTATAAATTAACGCATGCTATATGAACAAACGAAAAGTTGTATTTAAACAAATTTATTTTATTTATTTTATTTTGTCTTTAATAATTTTATAACCCTAATAGAGGGAGGCAAAGTTGCAGATACATCGATTTGTCTGGCTTTTGTTTGGCGTTTTTTTTTCTGTTTAATATTGTGTTTGTCATTTGTGTTGGAAAGGCAGTGACGCCTACGCAACTGACATAGTGAGATATGTAAGCAAACGGTAAACAGGTGACAACCATCTGCCGAGGGACGTACATAAAGACGATATACAGGCTTTCGATTGAAAAATCTCTATTCAATTTAATAACATTCGAAATCCCTTGATCTAAGCTGAGATTAAATTTATATAGAAGTGTTATGAACTATTATCATCTTTTCATCTTATGTTTTCATATGGGTGAGCTGTTACGCAATGGAGATAGAGTTTGCGCAAATGTGTGCGGCTCTGGGTTGATGAACTCGGCTGGATGTATCATAATGCCCACAGAGAATATGATTTAGCTATTGTGAAGGTTTCCTGGTTCGCTTCCTGAAAATGAAGAAATCATATTCTTCAACCATGACCTCCATTAGAAGAAGCGAATTTAATGAGACGAGCAATATTGTCGGTTCAGATGCGTACAATTGATGGCAAAGAAATTAAAAAAAAAAAAATAAATCGATACTGGCTAATCAATTATTATCGTTATTATTTCTTCTCAATGTCATTAACTAATTAGAATTTTCAAATGGAAAAATAAAACTAACTCGAAATCCTCCTTTTGCAAACTATTTCAATTGACGAAGCTCATTTTGGTTAATGAGAAAGTTTTTCTCTCTCTTTGATTCATTTTTTCTATATCCAGTACGTGGAAAATCTTCATCGTCTTGCTTTTTTTTTTTGCCAGACACACATAAAAAAAGACAATTTAATTGCCCTAATTTTTTACGAGGGTATCCATAGTTTGTAAGGCTTTTCCCCTTCCGTAACCTTAATTGGTCAGATCTTAATTGGTATGTTATTTGAAGAGAAAAGAATCTAATGAAAGCTTAAAAAAGACATTTAATAATCGAAAATTTTGGGACGAAAGAGAACGATAATGATGGAGGAAAAATAATTGTTAATTATTTCTCCTTCTCGTTTTTTTTTTCTTTGAAAAAAAAATTAAAATATCATCTTTCCATAATATTTTACAGCTATCGTAAAATTTTACTATAACAGCTTTCCAAAGTTAAACGACATCGAAAAATCTTATTAAAGAAATTTTGGCGGCAATCTTTCGTCGACAAGAAATTTATTTTCAAAATGATGAACAATAAATAAAATAAAATAAAATAAAATAAAATAAAATAAAATAAAATAAAATAAGAAGTTGAATTATACATAAAATGTTTCATTACGAGATAAAAGTCAAATTTAAAGCTCCATCTCCCAAAAAATTTTAATGACTGTTGAAGGAATCGTGCCCGATCATTTGGTTATAAAGTTATTTTAACCACATTCTTATCGTCGCGCTATCGACATATTAATTTCCATATATTCACTTCTTCATGCTTATAAATTTCTACGAGGTTTCTTTTCAACATTTGATCAGATGATTATAAAACTTCATTTAGGCTTATTGTAAATTAATTTGAAATGAAAGATATCGCTTTAAAAAATATAATTTGTAGATCAAATTAAAGTTATTGTAACTACCTTGATCATAATAAGCAATTAATTCATTACAAGAATATAGAGTTTGGTGGATTAATTACCATAAAATACACAGAAAGAATTGAATTTGGATTTGGTTATTTAACTTTAAACTTATTAATTCTATTATTTAAAATTTAATTAGATAATAAAAATGACGATGTTGATACATAAATTAACATAAAAATTAAAATAAGAATCTATTAAAAAGAATTAAAAAAAAAGCCATTCTAAACAATAAAGGATGAAAATTTAAATAAACCTATCTAAATAATTAGATAAAGAGATAAACAAGTATTAGGCCTACTTATGTATTATAATTATAAAATGAGCTTGAAATGTGCAAAATAAAATGCAAATGTAATGCATATTTGCATGGTTATAATATAACAACGAATCCATTTTAAAAGCCATTTTTACGTTCTTTATCGGTTGGTGCAAATAACTTTGAAGTCTTTCTTCTTGAATGAGGAATGGAATTTTGTTAAGAGAATTCTTCCTATTGTCAGAGTAATGAAGAAAGCGTGGTCAGATACATATCCTGACCACTCGAAGTAAACGACCGTGCTATGCATCATCCAGTTTAAACATACTTTATCACGTACGTTATGGCTTGCTTATAAACATACAATAATATGTCTGGGCAAAACGTTTTACAATACGAATGGGACAGAATAGAACAATTGTGGGCTACGACTAAATGAAGCGTGATAAAATCATCGGAAAATATTTTCAATTTATTATATATTTAAAGTTGCATAAAATATTAAGCGTTTCGCATTATGGAGATTTAAGCATAACTCCGACGCATTTCTTGATTACATGTAATTAATTTAAACAGCTGTTTTTGAAACTGTATAAGAGAAACTAGCAAAAAAAAAAAAAATGTTAAGAGACGAATGGGTCACCTGGAAAACACATCCGTCAGCATAAGAAGCAGGGGGGGGGGGGGGGGGAAAGGAAGAAAAACCAATTTCATTCCAATAGAAAAATAAGCAAACTTGCTAAGCCTTGGTTTAGTTTAAGGTAGCCCAGTTGGTAGAGGCGATGAACTAAGGACTCGTGGTCCCTGATTCGAATCGAAGTCGCGGAATTTTTCCTTTCCTTTTTCAACTATAAATAAACTTATTTAAAAGCAATAAATCTATGATGAAAATCGCGGAATCGATAATGACAAGAGGAGGGAGAATAAAAATATATTTCTTTGTAAAAATTTTCAAATACAACCACAAGAAAGAGAAGAACTTGGATTTAATATTATGAAGATTTTTTTTGAAAATTTTTTTGTGCAACTCTCGAGTTTCAGAAGAAATTCTGATTATCTTCGAGGTTGTAGCTGATAAACGAATGGAAAGAAGAACCATAAACTGTTTTGGAAAAGAAATCAACTTTTCAAATTCCCCTCTTACAATAGAAGATGAAATAGAATTCGAATCTGTTCTTACAGCGGGAAATTGCTGACGAAAACATTTATGGAATTTCGAAGATATGGAAATTGTATCCTTAGTCGATTTGCCTATCATGTAAAATTTTAAGTTTACTTACCTTCTTATAAAATACTTTCGTTTTAGTTTTTAAGTTTACTAATCTGTATTTTAAGAAATTAACTAAATGTATAGTTTTTTTTTTGTAATTGTTTCCTACGTTTCTTATTGGATTGAAATCGTTTCTGAAGGAACAATTTGATTCTATCTCAGAATTCAATTCGGAAAGGATCAATAGTTTTAGTTTGCTTTTATTTAAAATTACAACTGAATTTGTGAAATGAAATTATCGTAAGAGCAGTTCTTTTAATTGTAATCGATTTATTCGATCCAAGTTTTGAGTCAGTGTTGGTTATTTTAAAATATCTTCGTTCCGTTTTGTTCTCCTGTCACATTTCGTGCTATTCGACATAACCTACTCTAAATTTTGTGTCACTTGTAGTTGGATTACTTCTTCATAGTTACATAACAAATTATTAATAAGTTATCTATTTGCTAGCCCTGGCTTTAGCCATCTTTTCTTTCTCTTTCTCTCTCTCTCTCTCTCTCTCTCTCTCTCTCTCTCTCTCTCTCTCTCTCTCTTAGTTTTAGCATATTTGAAAGTTTAACTACAAAAAAAAATAATAATAACTAATGTGTGTATTTCTTTTATCTTCTACATGAAAAAAAAATATTAAGTAAGTATGTGTGTAAATATGCAAAACAAGGAAAAACTAAAACTAGAAACCTGTCTCCGGTTTTTAGTCACATACATGGAAATAATGTTTAGGAACTGACGCATTTGGTTTTATTATGAAACGAAACAGAGGATGCGAGAAGGAAAATCCCATGATAGCGTCTAACAGACAATTTGATAACATACAATGCCCATATCGAAATGATCACATTCTACACGGCCGACATTAAAATTGCATCCAGGAAGAGCAAAAGCTATCAAAGCAGCAAATTACTGTATTTATTATGCACATACCGTATAATCCTATAGGGAAATAATTACTGTATGACGTGGAACTTTGGGAACATACAGTACCCATTGGCGTATCCAGGATTTATGTGATGGGGAGGGAAGGATACCTACTTGTACTCCTAGGGTGGGGGGGGGGGGAGAGCTAAGTCAAATACATATGTGAGAAAATGACATGGCAAAGATTCACCAATACCAGCTCGATTTTTTCAGAATAAAGCCAATACCAATAGTCCAAAGTTTCCCGTTTACATCGAGTATTTGTAATTAAGCTTGCTTCATTTTTCCCTTCTGCCCCTTGGCTGTTCCGAAGCTTTTTTGGGCACAAAAACGGAGAGCAATCACAATTCTAATATTAAAAGCGGCTTCGCTCTTATACTCTTTCCACAGTTACTAGTGTGCATGATTTGCATAAGTGCTGCGCCGATAACCATGACATGTACGTACTTTCATAATCTGGGCGTCATACAAATTTTGGGTCGGTCGAATACCACCTTCCTACAAGTATAACTTACTAATTAGGAATGACTGTAAATTAATTTGAAATTGGTCACGCGAATAAGAAACACTGATCATCAGCTTCATATGGCGGTTCTACGCAGTAACGGATTAGATCTAAGGAAGGGGGGCACTAGCCATAAAAATATTGATTAACAGATTGACTAATGTCTAAGGGGGCCTGCTCTTCATCAAGAGCCCACTTGCCATCTGGCATGCTGATATCCTGGTTCCGTGCACTCTCAATAAAGATTAAAAATATAGGTAATACACCCCGTTTGAAACAGTTAGTTGACGATTTTTCCGCCAAAAGTAATGAAAGTTTTCCTGTGAATATCTATAATGCAAAGATATTAGAATGACAGCGTCGAGTAGTTTGCCATGGATGAAAAAGATTGCAATTCTAATGAAGATGAAACACGTTCAGGCACCATTTCAGAATTCGAGCTTTAGGAAATTATTGAATAGAGCTCCAATATTGCATTCAGTTTGTTCAATCTGTCAAACGGCCATTGCGAGAGGCTTTTAAATATCATTGGCGAATCATAAATCTTAAATTTCGGGCAAATTTTAAAGAAAGGAAAACAAAAGAAAAATATTCGCGGAGCTAGGATCGAATCAAGGAGCATAAACCTACTTGTTCTTACTCGTGGAATTTTTTTCTTCTATTTTTTCTGATATTATTTTATGTAATGAATACCATTCATGTAATAAAAAATTTATCTTGATTTTTTTGAGGTGATGTTTTTTTACTCTTTCATTTTGGTCTATTACACAACACAAGTGTTGTTGTTCTTACACTGAGCTACCATGGACACTGATGCAGTAGTACTTTCTCCAAAGTGTCCTATAGATTTCTTATGTCACACAGCGTCTTCAAGCCAGTTCTTGGTTCGGGACCATTCTTTTGTTAAAACCCTCAATATTTCATGAAGATACTATTAACATAACTGGATAAGCAAATTTAAGGATATTTTGAAGTGTTAACAATTAAGATTTTTGAAATTTGAGCATAGGTGATGACAAAGAATGGCGTCGGATGACGCCACGACGTAACATTTCGTCACTTTCGGGGCGATTTAAAAATGTTTTTTCATCTGCTTAGAGTTACATCTTTAACATTACATAAGGCCTTGTTTCTTTTTTTATTTATTTTATTTGGTAAGAAGTATTGGTTTGATCAGATGATGCAAGCATGTAGATCCCTGAGTCCGCCCCGGAAGTTAGGCAAAAACAGAATGTAAATAACGGAAATGACAAAGAAATAAAAAGTAACCAGAATACCTGTGGATGTAAAATCAGCAAAAACAAGACACCACCGCTTTTCCACAACAAGGTTTATTCACCATGAATACGTATTTCGAGTGCTACGCACTCATTTTTCAACATGACTGAGGCAAACGACAATCGACAATCGAACAGTGAAGTGTACATTTCTTCGGGTGGGACGAAAGCAGTGCTTTCACGAAGCTCACCCTACCAGAATAAATTCCACATGAAATACACTGAAATAGGCAAGAATCCTGACTAACCCAAAGAGGTCTTCCACATTATGAAAAAAAAAAAAAGATTGACGATTGTCAGAAGATTGGGAGAGGGGGTGGGTGGTATCACATCTTCCAATAATCCGGGAAGGAAACGTTGCCAATGTCTTCGAAGTTGACATCAAGAATATGCCTCGGTTTTCTATACTTTGTATGCCACTTCATTTCCATAAGGTTGTTTAATATTCCAGCCACCAGGTCATTGTTATGGCTCTTCATCGTCTGCACCATGTTTATCAGGAGATCTTGCACACACTTACCAAGGTGAGTCATGTCCAGATCCGAGTGTATGAATTGGTTTTTCACAGTCCTTCTGCCAAGCTGGGCGATGGTCTTCAGGGTAACATTCTGGAACGACTGGAGTTCACTCCATCTACTTTTACATATGGTTGCCCACGCAGGCATGCCATAGAGGAGGATTGTCCGAATCATCGTCTTGTACCATAGCAGCTTATCGTCGATGCTGAGGGCACTGTTTCGACCCAGGAGAGCTATGAGGCTGTACTTAGCCTTCTTTGCTTTGTTCAGAACGTAAGTCACGTGACAGTTCCATGAGAGTCTTGAGTCGATTATAACGCCAACGTACCTGTAATTGTCGACCCATTCGAGTTCCTTATTGAATAAGACAAGAGAATCCGGGGCACGCTTAAGTTTTTTGTGGAAGCACACAGCTTTGCATTTTCCGACGTTAAGGTTCAGCTTCCAGCAATTAAACCAGTCTTCAAATTTCTTCAAGGCGTTCTGCAGACGAGTGATAACGTGTGTTCTTCTGGCGTTCTTCTGGTTTTGGGAAATCATGTACAAAATAATTAAATAAAACGGGCTCAAGGACAGAGCCTTGTGGGACACCGGCCTTTACCTTGCGGGGAGTGGAGAAGTTTTCGCCAACTTCAGCTTGATAGAACCTGTCGCTAAGAAAGGATTTTACCATCAAAATCAAATCAGGAGGAAACTCGTCACTGAGGCAAACAATGCCAACAGGCCATTTATATACATAGCTAACCAATCAGGTTCCAATTATACAGATACATGGAAGGTTTAAGGTCCAATCAGATAAATTATCTTGTATACTTATTTTTAAATTTTTGCACAATTTTTGTAACAATTAAATATGTTATCGATACGTATATTTTACCTTACTATCACCCGGTTTTCCTCCAGAAATAGTTGGCAGGCCTGCTTTTATATATACAGTAAAATCCCGTTACAACGTACCTCACTTTAACGTACATTTCAAAATAACGTACTAATTTTACGTTCCCTTGGTTAAATTATCACTTCATTATAATGTACATGGTTCGAATGTCTTGCTCTGATTGGTCGATACATTATCACTTAAGCAAATGGGCTAATTAAGCCAAGTTCACATTTCATTGGTTGGTCAGTGTAGCATATAAAAATGTAAATTGTTCTTCGATGCACAGACCTGGATGACTTAACCAGGTTCATCTGGCTTCTTTCCTAATTCAGCGTACTTCTTTTGGCTATTACTTGGACGAAGTTTGGTAGTGAAAGCATAGTTTCCGGTCCGCTCGTTTTTTTTTTTTCCCCTGCACTGTTCGATTGTCGATGCACAGAAATATGCCACCCTTGCATCCCATACAGAAAAATAAGCACATAGTGCAGAGGGTCCTGCCATTGGTGATTTTCTAAAATCCAACGAACCATACTATCTGTGCGCTGGCGCAGAATAATATCACGATGTGCATTGACTCCATTGCCAGTTAAAACCACAGCAACGTCTGAAGTTGTCAGTAAATTTAGGGTCGACGATCAATAGGTTGAACGTTTGGTGTATTAAGCAATACAACAGCCAATTTTGAATAATCAAGTTCGTTACAACGACAACACAAGGGATAACACAGGACAATTCGTTTTAATACTAAGAATACTGTTACAGGCGACTGATCATTTTGTGGAGTTCGTACGTCGACAATTTCCCATTCACCCAGCTTATGCAATGACAATTAGCGAGTCCTAGGGTCAAACCTTAAACAACATTGGTTTATACCTAGAGTATCCCCGTCTCTGATACTGATCCCCGTCTTCGTTTTGCCTTGAAAAGCTCGGCGAAGACGGGCATCTCAGCTAGTACTATCCTAAAAAGAAATTCGGTTATGTTTCTGTTTATTTAATTTACACAGCCCTGATTAACCTACAAGCTCTACGTGCTCTCGTACTATAATTGAGAACTAAGAAAATGTTGTATTAAACAACAATTGTCCTTTCGTGTAGATAAGATTCGAAACGATTGTTTCTCCATTTTCGATTGCCTCTTCTACATTGATAAGCATAACAATATTATATTATTTTCAAGCATAACTATTGCGAATTTAGCATTGTATTCAAGAAAAGAGTATTCAACAAATGACCAAGCTACTCTATACCTGAAATATAATTATCAACAATTGCTAACAATTAGAACAGAAATGAGAATAAGATATTGATTATCCGGGTTACTAAGATAACCTATTAGTAAAATGAAGAGTTTTTTTTATTCATAGTTTAGATTCGTAGTTTTTCTCTTTTAATAATGCTTGTTTTTATCAATATCATCATAAAAGATATACAGATCTGCATGAAGTTCTTTATAAGAAATCCCAGCGATAGGCATGGTCCCCGGTTAGAGTCCAGGTCGCAGAATTTTCCTTCGCTTTTCAACATCAAACTTATTATTGAAGTGTGTTCTTCAGTTTGTCGATTTCTGTATTTATTTATCTATCTTCTATACATATAATAAAACTGTAGCCGACCCGGTGTCTGTACTTAGAACAAATTTAAGAATATCTTATGTCACAGCTTTTACCAACACTATCAGAAGCCAAAACGATCATTTTTAGAATTTTTGTCTGTCTGTCTGTCTGTATGTTTGTTTGTTACCTCATCACGTAAAAACTTACTACACGAAAATTAACGCGGTTTTCATATTCGCATTGTTTAAGGTGCAACTTAAAAACCGGTGTATGTTTTATCGTGATACGCCGTCTAGAAGCCGAGTTCTAGGCCAAAATCTCTTAAGCTGGTGGTTGAATAAAAGCTGACATGCGGTCAAGGTATATTTTAGTTCACAAAACAATCAAATGTAACAATGTGTTACGAGTTCAGCAACAAATACGTAGCATTAGCTGACAGTCTTGTTACGTTGTACGATTGTTAAAGTACTTTGTTAAGTTTGGACTGTAACCAAACTTATGCAATAGAGCAGGCAAATTCGACTCTTCAGTAAAACTCTGGATTACTAGAGTACGGCAATTACCTTTCCCAATGCTAGCAGATAATACCGGTTGTTGATTGGTTGATTGAGGTCACGTGAGTTTTTTTTCAGCCATCATTGGCCCAAACATATATACATTTATTAAGGTTTATTATTTTAATTATTGTAAACAAAATTTAAAGGAAAAATAATTGCTACAAAAAAATGGTTTCACGTAAGCGATCTAATCTGACTTCTGTTTCTGCACGATCTAAACGAGCACGATTGAGACTTCCAGCAGAAAGCTAACCGTAACGTCCAGCGTTTAGAGTCGCAGCAATCTAGAAGTGCGCTGTCTCGATCTCTAGAAACTCTATCCGAGCGTGAAGCGCGGTTGAGTTACTCCCGAGCGCAGTCCGCTCGCGGTCGCTCTCTAGAGACACGCGATCAACGTGACTCACGTTTGGATGCTAATACAGAGTGATCCAAAAGTCGTGCACATCGAAATAAATAAAAACCAGATGATATTAAAGAATACTATTTACTACTATATAGTATACTAATTACACAACACGTCTATATTTTTACAACAGATGCACAAGATATAAATGTTTCAAAGCAGCCGATGAAACTTTTCAGCTATTAATTTAATTGTAGACAATCGAATTAGGATGTACGTGATTTTTGGATTACCCTATAGAAACCGAAATGCTGCGTCACGGTCTGAATAGAGTTGTGCAGAACGTGAACGTCGTTTGAGTAGCGACCGGTCTCGTCATGGTGAAGTCTGAAGTGTGGAAAGTAAAAAAGATTGTGAATTTCTTTTACTCTCTACGACATAAAATATCACAATCTCTGGAGACTGATGAGGAACAGGAATTACATTTGTCTACTGAGCGTTTCAGCCATGAACTTTCGCGCTTATTGGAGACAGAAGAGCAGTATAAGCTTCGTTTGTCTGCCACCCGGCGTTGGTACCATGAGAGGCAAGTTGTGGTAGTGAATCATTTGACGCAAGAACGCAGTCGTTTGCAGGAAGTGCGGCAAATAGAGTCTACCCAGAACCGAATTAAGTAGTTAGAGGAATATCGGCTGCGTCATGCCGTTTACTGGTTGTTATAAACCTGAAGAACTGCCGTAGCTAGAAAAAGAAAAAAGCGAATTTAATTATGATTCAGTAATTAAATATTCCGATTATTCTCGACTATGTCCTATGGACGAAATGTGCACATATTGTCGTGCCTTCAAGTGGAAGAGAGAACCTAAGAGAATGTGCTGTTCTTCAGGGAAGTTCGACTAGAAAGAATGCAAGAACTACCAGAGCCATTGAGAACATCCAGAATCGAAAATCTTTTTGGATTGCATACGGGGCAATTTTGAAATGACTTTTTTCGGAGCAAATCAGATCACTGAAGGTGCATTTTTGCCCACATTCAAAGTACAGAGTCAAGTTTATCACTTAATTGGCTTTTGTAGCCGATTACCGAGACCAGGTAAATGTTAGGCGAAAACATATTTGTAACTTGAACGCTGAATTATTAAGTGGGTTGAAAAATATGCTCCATTGTGTGAACCAGTATGTTAACTGTTGCAAACTTGCACTTGATTCTGTTTCCAATGATAATCGGAATAACCACAAGTTTGTAATTGCTGCCGACAAAAGACTAATCGGAGCTCACCTAGGTCGATACAGTGCTCCTACCACGAACGAAGTAGCCGTCCTTTTGGTCCTTGTGATAGGAGGGATATTTTTTTTACGTGCACAGGATGGTCGTCTTCAAAGGGTAAGCGAAACACATCGCGCCTATGGTTTATTAGAGTACCCTTTAATGTTTTGTCGAGGGGAAGATTTACCTTTATGATTTTGACCACAAATACAGGGTGTTTCAGAAAGGACTCCCCAACTTTGAAATGACATAACTTTATAACAGTGAGAGACAGAAAGGTGAAACAAGTGGTATGTTGGACAGACAGGTATGGAATTTCTGATACACCGGTTTGCAAAAATAGTTCCAATATTGGACATTAGAGGGCGTTGTAGTCACAAAGCTTCGCCTTGTCATTATCGGACTTCGATCTAATCGGTGGTATTCGAGAACAATAAAAACACGTTACTCCAATGAATAAGGCATGATTTTCTTCAATTTCCTACAATAACTAATTCGATACAACTTCCTTACACGTGTCAGCACTGAACAAGACTGACGAATGAACTTTCTGTACTTCTGAGTACTAATTCAAGCTTCATCTGCTTGTAGCGCCATCTATTAGTCAATATTGGAACTATTTTTGCAAACCCGTGTATCAGAAATTCCATACCTGTCTGTCCAGCGTACCACTTGTTTCACCTTTCTGTCTCTCACTGTTATACAGTTATGTCATTTCAAAGTTGGGGAGTCCTTTCTGAAACACCCTGTAGTTGCTACAAATTTTAACAAGAAAACAACTGCTGTGCAGTATTACAGTTTTATAATCCAGTTGCGTCAGAGGAAGCATATCTATCTTGACAGATTTCGTGGACTTTTCAGTCAGTTTTAGGTAGATACTAGCAGACCCGGCAATGCTTCGCTCTTGTTATGTATGAGCGTCTTCTAAAAATAAACTGATAAAGCGCCATCTTTTGACTCTTCTAAGGTGAGCATACTTCAAAACATTAAATTAAGATATTTTTTTTTTCGTAAGCCTATATGTTGCCGCAAGCTAACCTCAACTTACCTATGAAAACCCCATGAATACTCGTCAAGTAGTTTTGGATTTTAGCGTGCTCAAACAGACAGACAAAGTTTTTAAAAATGTTCTTATTGTATTCTGTTTCACTCCTCTATAATCACTGGCCCTTTAGCTGAGTGAATTTGACGCAGGGCCGGAGATGAAAGGTGAAGAATAATGTTCACTTTTTTTTGTATATTCACATTCAGAAATTGCAAAATTTCATCAACAAAGAGTCCGAGCAACGCCGAGTATATCAGCTACTTCATAACAAATCGAAAAATAGTCATGGATACCTTAAATAAATTTTAAATCAAATAACAAAATCGATATTTTATGACCAATGTACAAACTAAGCTTTCAACATGCCAGTTTGTATGTTAATTTATGAAAACCAAAAAAATAATCCGGATAAAATCTGGAAAACATAAAATACCGGAAAATTGGATCAAGACAATTAAGAAATGAACCAAACAGACATTTGATCTCGTCAATTGCCATCACCGTACCAAATATCATTATTCTAGACCTATCTTACTCGCGAAATACTGCATTGGAGTTAGACGGCAAAAATATAAAACTGGGGGCCAATCTTTGGACTCTCCTGGCGCCCCTCACAAAGCGGAAATATCCCCGAGAACCTTCCCTCCGAATTTCGTTGCTTTATCTTTATTCCCCACGAAATTGCATCAAAAAATCAGAAAATTTTGTGAAACACCCCGAAAAATCGATTTTTATCAGTTTTCGCACCCTTAAAATTCGAATATCGAAAATCGGGGAAACTAATTTTTTTGGAACGGTAGTTAGAAAGCTTCCTGCAAAATTTCGAAGATCTGCGTTTATTGGGGTCGGAGCCAAGCGACCGAACGTGCAATTCCTTTCTGCTCCCCTGGGTGGGCAGGGGGTCCGAATTTCGAGAAACCCGGCCTTAGCACGCCTCTGTGCTATCCGTCCTATTACCTCACCGAGTTTCGAGTTGGTGGCTTCAGTAGATTTGCTGTGCGTTGATGAGTGAGTCAACCAGCTTCTTTATATACTGTATTGGTCGCCACGAAAAGCTCTTTTAGATAATAAGATACATTGTATTCCCGCGCGAAAGACTTCCAGTTACTGTTGATGCTGTTGCACGAAATAATCGCAAAAGCAAACAACGACGTCACAGTTTCTAACGCTATAAAAAATGCCATTCAGATCTATAGATATTCATGGTCATCGAGCTCCATTGTTAAAATGAAGCTAAAGTTTCTAGCTCCCGGTAGGGCGGGAACTCTATTGAAAAGTGGCGCTGCATGTACAATCTGCCCAACTGCGCCTGCAGCGCCATCCTATCGGCAGAAAGAAACTTTACTTTCGTATTCAGTTTCAATGAAAATCTCTATCGCTGGTTGCGGTCGGAATAGTGCGATCTATACGGCACCTGGCGCGATCTGTTTTCCTTAGCTTCTCGAAACAATGGAAAATAGCCGAAGCTCGATGACCATGAATACCTATAGACCGTGATAAAAACTAAAAGATACACTGCATTCCCGCGCGACAGACTTGCAGTCATTGTTGATGCTGCTTCACGGAACAATCGCAAAATTCTTCATTAAACAAAGCAAACGTCATAATTTTTTAAAGCTGGTAAAAATCCCATTCAGCTCCAGGTAACAACAACTTATAAATAAAAAATTAATTAAAAAAACATTTTGTAGTGGACCGAATTGTGAATCTAAACCATTCTCGAATCCACTTGAACGCACACAAAAAATTTCATCAAAATCGGTCCAGTCGTTTAGGAGGAGTTCAGTCACATACACACGCACAGAAGAATTATATATATAAAGATGTATGCCAAAATTGAAACTGAGCGTTTGAATTTCAACCGCAATAATCAAAGACAATTACGTGCGGAAAATTATGTTGACCTTAGAAACAATTAGCAGCGGGATACCGATGGTGTAAACGTGGGCAGAATGGTGATTCTCTCATCCAAAATCACTGGAGTCCTAGATATATGCACGAGCGCACTCAGGATGCTTTATGTTATGTCCGAAAATATGGTGGAGCAGATTCATTTATTACCATGATGACCAATCTAGGTGGCTTGACATAAACACCAACTTGCTTCCTGGGCAGTCATCCTATGACAGGAACGACTTGATTTCTCGGGTATTTCATTTAAAGCAGAAGCGTCTGATAGACTTTCTTACAAAAGAGAAGGTATTTGGAGCTCCGATGCTACATGTGCTCAATAGAATGGCAGAAACATGGTTTATCACAATAGCATAATCTTTTACCCAAATAAGAACTCAAGAAAATTATTGGTTGTGTGAAAGAGCCTAAAAATGAGCAAGCGACTGCAATAAACCGCAGCATTTTGAAAACATTGAAGGGAATGAGGTGATATATAATTCTATAAATATGGTCTTGGATCAAACTGATGCCACCACTTATCCAGTAGAGTTTGTTAACACTTAGTGCATGCGGACTTACCGCGCATAATATTGCCCTGAAAGTCGGTGTTCCGATGATGCTTCTTCAGAACATAACCCCTCAGAAGTTGTGTAATGGAACTCGGCTTAAAGTAGTATCGCTACAAAATAATATTATTGAAGCGGAGATCATAACGCGCTGTTACTGACGAGATAATTTTCATACCCAATATACTCTCATTCCTAATAACTGTCACTTTCAATTATGCGCGTGCGATTCCTAGCCAGCGTCTGTTTTGCTATGATAGTCACAAAGGCAGATATTCCGGGCCGCTGGCCTAGATCTCAGAACCAGCTGCTTCTCGTAGGACAGTTTATGTAGCCTGCTCTCGGGTCGAAGATGATCTGTTCATAGCAGCTTCTATGGGAAAAACGGAAAACGTTTTAATAAAGAAATCCTTTAAATAAACGGCAAATTAAGCTACACCTTAAGTGATAAAAAACGTGTTGGCTTACCTCTTTTATTCTGTTTTATGTTCTTTGTATATGTGTTCCTTTGTGTCAATAAAGAATGTTTGTATTGTATTCTATTATACAAAGGTTATATTCAAGTACTTATACATATCATAATTTCTATACTTTCCAACTTTTTTTAAACTATATCCCAGTTAAACATCCACGCAGATGAAGTCGCGGGCATCAGCTAGTTATTTATAAGAATCAAACCTTTAATACAGGCTTAAAGGTTTCTGTATAGAGGCAGAAAAATACTGGAAGTGGTCAGTATTTGTGGAATTATTCAAATTCATCGTGACGACGTGTTTACTTTAAAGATCTCCGATTACAATAACCTCAAACTATCATCAGTTAAAGATTGATCTATCACAATTTGCAAAAATCACGATTAAAAAAAAACAAAAACGAAAGACAAACCGGCTTCTCAAAAGTCATCACCCCGAAGTTTTTAATGGCCGTAAAGGAAGTTGTTCGCCCACATTACTAAGGCATAAACATGAGGCATAAGATGAAGACAGTTTTGCAAAAGTGAAGTTATTCCTGTTTATCCTGATTATATGGGAAAGCAGGACGTTCTGTGGGAGTTCAAGGTTAGAACCGTCTTATTTCGACTCGCACAAGGAATCGAAGAAAATAAGTGAGCACCTCCAATTGCCTGCCTATTCGGAAGCAGTTTGTTTTAGAGAACAGGAGGAAATCCACTTAAAGTGATGTCGAGGAGATTGTGACTTGGATAAATAATGGGAGAAAGTACTGGGTCGGATAAATCACGCAAAACAAGTTGTTGAGCACCGATCGCAGGTTGAAAGAAGAGACCTCACAAAGCGATGAAAACTAAATCTTTCAACAGGTATATCACCGTTGCGTAATAGGTTTTATGGCGATGGGATGAGCCCATTAATCACGATCACGAGGTGGAAGATCGCGTTGGCAATTTATGGTCGACAATGCGATCCAGTTTTTGGTGTCAAGTTGGGCAAGAGTGGTTCGATGGGGATTTCATAAATTTCCATCCATATTCACTGGTTAAATTTATTATTTTTATCCCATGAATCCGAGACTATTTGAGAATAGCTGAAGAGGAATATTCTGTTATCTTAAGATTGCTTAAATTATTTCTTAATGCAAATTTAATATGCCTAGAAAATTAGGAACACTCGCCAAAAGTAAATCTCTTATTCTTTAACAAACATTGGGAACGTGGATTTCAAAATGGCGCTTGGAGGAATATGTTGATAGATTTGAACAAACTGAATGAAAACGCTTTCTCTTTCTAATGTTGTCACTTAATTATCCGTACAATTAAAATTAGAATATACCGGGTGATCCAAAAGTGTGTTACATTTTTTTACATTTTTTCATGAAACTCTGTACTGTATAACAATTCTTCGATAGCAATTTGTTTTTTATGATACATCGGTTACGGATTCAATGATAAGTCTGAATTGGTATGGCGGCAATTGTATCGTTAATCTTCTGCTCCAGCTCTACCAGAGTTCCGCACTTTTCACGATACACAACCTCCTTTAGATATCCCCAAAGCCAGAAATCCAATGGTGTCAGATCAGGTGACCTGGCTGTTTTGCTAAAGAATTCGTCTCGGCAAAACAATTATTAGCTTCATGGAAAGATGTAACACACTTTTGTTAAAGCTTATACCGGTACAGTAACAGTTTAAAAAGCGTTTATTGCGAGAAAATAAACAAATGAAATACAGTATGCAAGAACGAGCAGAGATGTTTCTCCTTTGCGCGAGAGGGGATTTGACATTGCACAATGCCGCCGACGAATTCCATGCCCGACATCATGACCGCCCGAACCTTCAACAAGTACTCTTTCGAATCTGATGAAATGATTTCGAAAGACAGGAAGTGTTGCGGACAGACAACGGCAAGGTCGACCACGTACAGGGACAGGTCCGCAACAAATGGCGGCCGTTGTAGCAACAATTGGGGCTTGTGGCATACAGTCAACGTGTGCCGTTGCACACGCCCTTCGAATCAGCCACTCGTCGGCGTGGCGCATCTTGCATGATTTGAAGTTCCACCCGTTCAAGATGCAATTTCATCAAGAAATGACAGACGGTGACGAGGATCGTCGAGTGCAATTTTGCGAGATAATGATGAACAGATGTCATGCAGATAATGCGCTATCCCGTCGTATTTGCTTCACCGACGAATGCACGTTCACTTTGCATGGGGAGGTAAATCACCACAACTTCCGTTACTGGTCCGACTGCAATCCACATTGGATGGGTCAAGGCCACACTCAGAGTCCTCAGAAAGTAAACGTCTGGGCAGGCATTATGGGCACTAATCTCATAGGCTCCTTTTTCATTGACGGAACACTGGATGGTCCCAAATACCTTCAACTGTTAGAAGACGAGGTTGGTCCAGCTGTTGCCGAGGCAGCAGGCGAAAACGACATCTGGTTCGAACAGGATGGGGCTCCTCCCCATTACACCGTCTCTGTACGCCAGTATCTGGACGAAATATTCCCTGACCGCTGGATTGGCAGAAGGGGGAGCATTGAGTGGCCGCCTCGATCACCGGATCTTTCCCCGCTTGACTTTTTCTTATGGGGCTATGTTAAGCACATGGTCTTCGAGACACGCCTTGCAAGCATTAACGAACTGAAGGAAAGAATTAGGCAGGTGATGGCAAATATTCCTCAGGCAATCCTAATCGATGCCTGCAGTGCGTTTGAGCACCGATTAGCATATTGCCAAGAGGTGAACGGTGAACACTTTGAGCAAATGGTGTAACCTACATGTACCGATTCATTTGAGAATGTAAAAATAAAATAAATACATTTGAGAAACGTTGCCACTATGTAAAACTGATTTTATGTAATTTATTTCAGCACATGGTTTATTTTAGTGGTTGGCCGAACATAGGTTAGGCTTTCCCTACATACAGAAGGGGCAGTTCGGGAACTTTTGAAGCACACGGTATATATATATATAGAGGTACGGTAAAGTACAAAATGTTCGTCATATCATCAAGTTTCGAAATGGTGATTTACAAGTGTTCAATAGACTTCATTGACTGCGCAAGAAACCGCCGAACACTCAATGTTTTCATGAGAGGTATAAAGCCGACCTGTGCGTTCCCGCTATACAAACAACCGTTTCCCGGAACATTTGATACCATTTTCTAATGGTCTTAGTAGTAGGGATTTTTGTTCCGAATCTTATACAAAATTTGCGCTGGGCAATTATTACTGACTTGCACTTGTTGCAGCAGAGGACGCAAACGATTTCTGTTTCTGAATCCATGGAGTAAGAAAACCATGGATCGAAAACAAGTGAGACCGAGGAGACCTCTACCAACAAACTCAATAAACTTGACGATCCCCTCTTTCCAATGGTAGGTGGGTCGTCAACGGTTGCAAATTATATCACTTTGAAATCGATTACGGACTTTTGAATCAGTCTGTTAGCAAGAATACTCGACCTGTCCTGGTAACGCTTTACCATTCCCGAAATGTCCTGATGGAACCGTTCACCATCTTCCTCACTAATTGATCCTAGATTTGGTAGGAAGAAATCCAGCTTAGGGAGCCCAGCAAGTAGATTTTCCAAGTTATGTTACATCCCATGAGCCTGTAAAACTTTAAAAGTTCATCCACTCTTTGTACAGTGATCATTTTATCACGCAGTTCGGCATTCATCATGTGTTGAATATCATGTATTTAATAGGAAAAAGAGATACAGATAACAAATAAAAACAAATGACATACGAGGTCTATTCATAAAGTTCCGGAACATTTTGAATAGCGTGCCTGCGATTAGTTACAAATGGAATAGGGGCCGTTGCGTTGTTATCGCGTGAACCGAACGAATAAACTTCCATTGTTAAGTTGTCGATAAGTTTATGCGTATTACTTGTTTATGTGTAGGGTGATTTCGTGAGTGTTCTGTGATTATTTAATTTTCACGATGAATGACTTACGCGAACAAGGTTGGGCAATGAAATACTGTGTCAAACTGCGGGGAACACTCATAGAAACCCACCAGAGGCTTTAACAAGGTCAGAAAAAGCATCTGATGTCGCAATATCAGAAAGAGCATCGAGCTGAATTGTGTCAGATCTCCTCAACCAAGCTGAGGAGGATGAAACTTTCTTGTCAATCATCATTACATATAATGAAACATGGATCTACGGCTATGTGTCACGACCAAAATGTAACAAATGCGAAACGAAACATTGTAAAGCTAATCAATTTGATCGGGACACAACTATCTCCTTCACCGCCAAAAAGAGCAACTACCTTGCTCGAGAGGTAGATTACATTTGGCTTTTCGAAGGTGGTTACATCTGTGTCACTGGCCGCCCCTCAACTAACGGGAAAAGCTTAATTCAACATCGTTCGGAAAGAAAGGAACTCGTTGGCCTCTACTAATAATGGCTCTTTAAATGAATCAGCTTTAGATGGATCTACAAGGTATGGCAATCAAAGCATCTCCTATCGCGCAGCCACGTGGGGGTAGGTTGGTATTGGATTACAGTTGGCCTTGAACCTTCAAGAGCAGCCACCTTTAATTTTCTTTTGAGCGTCGATTGGAGAGGACGTTGTTCTGTAGTAGTGTGATCATCAGAAATGCCTTTAATCAGAAATACTACAAAGAAGTCCTAAACCTTTTCCTGAGGGAAAGAGTAAGGAAGAAAAGACCGGATTTGTGGAAGAACGACGCATGGATTCTGCATCAGGACAACGCGCCAGCCCACAGTGCCCTATCTATGAAACAGTTTTCAGCAGACAAGCGCATTCCTGTGGTGCTCGAACATCCTCCATATTCACCAGATCTGGCTCCCTGTGAATATTATCTGTTCCCAAAAGTGAAAAGTGCATTGAAGGGAACACATTTTCAGTCTGTTGAAGAGGTAAAAGCAAAAACGGAAGAATTGTTGAAGAGGGTGACAATGAATGACCTATAGCATTGCTTTGAACAATGGAAGGCACGTATACAGCGGTGTATAACTAGGGGAGGGGATAAAAGTTAGTTGTAATTTTGTTTGCAATAAATCCCATTTCTGAGACCAGTCTCGTTATTTAATTGCCGCACCTCGTATAAGCTCAGCTAATCCTTTTCTTTTGACATTAATTCTTACACAGGAGATCGGCCTCTCCAGGAAAACAAAAAGCTAAAAGAATCCCATCCATATGCATTACGAGGTTCCGATCACTAAGCCTCCAAAATATTGAATTCATTTTGTGACCTTTTGCGAAGGAACGCGATTTAACTTATTACCTGTGAATGGACTGCAGTAATTTGTATAATAATTTGTATAGGATATTTCCATTCGGAGTTATTGCATATTGGATGATTTAGAAATGTGTCGGGCACACACAATTGCATATTGAACTCATGTGCTGCTAAATTGCTTATTGATTTTCTTAGTTGTCTCTACTATGTCTCTTCTTTTTTAAGCTCCTTTTTATTGATTCCAATGTGAAGTTAACGGAAAGGCTTTCTGCAGGCTCCTGATTTCAAAACGAATTCGGATCTCGGCAATATCTTCTCGTGGCAGTCTTCTGAAGAATTGCGTTTCATTCATCATTGATATTATTGAGAATGTATTTTGCATATTTATTGTCTTGCTAAATTTGGGCTAAGATCATCACTTTTAATTCTGGATTTATTATTTTGTTATTAAGAAATTAATGAAAACTTAATTTTCCGACCCCTCCTTCTCACTTCTGTTACAATATCGATTAATCCACTGTGCAGATACGTGGCACTGTGATTTTAAAACCAAAGTTCAGTCCTCTCAGTGGGTTGGTGAAAATTTGCCTCGGCCGAAAGCAACACGCCAGGTTTGCTCCAATGTCAAAATTATGCTGACCATATTTTTGGTTTCCAATGGCGTTGTTCATCATGAATTACTCCATCGATCTGCTGATTACCTCCAAGTTTTGAAACGCTTCAGAGAAAACGTGAGGAGGAAAAGACCAGAATTTTGGTGCAGTCAGAACTGGTTTATCCATCATGACAATGCGTCAGCTCACTCAGCGTTGTCAGTTCGTGAGTTTTTAGCCAAACATGGAATGATAGTTTTTCCTCATCCCACGTATTCCCCTGCAGGACCGAATAAGGAGGACATGCGCAAGATCCTCTCGACTTGTAAAGATGTGAAAGACTGTGCAAATACCAGAAGCAAAATGGATGGCAGTTTGAACATTTAATATGATACATCCTGCACCTGCTCTGAAAGTGGTTTTCTTGTTTATTTCCTGCAGGAAGCCAACTGGAAAAAAATTTTTTGGGAGACCCTGAATGCGCCCATTTTCAGACATTTCCGGAAAATGGGATAGCCACTATTAAATTCTTCACATAGTCTTTAGTCATGTAAATTTTCCCCAAAGCTCTAGGACGCCAAACTTCCGAAAAGAAGCCTAGCACGAGTGATTTGGTACACACTATATAATGATCATTTTATCATGTGTGTCACGTTGCAAGGATAGTGACAGCACTAGGGACATTTCATGTTTGGAACTCATATTTTAATCATCAGGCAGTGGCCACTGGCCAACAGGTCAAGGCAGCTAATGTGATGACGAGGCATCAAAAAGTGGGGCCGAAGTTAACGCGAGAGCAGAAAGAAACGCTTTGTTAAAAAGCGCGGCAAATCTTTTGATAGGCGAAGTCAAGCATTGTCACCATCTATTGTCGATAATGTAAGTAGCATAAAACATAAAGATGGTATTCGTTTTTTCCGAAAGGGAAAGCGTCATAAAAAGGGACGGCGATATAAATGCAAGCGCCACAATAATGGGCGTTTAATCAAATGACGAGAGAAAAATGCATTTTTCTAATGCAGAGAGAGAGAGCTGTAAATTGAAAGAGGTCAACGTGAAGGACCGGGGTCGAACAGGAGAGCGTCAAAGGATTCTCAAAACTCGGCACCGAGAGAAAGCCTAATAAATAGCCTAAGTAAAGGAAGGCTCCCGTGTCTGCTGTCTTCTGATATAGACTTTAAGACTCCGCCAAATAACTGTGTCTATGTTACAGCTTTTTTTCAAATTTGGAGGTAATTTTCATAGCTTTCGCGACCTGTTATAAGATCGAGGCTGTAAATGTTAAGGCTGTAAAGAACATTTAAATAATTCTTAATGTTCTGTATAATTTTTTTGCGAAATCTGATAATCTTAGCCGTCTATATAGGTTAACAGAAGTATGTAAAGCCCCGTTTCCACGAGCCGAGTTTTTCTCGATTCGGTTCGCGAAACTAGATCCGTAATGCCGTGGAACCGAAAGTCGTTTCGTCAGCCGCGTTTGAAACTCGTTTCGTTCAAACTGTAGCTGCCGCCACATAAGTTGAACGACAGGATGACGTCATTTCTAACGCCAGCCAATAGACGTTAACGGGAAGTAAATCGCTTAGCTATTCCATGAAACATCCGCTTTCGTTTTCGAAACACTGTTTTCGTATTTATATTTAGTTTCTATTTTCGTTTTTTTCTTTTAAATAGATAAATGAAATTAATAAATTAAAAAATAACGCAGAATAGTCGACTCGAATGCAGTTTGTTTTATATTATGACTTTTAATAGGCTTTCCACGCTTCAACGATATCTCTACCATTATTATAGTAGAACAAGTGCATCATGGGTAAAATCCAGACATAGCAAATTGATGAGATAACTTACTGCACATGTCAAAAAGATCGTTCAACTTACGTGGCAGCTGCTATAGTTTTGAGAACTCGTTTCATTGACGAAACTACAGGGTGATTCAGTCAATTTCTGACCATTTCAGTACTATGATTTATTGACCCATTAATGTTTACAAACTTAGCATTTCAGTATGATATTTTAGGCAGTTCGGAGTTTTTATTCCCGTGGAAAAGTCTTGATGATATGCTCAAAGTGGCCACCACAAACGTTTTGAACAGCTCGCAGCCGAATGGTGAAGTTGTTCATAACTCTATCCAGGATTTCTGCATCCACAAGGGTGCAGCAGTCGACGATGCTTTATCGCAGCTGGTCTAGGGTTCTTGGTGCTGTAGTGAACACACTGTCTTTAAGGAACCCCCAGAGATAAAAATCACATGGGTTTAGGTCAGGACTCGTAGGGAACCAAAGAAAGCCACCCCCGAATCGATCTGGAAACCTGTTTGAAATGACACGATTTCCGAATTTCTGATTGAGAAAGTCTAGCACTTCATTAGTGGTGTGAGGTCTAGCCCCATCATGTTGAAACCATTGATGTGGAAGCGGTATAATACGCCTCCTTCGCAGAAGAAAGTTTCCAACATGTTAAGGTAAGCCTGTGACGTTATGGTGCCCTCAAAAAGGAACGGACCAATGATGCCTCTTTTGGAAATTGCGCACCAAGCCATAACCTTTCGTGGATGAAGAGGTGACTTATGGATCTCATGAGAGTGCTGGGAAACCCCAAAACGAACGTTGTGTTTATTAACGTCACCTGACAGATGGAAGAAGGCCTCATCTGACACCCACAGGTTGTCCTGATTGGCTTCCATTTCATCTCCAAACTCCATCGCAAATTGTTGTCTCTTCTGTCTTCCAGTGTCTGTTAACTCCTGATAAACATGGATCTTATACGGGAACAGGTGTAAATCCTTTCTCAAAATTCGCCACGTCGTGGTATACGACAGCCCTTCTTCAATGGATAGGCGGCGAACAGATTTTTTGATAGGGGAATCGACCAACCTTGTGCGAACATTTTCGACAACTTCGGCCGTTCGAACACGAGCTTCGCACCCGCCTTTTTTCTTGCCTTTAACACATCCAGTGGCACGAAATTGCTTGACAAAATCCATGATTGCTTACCTGTCTGGTGCGTTTCGACACTTATACTCCTTCTGGAACTTTCTTTGCACGGTTACAGGTGATTTTGTCTCGAAATACCATTCGACAACCTTGCATTTCTGCTCTGTTGATAAAGCGGGCGCCATTTTTCAACAATACGATTGTCATGCAGCGCCGTTGCAAGAATACAAACTCCAACTATTTAGAAATTCGATATGGCGCTCATATTTTTTCAATTGTTTATCCCTAATGCACGTCAGAAATTGACTGAATCACCCGTTAGTTTCGCATCGCAGGCTCGCACTCGCAGTGGCATTTTGCAAAATGGCAAAGCTATGATTGGTTTGCAATTCTACATAAAATATATAAATTATAATGCTGATAATAAAGCTAATGGACTAATGTGTTAATTAGTAAACAGTAGATATTTTAAACCCATGAATAGAGAAATATAAAAATTCTACGCCTTTGTTGGGTATTCATATTGTTGACAAAGCCAGAAGGCACTGCATTATTGCACTTTCAAACAATGCCACAATGCAATCGGAAAAACGAGATAGAAACTCGTTTCGTGGAACTAGAGTGGAATCTAGTTTGTCAAATCGAGTTTCCCGAATCGAGAATTCTCAGTCCGTGGAAACGGGGTTTTACGCCACGTAGTTTAGAAGCTGTGAAATTTTTTCTGGTGTAATGTGATTCGGGATATTTGAAACAGGAAGGGAATGCAAATTGGAACACGCTTGAATATGAAATCGAGCAATGTTTTTTGTTATAATTTCCAAAAGATTATTGATAAGTTTTTGAAACCATTCTTTGGGGTCTTGTTGTTGTTGAGTTTCATCAAGTCGAAATCGACTTCTGGTGACTGTGTGGACATTTGCTTTGGGGTCTTAACAATGCTTAAATAAGATAAAATAATAGAAATGATTAAACGAATGAGCATTTCACCACTATCACACTAAAGTAATCATGCTTTTATTGTAATTATATTAGGCTACTTGTTGATTATTCATATTAAGGAATCTGTTTGGATTTTTAGACCTGTTTGCATTGATGCTCTGCTGCTATCACCTCCAAAGAAGTTGAGGGAGAAATCAAGAATACAGGGAAGTCGGCTATTGACATCTCCCTCAACACAAATTCACTACTTGACAATTGCTAAGGAACAGCAAAACTTTTGTCAATAAATACTGTTCCAAGAAATAAACATTACCAAAACTTCAGTAGACGTATTACAGTAGTCGCGTTCACAACCTCTTAACTTTTCTCACTTATATTGCTTAAGCCACTTTCAGTGACGTCATTTTAAGGAATGCAAAGTCTGAAAAGTGACTTTTCTGAGCGATCTACTCATTTCATATCGTTGGTCAGTACCCACTTTCCCCCCTGCTTTTGTTACTTTTCTGGCTTTAAAGCTACCAACTTCCGGTTTAGTGGTAGCCATATTGAATCGTCGCTTCGCTCGTTTTGGTGATTGCTGACCGATAAAACTGGTAATTTAACGGTGTAAGTAACGTACTTATCGTTGTAAATTTTGTTAGTTATAAATTAAAGAATAATAGGCATTAAGAAACCTGGCAGGGGCGCTGCAGTCGCATTACATTTTGCGCCATCTAGTGTGTAAAATTTGTACTTTTATATTGTAAATAAAGATTTTCATTTACTTGATTGGAAATATTTTTAGATTGGTGGAATAAAGATGGCATGTAATCAGCACTATTTGGATGGTTTATTGGATGGCCACAGTAAAAATGTTTTCCACATATCTTGCTGTATTTACTTGGATTCCATATTTTATCCTTACTATTGAAAATGTAAATATGTATTCAACCATTAATGCATTTGTATAAGTATTAAAAAGAGTTTATACTTTATCTGCTTAATTATTTTAATCCATTTATTTCGCCATCCAGAATTCTTTTTTATACTTGGCAAATTAAACATAGATATCTTTGGTATCGAATAACTATTCGAATTACATCCTAGGATGCAGCATTAGATGCCGCCACACGTCCTTTTTTGTGACTGTTTTACAGCATTTACTATTAGAATCCGCCATTTTATAATATAATAATTTTAAATGTCAATACTAGGTGGCGCTAAAATCATAATAATTATTGTGTCAAGTTTCCTATAAAACCATGGAGAACAATAAAAAACAATTTCAAAATCAATAAATCACTTACTATTTTTCAAACAATTTCAATATGTTCATCGTGTCTATTTATGGCCAACGCAGTTTCAGATGCTAAAGTAAGAAAAGCAGCAAAAGTGATCTTTTCACTTCCGGTTTCATTCACAGTGAAAACCTATTTTCTTTGCTTTTCAAAAGCAAAGACAAAGTCACTTTCCCTTTAAGTGAAAGGATGTGAATGCGACTAATGATTTTATGAACACAAAATGGCATGGAATTTGAACCAAGGAAACGAATATAATGGCAAAAGCAGAAGAGGTATCATGAAGCATCAATGAGTGACTAAAGAAAAATGTTGATTGTTTGTCACCGGTTTGAAATGTGAGACCCTTAGTAGTGAATAATGCCTCCTCGAACCGCAATGCATGTTTTGCATCCGTTTGGCATGCTTTCCACAGACTGTTAAGAAGAGCAGTCGGAATCTTATCCCATTCTTCCTGTAACGCAGTTGCCAGTTCCTGGAGCGTTCTGGGAAAGGGATTCCTTTGTGCTACACGTCTACCAAGAGTGTCCCAGGTATGTTCTATGGGATTGAGGTCCGGGGAGTATGCGGGCCACTGCAAACGCTTGATATCCTCACTCTCAAGAACATCCGATACTATAATCGCCCTATGCGGACGGGCATTGTCGTCCATGAACACAAAGCCTGGACCAACTGCTCCACGGAAAAGACGAACATGATCCAGAAGAATCTCTCTGAAATACCGTGCTGTTGTAACAGACCCTCCTGCAAAGATGTGAAGGGGTGTTCTGGCATCACGCAAAATGCCCCCCGCCCCACACCATGACTCCTTGACCAAAACGTTGCACTTCCCGAAGGTGTTGTTGGTGATAACGAGTCCCCTTTTCACGCCAGATCAGCTGATGCCCAGAATCACTCTGCATAGGGAACCGAGAGTCGTCGGAGAACATCACCATGGACCAGTCCTGATCGCCCTAAGCACGATGCTCGTTACACCACTCTAATCTCTTCCGTCGATTGAACGGAGACAGTGGAATGCATTTGACAGGCTCCCCGTGCATACAGCCCAACATTATTCAACCGACGGAAAATGGCAGAAACATGAGTGCCTGTAGCAGCGGCAAGATCTGCGGGTGTCTGATTTCTTCCTCTTTTTGCTGAAAGGGCTATGCTACGGTCCTCCCGAGCGGTTGTGCTCTTTCGACGACCACCCCCATGCACTCGTAAAGCGGATCCACTGGTGGCAGCAGCAGTTTTCAAAAGAGAAACAACACTTTTCGCAAAGCCCATTGCTCGCGCAACTTCAGTTACACTTTGCCCTGCCTCAAGCCGTCCAATAGCTCGTCCACGATCGTCATCACTCAAATGATGTCTCTGCGGCATTCTGTAGACGATATGTGATAGAGGGACTGAAAATTTACAGTAATGTTTGCAAAACACCTGTACGTGTATTCGCTCTAACACTCCACGGCTACTGATTTTCACTGAACCACAGCTCATTGGACACGTGACTTTTATTCAAATTATGCAAATCGAACCAACGAATGTTTTGACGCGTCCCTCGTTATTTTCCAGCGCTCCTGAATAGCGGAATGCTCATGTTCCTTAGCAATCGCCAAGTAGTGTAAAAGAAGCAAGATCAAATTAGGCAGATGTAAACACGTGTGGATTTTGTTTTGTTGAATACAATGATCCAACTTCATCCAAAAAAGGAGATCGGATTCAGTGCCAAATATGACAAACATGGTATCACGATATACAGGGTGAATACAAAAGTCTGAACCCCCCTTTTATTTTTTGAATCGAAGCAGATATGTCAATTTTGATGAATCCAATGAATAGGAAGTTGTGGGTGGCCTATCCCATGGTGCACTTTTCATCATTCCAAATATGCAAATTAGGACACATTCAAAATTTATCTCAAAAACCGCAAGGGATAGGGAAAAAAACCCAATTGCAAACTTGTTCAGCATAAAAAAACAAACAAAACAAAACAAAATCATCCAAATCGGACCAACCAATCACCCACAATCACGTGGTGAACTGTTTGTAGCTTACAAACAGTCACACTGCACAAGGAAAACTGAATGTTGATATTTCCACCATGTAAAGCATGCAAATCAAAAAATTAACATAAATTACCATACTCACATTCACTTTCATGCGGAAAAGCAAATAAAAGGCATGTTTCAGCACACAGAAGACAGATCAATTCCAGGATGGCAAGCTACACTGTTCCGGAAATGGTCAACATGATCTTGTGATTGTGGGTGATTGGTTGGTCCGATTTGGATGATTTTTTTTTGTTTTGTTTGTTTTTTTATGCTGAACAAGTTTGCAATTGGGTTTTTTTCTCTATCCCTTACGGTTTTTGAGATAAATTTTGAGTGTGTCCTAATTTGCATATTTGGGATGATAAAAGTGCACCATGGGATAGGCCACCCACAACTTCCTATTCATTGGATTCATCAAAATTGACATATCTGCTTCGGTTCAAAAAATAAGAGGGGGGTTCAGACTTTTGTATTCACCCTGTATGTGTAGAGGTTAAAAAAATTTCAAAAACAGATTCAAATGTGGAAAATGTTTATAGCAAAAAATGTATATGTTAATCACATGTTAAAAATATAATAAAACTGTTTTTGAGCTTTGAAACACCTCAAAAAAACTTTTATCCAATTTAAATTCTGCCTGTTTCGAATATCCCTACCATAGGAATATTTGGAACAATTTACATGGCATGAAAAAAAATTAAACTCTCTAAATAATTGGAGTAGTGTCAAATGAAGTTTATTGTTTTACTAGGCACATGTCATGCTAACAAAAAAAAAATTGTTTAAGTAAGACAAAATTAAGTGATGAAAATTAATGATGTTTGCTTAAGTATTCCAAATATCCCTACTTTACCCTAGTATAACTGATTATTATTCCTGTTGTTTGGAATGGCGTGGGCGTAGCCGCTATCCTCGAGTGTAGGCGGTTAAAATAGTTATCACTAATTTTTACAGCAGAAAGCAAATAAGAATAGTAACCGAAATTCTTATGTATGAACTTTAAATTAAAAACAAATTAAATTTTTGGTCAATGTCTAGTCAATTCGATTAAAGTTACTTATGTAGTCAAATTAATTGATTTCTTTACAGTTCTTTATTTCCGTTATTCAATTATAATATTTATTAAATTAAAAAAATTAACCATGTGTTAGTGGATAACATTTTCTAATAAAATATCTATTAAAGCTATCACACAGTTTTGTTGTATTCTTTCCACTGCGCAACTCTTTATTATATGTGACAATATGTTAGAAAAGTATTGATTTTGGACACATGATATTGAACATATGATTAAAACCAGGTTATGTGATAAAATGATTACCCTGTAGTTATTTGCATTTTATGTTTCCCTAAACAGTTTTGGCAAATACGTACTCTGGAAAGACTGCCGTGCAGCAGTTTCAACCATGCAGATAACTTAGAAGTCTTATTTGATGTCCTGCAGAGATTCTTCTTTGATCTTTACATTAATGATCCTGGAGAATTTTAAAGAATGGATAATCTTAAAGATGGCAAAACTTTGAAACTATAGGCGATAAAAAGTATGAGACTATTTTTGAAATCGGCAAAAAGAATATATTCAGAAAACTTTTCAGTTGTCCTGTGACAAAATTTTTTGTTTTCTGCTGTTGTTAATGTAAATGAGTGATCAAAGGCTAAGGATAGAATAAATATTTTATTGATTAAATAATGTAAATACAATATTTACGCATAAAATAAAGTTCAAATTTATCGTTCGATAAAATGATTGAGTTTGTGCCGTTAGGAAGGAAGAATTTTAAGTTTAATTCCTGGTCAACTGCTTTTGGCCATCTGCGCAACTTCGCGATTAATGTATTATGTTACACATTCACATTTAATTTTCTTGCACAACGTTTGAATGTTCTCTTTTGAAATATTTTAATAAAAGATCAGACTTTAGAATTCACACCGCGGAACAGTGAAAAAGCCTTTCTAGATCCTCGGGTAACCAGATTATGGCATCTGAATTATTAACATAGGAAAAAGAAAATTTTTGGATGGGACCATATCCATGATCTTAAGGCAATTTAATTTTCATACAAAGCATATTTTGCATCTAACTTGAATTTCCTCTTTTTATTGTATAGATGTTTAACAGCTTCGAATGGGCAATTTTATCGTTTTCGCAAGCTTTGCCAGACATCTTGCCATCTGGTCGTCTTTCGGCAGTCATATGCGCAAGTTGCGCAGCACAATCGACGTATCCAAATTTATTGAAATCGCTTTTAAAAAATAAGAAGCGTCACAAGAGCATCATTTATAAACATTTATGTTAGTAAAAAAATATTTCGCAGAAGAAATTTTATATATCTATCTATCTATATATGTAATTAGAGATTTCGAAAAAATAATAATTATTGATAAAAAATCGATATTCATGGTTGTGGTAGGGCATATTAATGAGAAATATCTCATGACCAACAATGCAAGCAAAGTTTGTGCAACAAAGATTTGTAACAATGCATAGAATTCCTGTTATTCAGGCTTTTCTTAGAAAAGAGAATTCTTAGTACTTAACAATTTCTTGAAAAACTTTAAAAATGATCAGTAACTGAAGATGCTGATAATGCGATGACTGAACTTTGTTTCCAAGAATTATTGATAATGGGCGTAAAGTGATGATACAGTGACAGAACATTAATAGGGCAGCGTCTATTGATGAGGCAAAGGAGTCACGCGTGTCTCCCTTGAGCTCCCTTTCAAACGTCCAGATGACTGGCAAAAATTTGTGTCTGGAAAGGAAAGAGAAAGATCGAGTATTGGTCAGAGATACTTTGCAACTAAAACAGAAAAAACTATACGGTCATTTGAAACATCTGAACAATGGGAGTTTCGAATAGAGAAAAAAATAAAAAGGGTATAAAAGCTTCTACGTCAAGGGCAAGAAAAACTTGAGTCTAAAGTATCTGGTGAAGCTCCGCAGTGGTGAGGCAAGTCATGAAGAGTTTAGATAAAGACCCGGTATATTACCTAGACTTCCTGTTTTTCGTATTTTTCGTAGAATGGATAGTCCCTTTGCTCTGTGTTGTATTGATTGAGTTATTATTTAACCAATTGGGAGTTATAATTTAATTTTTTGGGATTGTTCTCTTTACCTACACGTGTAATTATCCCGGGCAACGCCTCTCTTTACCTCTGCTAGTATATACACTGAGTGGCCAAATTATTATGACCACCTAACAGTTTTAGGCAAATGAGCTATTGCGTCACAGCGCTGCCGCTAGAGGGCTAGATAGCTATAAAAAGGGAATGCAGGAATGCAGGTGAGGTGAATCATCAGTTGCACTCAGTATATAGAATGAGTTGCACTGTTTTTTGCGACGATATGGGCAAAAAACGTGATTTAACTGAGTTTGAACGCGGGATGATCGTCGGCGCGCGCAGTGTCGGAACCAGTATCAGCAAAACAGCTAAACTTGTGAAGTGTACAAGAGCAGCAGTTATTAATGTTTACAGAGAGTGGACTACCAAGCAAAAAACCGGCTCTCAACGTTAAGCGTGCGGTCGTCACAGGCTCCTTAATGCTCGAGCTGAAAGGAGATTGGCCAGAGTTGTCCAGGGCGACAGAAGAGCAACAGTGCGTCAAATAGCGGCAAATCTTAATCAAGGACAAACTGTGACCGCCTCTGAACGAACTGTTCGCCGCTCATTACACCGTTTAGGCTATGAAAGCCGACGACCAGTTCGAAAGCCTCTACTGTTAGCCTTGAACAAGAGCAGACGTCTCCAGTTCGCCAAGGAGCATAAGGATTGGACAGTAGATGACTGGAAAAGGGTCATGTGGTCCGATGAGTCACGATTTCAAATGCATCATGCAGATGGCAGGGTTAGAATATGGAGAAAACAACACGAAAGCATGGACCCCACCTGCATCGCCGCAACACTTCAAGCTGGTGGCGGCAGTATTATGGTTTGGGGGATGTTTTCTTGGCATTGTTTGGGTTCTTTGATTCCTCTGCACGGACTTGTGTGTGCCCAAGATTATTTAAGTATTGTCGCAGATCAAGTACATCCCGTTATGTTAATGGTGTACTCTGACGGGGATGGATACTTCCAGCAGGAGAATGCTCCTTGTCATAAGGCTGGCATCGTCCTCAGATGGTTCGAAGAACATGCCGGAGAGTTTACCTTGCTTCGTTGCCCTGCACAATCGCCATTGAGAATTTGTGGGATGAGATCGAACGGGCCATCAGGCAGCGGGATCCAGTACCATCAAATCTGCAGAAATTGGAAGGTGCAGTTCTTCAGAGTTGGTCTCGAATTCATCCTACCAACATCTCATAGAATCCATGCAAGCAGTAATAAGAGCGAAAGGTGGCCCAACACTGTATTAAGGGGGTGGTCATAATAATTTGGCCACTCAGTGTATATATGAAAGCGATGGTTTTTATTTTGGGGAAATAAACTGTTCACCTTTTACAGTTTTTCGGAGAAATAGTGTTATTGTTCACTTTTTACAGATTTTAGTGTCATCCGAAAAAATAAGCAGCTCCAGGTAGCTTGATACAATTATGATAGGACGGTTGCACTCGATGACCGGCAGAACAAAAAAATCGAATTTGAGCTCCATAATTTAATTACTCTCTACATAGAGCCATTCCTGATAGATGAAATGGAAAAGTGCCAAGATCTAATTTCGGCAAGAATTCAGAGTTCGAGTTCCGAAAAGATAAAATGTAATATACCCTACCCAAAATAAAAAAATGAATTTTTAATAAATAGATTTAGCAAAAAGTCATACTGTCGAAACTTTGTAAAGGATTAGAAAACTTTTAAAAACATTATGGCAAGATACGATTTTTTTGTGAAAGAACATTGTGAACATAAAGGAATTGCTTTTTTCTAACATAAATAATGCATTACGAAAATTTTTCTATAAATACGAGTATAATATTAAAATATAAATATTACACTGAAAAGGCAACAATGAATTGTAAATACTCGTATTCCATCAACATCAAATTTAGCTGAACAGAATTTATAATTGGGAAATTTTAATAAATCATCTCATTACTCATTGAAACTAAGAAAAAGAAAATTGAGAAAAATCTTGATATACATGTATGAAAGCAAACAGTTACCGAACAATTAGCTAAACAGATTCGCAACATACATCTAGAATAAATTATTGCAAATAGAATTACGGTTTTAATGAAATATGAGTAGTTAACTTATTTACTGTCGGTAGAAACGATGTTAATAATAGAAAAGCGCTGGAATTTACATTTTATATTATTAAATGCTATTAGACTGTAATATTAAGTCATTCATATATGTATATGTTCGTTAAGTCAGTAGAAAACTTGACGACATCCCGCAGAAGATGCAAGTTGCTATCGCTTTACCAAATTTACAAAGACTTTTAAATAATTGGACCCAAGTTATTGAAATATTCTTAAGGGTTTCGTCTAAATTCATTCCATTCATTGTATGCGCTGTTCATCAGCGTTGATTTTTCACATTTCATTAGCCTTAATTGCACCATAACGTTAAATTCAAGGAAATACAACACCGGTATGCAAGATTTAGCAATTCTATCTAAAAACTAAACGCCTTAATGAAAACTATATTCATGAAATGTACTCTCAGTGTGTCATGGCGAGCAGGCAGTCATCACCATCAATAGAGCAGACGATCACACAACAAACGTATGATCGCCATGTGCGTTGTTGACTTCTAGCTCATGCAAAAGAGTTAAAAAAAAACAAGCCAATGAGCGAGCACTCAGAAATCAGATACAAATATAAGTGGAGGCAAGACAAAGCAAAAGGAGACGAGAAAAGAGACAGGTTGGAAGTAGGAGTGAGTGCAGAGGTCCACCCTACAACGCCTTAGCGAAACACCAAGCAAAGAGATCGGAAAGCAGTTTGCAATCGGAGGTAGTAGAACGCTTCGGAATGCTGGTTCACCAGTAAGGCAGCCAGACAGGAGAGGTTGAGTGCGGACAGAAGAATTGTAAAGGCCGTTCACAACATTTTCACTTTCATCTCCAGAAGCTAAGTATGACTCAATTGCTTTAAAAATTAATAGATCCAATCCAGCAGACCGGTCAGCAAAGTACTGTTCAAAAAGTAGAAACAATATTAACCCTGCACAGGGACACTGGGGTCTGTCAGACCCCAGCAAACTTTTGATTGGACGTCAAACCTAGATGTTTCATTGAAGCAAAACTTCCCGCCACTCAAATTCAGAGTCCCCTCTTGTGGTGCTCCTGTAAAATTTTCATTGTCTATGCTCTTCAAATATTCGTGCAGCAGCAGTCCAAAGTTTGGTTGGGGTCTGTGAGACCCCAGAGTGCCTTTTATGGGTGAAATTTTTGCATTTGATGAAAATAAAACTTTGGTTGTGTATGCTCCAAAAAAGGGAAAATTTCTTGTTATTCTGTCTACCGTGAATCATACTGGTGATGTCAATTCAGAAACTAGCAAACATGAAATTATCATGATGTATAATGAAACAAAAGGAGGAACAGATTCCTACGACCAGCTATACCTGATGTGCACCAGTGCTAGGAAAACTAGCAGACGGCCTTTGAGATTCTGGTACGGAATGCTTTATCAAAGTTGTGTGAATACACTGTATGGGCTGAACAATGTCATCAAACAGAACAGTCGCCGATATTTTCTAAAAGAACTGTCCATCTCCCTCATTGAACCACAGATGAAGATAAGATTGGAACATCCTACACTGAGGAGGAGCCTGAGAGTTGATATTGAAGATATTTTGAAGATTGAAGGGATTCGGCAAAAACCTGAACCATGGAACAGGAAAGAAAGATGCTAACTTTGTCCTAGAAGCAGAGACAGAAAGACAAAATTGCAATGGCCAAAGCTGTCACCAAGCAATCTGTGACGAACATCGCGCTGTTTTATGTACTTACTGTGGTCAATAACAGTGAAGTTTGAGGGCATGGCTAAGGAAAAGGAAGAAGTAACAGAAAGAGTGCAAAGTGTTATTATGTTCTAGAAGTATTATTCTCCAATCAGATCATTATCAAATTGCTAATAATCAAACATTATCAGTAATACACAGAAATTTATGAACCAAATAATTTTTTACTTATTTTATTGTGATTTTCTGAATAAAGAATTATAAATCTCAATTTCTTAAAAATCAAGGTTTAATTTTCTTTATACATAAATTGAACTGTCTCTAGTTGCAAAGAAAATGAATTTACTTAATATTTATGCAAAAGAAGGAATTACATAAAGATTGGGGTCTAGGAGATCCCAGTGTGCCGTTTGTGTAACACAAATGTAAGTGTGCCTGTGCAGGGTTAACTTGGACTGGTATTGCGTGGACAATTATACACATCAAAAGTCATGGGACACCATCAAAAATATAAATATTTTAGTATCTTGTTAGTCCACCTTTTGCTGCTATCACAGCTTCTGCTCTCTGGGGCATACTGTCCACAAGTTTTTGATACGTTTCGACAGGTAATTTTCGCCATTCTGCCATAAGTCTCTTGGACAGTTCGGTCACGGATTTCGGGCGTTCCGCACATGCGCGCAATCGACGTTCCAACACGTCCCACAGATGTTCGATGGGGTTCAGATCGGGGCTCTGTGCAGGCCAGTCAAGTTCTCGAACCCCCTTTTCATCAAAACATGTGCCTACAGCCCTTGCTTTATGGCAAGGTGCGTTATCGTCCTGAAACAGAAAAGGGCCATAGAGATGGGAGTGCTGCGTTGTCCAGTATGTCTTGGTAACGCTCTGCGTTTAGATGTCCGTCCACAGAAACGATTGCACCCATACCATGAAAAGCACCACCACACCATCACGACCCTCTGCCGAACTTCACCGTGGGCACAACACAGCTTGTCAGATAACGTTCCCCATACCCAAACCCATCCATCCGATTGCCAGATGGTGTAGCGGGACTCTTCAGTCCATTCAACCATTCGCCATTCATCCAGAGTCCAATGTCGTCGCTCTTTGCACCATTGCAATCTTCTCGCTGCGTTGCTGATGCTGATGTGAGGTTTATGAGCTACCGCTCTACCATAAAAATCCATTGCATGCAGTTCCCTTCGACTCTATGAACGATCTTGTCAGTCCATTAAGCGATGTGTGATGTTTTGCAGTGACCACTTTATGAAGAGCCCTTTGGTCTCTTGCCGACATGATCTTGGGTCTTCCAGTCCTGGTGCCTTTCTCTTTCCATGCCCGAATGACGATGTGAACGGTCGATTTCGGGATGTTTAGGAGGGTTGACGTCTCTCTAACAGTTTTGCCTGCAAGATGGCACCCAACAATTATACCTCTTTGGAAGTCTGAAAGCTCTTTTCTTTGAGACATTCTTACAGCATTCACGCAAGCATCATCTCATAATAGCCTACTCTCTGTTATGTAGTGCTGGGAAGAATGCCAATAGTGAAATGACAAAGGAATGTCCCATTTTCATGCAAATCAGGGTTGTCCCATGACTTTTGATAGGGTAGTGTATAATTCACAGGCATATTGATCCTGCGGATCTAAAACGATAATATCAATCATCTATTCCAAGTCAGACCGGCAGCAGTATTTCGGATGAGGAAGAGAGCGCAGTAATTACGAGGGTAGCCCAGAAAGTATTGCACCACGATTTTTTTCTCCGTCCCAACAATGGTACGAACGAAACTTGAGATATGCATTCTTTGAAGTTTTCGGAGTGCGCGCGCAAAGTTTCCGTTTCTTCCGACAGATAGCGTACGTGCAGCAATGGAACAACATGGCTTCTGTAAGTGATGTACGTTACAATTAGCGTGTCGTCACTGAATTTCTCATTGCGGAGCAAAAAACGGTTGGAAACTTTCACAAACGTTTATGTGCAGTTTATGGAGCATCAGCAGTCAACAGAAGTACGGTTAGTCGCTGGGCACAGAGGGTGAGGCCATCAGAAAGCGGTTAGGCGGAGCTCCAAGGTTTGCCGCGGTCGGGGCGGCCATCCTCGGCTGTCACACATGACAAGATGCAGCATGCTGATGCGCTCATTCGTCAGGACCGACGCAGAACGGCTCGGCAGTTGGCGGTGGAGCTGTCAATCAGCAAAGGAAGTGTGGGTGAAATCATTCGTGCTCTTGATTACACAAAAACGTGTTCACGATGGGTTCCACGCTGTCTTACGGAGGAACACAAAGCTCTGAGAAAAAACATTTCTTCCGAGTTGCTGCAACGTTTTGAAGTTGAGGGGAAAGCCTTCTTGTCCCGGATTGTGACAGTTGATGAAACCTGGGTGCACCATTTTGAGCCCGAAACAAAACGACAATCGATGGAATGGCGTCATCCGTACTTTCCATAGCAACTCGGAAGAAAACATTCAAAGCAACTGCTTCTGCTGGTAAGGTCATGATCACTGTGTTTTGGGACTGTGATGGTGTCATACTCATTGATGTGAAGCCGAGAGGCAGCACAATTAATCCTGAGGCATATGTGAACACATTAACCAAACTCAAGAAGCGCTTCCAGCGACTTGGACGCCGTAACAACCCAGCTGATTGTTTGCTTCAACAGGATAACGCTCGCCCTGACACCTGTTTGAGGACGTCGGAACACCTAACGAAACAGGATTGGACAATGCGCCCCATCAACCGCACAGCCCTGACCTAGCGCCATCAGACTTTCACTTGTTTGGGCCATTCTTGGAAGACATTTTAAGGATGACGAAGAGGTGATTCGCACGGCTGCGTGAACTGAACAAGGACTGCTACCGACAGGGCATACACGCCCTTGTGTCTCGCTGGAGGAAGGCCATAAAACGGGACGGAGATTATGTGGAAAAATAGGGAGTGTAGAAGAAACGTTATTCTTTCATGTGTACAAGTTTCATTGTGTTCAATAAATAATTGTTGAAGGAAAAAATTGTGGTGCATTACTATCCTGGGGTGCGTTCCTCCACATGCGATGGCGAAACATCGATGGAAAAAGAGGCGGGGTTTCATGTAAGACGTCAACATCGTAGTGCCTTGTTTCAAAAACCTGTTCCTCTACATCGAAAGAGTGTCGCGCGATCGGAGGGGGAGCTCTCGCGAGATCGACACTCGCAACGACTCTGTTGGCTAAGCGTAATTTTGCTAGCTAATATTTTACGGCTTAGACTGCGCTCTCATACTATTTTCTTTTATGTGTTTCAATGCGGAGAAGTAGCGGTTCAACACCTAAAGACCCCCTTATTGTAATGCTGAGCCGCCCTCTATTAGTAGGTTAACGCATGCCATAACTCTCTGGAATCTTATTTCGACCGTTTGCACCCATTATCGCACTCCTTTTGGTTATTATCCAAGACTCTTGACTCTTGAGAATGGGGACAAAGATAGATTTGAAAACGGAGAACTTGGTTTGCTTTTCTAGCTCGCGTTACCTTGGATCGCCACAGTTCGCATCTGACACTGCTTGCTGTACCGATCCGAATATCCAATAAATAGTGTTACTTGCTTTTGCTTTTATCATACGACGGTTGCCAAAAAGTGGAAACTAGAAGTTCGATTTTAATTATAAAAAATCGTTTGTGACGGTTATGTGATAATTGACAGGAATGCCAATAGTAAAAAAAAGTCGCTGTCCATATGAGAGCAACATTTCACAATGTGACAAAGTTTCGACTACCAATTTGACGGTTATTAACCTAACACAAAAACGCAACAACCGACAAAAACCTACAACTGTTGAATGTAAAGAAACTGACACTTGCTTTTGTCTAAGTCCGTTTCTTGTTCTGCTTTCTGCCATTTGATTGCCTCCCTTATTACAAAATTTCCTCGGCAGACCGTTTTGGGGGTGTAAGAAAATTTCATTTACATTTTATTATTTTTTTTAAAATTAAAAAATAAGCATCAATAAACACATGTAATGAATTTCATAATTTAGAGTAGCTAAATTACTTAGAATTTAATTTGATTTATTTATTTTAGCGCGTTTTTTAAAAAATGATAATAGATCTATATAGTTACTATAATAAAAAATGACGTCAATATATTTTTGGACGAGGCCAACGAGAAAGACAAGTCACTTGACCATAGTAGCCGAGAAACAATGTAAGCTTGAAATTTTTTAACCACCCTCTGTTCATTATTTATTTTAATTGAAATTATATCAAATTAATACGAACCTAAATAAGTTTATCAAAACGTCATCGGTTTATTTCTTTTAGTGATGAGCGGTTTCTTTGGATTTCACCCCGAAGGAATGTCAAGTTAAGCACCTCGAAAAATTACGAAAAAAATTGAATTAAAAAATTTGCACGAACCCCCGCCACAAGAATAAAATTACTACTTTCTATTTGATAAAAAACTAAAGAGTAGTTAAGTATTTCGAGAATTTTTTGACTTATCTATATAGTAACAGTTTTAATTTTCAGTCGCTATTCGTCTACAGCAAACGCTCTCATTCATCCAATTTTACATGTTCTTACCTTGCAGCATATTCAGCTTCTTATTTTTTTATTCACTTTCGAAAGTGCACTTTTAAATTATCATTCAAAAACCACTTCGGTGCTGTTTAGAAGTAATCGATGAAATAGCAGTGTTCATCGTAAGTGCGTATTGATTTAAAAGCAGAGAACTCACCCACCTCGATTGATTGACTCACACTCGGACGCGGTTGCGTGTTCTCCTCCGCTAACACCCCCCCAAATAACACCAACAACACCCCCAGAGACTTCATCTAAAGTCAGCAATAAATGGCCTTATCGAGAAGAAAGACTTCGAAGACTTATACGAGGCTTAATACTTCTATTGAACATAATTACATCAAAACACGCCTTGTGAGACTCTTCGATTTTTGATTTTTGATACTGTCGGTATTTTCATAAGAGGTGCATAGCTTTGTCTCTTAGATAATCAATATCACAATGCATTTTTTTTTGTTCTGCGCAGCAAGTGTTATTTTCTAATTGTTTATGCCTAAAATGTATCATAGAGAATAGCTACTATACCCTTTAAATTTTGTTTCGTGACAAGACAGTGATGTTTTGGAATTTTACCTTTTTTCCCGATGAGAAAACGGCAAATTTACGTCTGTTCATTCACATAACGTGAAGGGAGGGAAACAACTCTATGGATTCAAAATTAACATGTATTTATGCAAAAAATAACCGCAAAAGATTTATCTGTCGGATATAAGATAAACTGGGCGTGTCCAAATAAATTTCCGATTTCAATTGTTTGATATTGCTAGAAAGGAAAATTGACAATGTCCAACAATTAAATTCTGAAATTTAATTGGACACTCCGTTTTCTTACGTCAGAAAGACCATATAGTTTTTCCAGGTTTACGGTTATATAGGGTGATTCTAAAGTCTTGCAACTCATATCTTCTCCCCAAAAATATACATGTACGAGGGTTACTGCAAAAATTTATAGCTGAACAATCGGTATACATGCGCCATCAAATTTAAGTACCGTGTCACGTCCATATATTCTTTACATGACGTCTGTCCGAATTTCATTGTCAAGCTGGAATTCGTTTGAACTAAACAGTGACTGGAAGTGAGAGTTGTCCGGCGGCATTCAACACCATTTTGCAAGCTCATCTTCAATTAACGAAACAGTGTGCCCAAAAGAGGAAAGAGTGAAGTTGTGCTATGAAATGCTCGAAAGATCTGAACAAAGCGAATCACAGCATTCGAACCGGTGATGAAACATGGCTTTATCACTATGATCCTAAAATAAGTCAAAGGAGTAGGTGCACATAGGAGGCCCTCCGCTGAAGAAACTGAAAAGAGTTCGAAGGGCCGGAAAGGCTATGTTGCTAGCTTCTTTTCTTGCACTGGTCATCAGGCAACCATTCCCTTGCAAATTAACAAATTGTCACTAGAGAATGGTACGTGAAAAAGCGTGTTTGTTCCACAAGTGCTGCAAAACTGGCAAGAAAAACACCCAAGTACTGGACTTGAGGTTTATTGTGGCATGAGGATAGCGCTCTATCGTGCAGTTCAAACTGCGGAGCTTTTTGTAGAGCAGCCTGTCTTCCGATTGCATACATGGACGTCATTTCGGGTGTCTCCGGAGTCGATTGGAAACTAGCCTTTTCTGATTGGTTTAAACGGATGAATCTCTGCATCGCTTCCAATGGAGAGCAATTTGAAAAAGATTCCTAACAATTTTTATTCTAAACCTCTTGTATTGTCTGTGGTTACAGGCTTGTGCAGTGACACTTGTAGATACCATTTTGAACTTCACTCTGTAAAACTTCATTTTATGGATGACAGATCGGTTGCTAGTGAAGGCGCAATCATCAATATGAATTTCAGTGTATAGTAAAAGGTGTTCTTTGTGGAATATTATTTGAAGGTCAATTCTTAAAATGTTTTCAGAAGGCGTTTCGTAAATAGTTTGCAGTAGATTGGGCAGGGAGGATACCCTGGTAGAAATGTGTACAAGAACTGATTAAAAACTGCGCTAAATCTAACGATTATAGAATAGCTTTGAGTGCACTCTATGATAAATTGAAGACTCAATTGCGTGAGTAAATGAGTCCACAATTTATTTAGTTCAGAAATTCAGAGAATAATAATTCAGAGAAATGCAGGTCCCACGTCGATCACCGGATATAACGCCACTAGATGTCTTTTTCTGGTCTTATCTCAAAGAAAGACACGAGAACAATCCGAAGACCATCGACGCTTTAAAGGACAACATAGCCAACATCATTGTATCCACTCCTACCATACAAATATGAGTAGCGTTTTGCTGCTAATACCTGTTGTTGAGTAGAATTGTGTTTGGTACAGAATAGTTCTCAGTGTAAATCACGATGTAATGAAATATATCCAGCGTCAATTTTATGTTGATATCCTTCTTTGTCTAAGAAATATAATGAGAAATATGCGTTGCAAGACTTTAGAATCACCCTGTATTATAAACAGCAGCGGACTGGGACTATTTTCTTTATCAGCTTTTGAACCAAAGCGGCTCCATTTATCACCAGCTTGGATTCCCCGGTAGCTTATATGGACTACTAAATCACTTTTGCGAATCAGCCTCTAAAATATTTCGCTGTCCTGGTCACAAACATAAAGGTTTGGGGGAAGACCCATTATCTATATTTTTGAGGCATAGACAGTTAGAAAAAACACTTACAATCTCAAAAATAAGTAAATATTTGTTGTACGGTGTAATGTTTAATTTTATGGAAAATCAGAAAGTTCAAGTTCTTAATAGTTTTGAGAATTTTTATATATTTAATGAAATTTCTAACAATACAAGACAACTTAAATGAAATAAACAATTAAATATACTAATAATTGGAAAATAGTCATTGGAGGATTTTTTCACGCCATTACCTCCGATATTAATTAATAAATAGAGAAAAATAGTAAAGAAAATTCCAGGGCCTGGATTCGAACCCCAACGCCCTAATACGCCCCAAAGCTCTAGCCACTAAGCTACCGCGGATATGGAAGGGGCAGCTTAGTGGTTAGAGCGTTGGGGCGTATACCCAGAGGTCCCTGGTTCGAATCCAGGTCGTGGAAGTTTCTTTATTATTTTTCTCTGTTTATTAATTAAATATACATTATAATTGGCTGTTCAATATTATCTCAAGTCCCCTAAAAATTTAAACTTCATTCTTATGTCTTTAAGTTTTATTTAAAACTTTTTTTTAACTACACTAGTTTTTGTGTATATTGCAATATGTGACTATTTATTTACGGAAATACATATATATGTAATATGTAATGTTAGAACATCGACAATCAATGTTCATTTCTGTTTAAGTTGTATATTTTCTTCTACAGTAATCGTCAGTTTTTGATGATTTTATGCTAAATTATGTTTGAAATCAAAATAAAATCATAAAAAGAAATATTAGATCTACAATCTGAGCAAAATCTTAACATGTATGGGACAAAGGAAAAAATCGTAAAACATTTCTATTATAATAAATATACTTGCTTATCTTAAGCCTAGAAGTACGGTCACAAATTTATAATAAATGGAAAGTTATTTTTAAAATGTTCATTTCCATTTTTTGTAGATTAACAAACAAAAAATGTCACCTTTTGACAACAACATACGTCAAACCTTTTCTTGTCCTCTTTTTTCGTTTGATAATTTTTATGCAGGGAAAAAAATAACTCTACAAAAGAACAGCACGACACATTTTTCAGCCGACCCCTTTCAAAGGAGACGAGGGAGGAGTTCATTTAAATATTCCTCACTGAAAAGTGTGATTTTTTCCCCGTTCAGGCAGATTCTCTTAGAAAACACTGAGTGTATAAAATTTCACATTCGGAGAAACGTCTTCATTTTAAAGCAAAAGGTTGATAAATAAAGAGATATCATTTTAAATATCCCTTTTTATGTTTGAAGATCCCATTTCTAGTAATTGTGACATATTTAGCTGTTGTTGTTATTGTTGTTATTATTGCAGTTAAATAGAACCTTTCTGCTTTCTGCTTTCTCTCTCTCTCTCTCCCTCCTCATAGCTCATGTCATCACAACGACCTTTCTATTGATCCAGAATTTCCGCCTTGTATCTAAGCTGTTCATATCAACAAGAGAAAGAGAGGGAGAGTGAGTCGATCGAACCTCCATTGGACAACGACTGAATTTACTATATAATGACAATTCCAAATATCTAACGGATTCGAACACTTTCGATTCCTCCGATTGCCATTTACTAGCATTGGATTTATTGTCAATCCGAGCTTTCTAATTCATTCGACGTTTTGTTTTTTGTCCACTGCCCACTATGGCCGAGGACATTTCGCTGAGTCCCCATCGTGTTTGCTATTGAAGAAGTTCCTCGAACAGGACACTAATGACAACTCTTAAAAATGTAACAACAAACTGTGATGATATGAATTTAAAAGGAAATTTCCTTTGGTCTGGGCTGAAGAAAACTGATAAGGATTCCAAAAAGGTAAATTGTATAAACGTAATTTCATTTTCTTAAATTTAAAATTCTATTTGTTTACGCAACAGTTACAGTATTCAGAAAGATTTAAGGTCACCTAACGAGTAAAGTAAATTTCTACTGTATAATAACAAAAATGTACCTAAAAATAGAAACTAAATTTTATATTCAACTAAATTTATATTCAAAATTAAAATTTAAAGGCCACGTTAAAAAGTTCTGTGAAATTAGGTCCCATTAGAAAAGATTTCTTTTCATATATTTGCTTGACTAGAGACACGAAAAAAAATTATTCATATTTTAATCATTTAGTATCCAGGTAAAAGATTTTAAAAAACAACAAAACCGTAACAAAAAATTTTTTATGATTGATTACAGCACAAGTATCATTACATTTATTCTACAGCGAGGGCTGGTAATTTAAAGAATTTTGCTTTATTTTTCAATCAATTTCAAACACCTGCAATTTTTTTTTAAATTTTCCATTGTGGGTTATCATAAAGCAGTTACAGGGAAATTAACACAGTTTAAATACATTTGCGTTATCATTTCAAAAGTGCAAAGCCCTATGATAAAAGAATCATCATATATGGTAATCATGATTTGGTTTCTTATTTATTTATTTATTTATTTATTTATTTATTTATTATTATTATTATAGAATAACTTGTTTTGGCTGTCGGGGGACAACTCTGGATACGCTCAAAGTTTTTACATTATTATTATAAATTTAAATACCGGGTGATCCAAAAGCGTGTTACATTTTTTTTACATTGTTAACGACATTTTCAGTTTTTGCTTTCCAGCAATTCAATGCTTTCATAAGAATCACGAGGCACTCTAAGAATTATACTCAGGTGATAATTTTGGTTCATGCTGCTGCCACTTGTGATACGGCAGACATCTCCATGTGAAGTGAATTTCTTCCCAACACGTTGTAGCACATTTGGTATCAATTGTGCAATTAGTGACGGTGATTCAGTCTTTCAGCTCAACGAGATCGGCGGGTAAGGGTGAAAGAAATATCAGATCTTTAACGACACTTCATAAAAACAAATAAATAAAATTCCGGAGGGAACTGGGTACTGAGTTGAACTAGCGATCGGTTCCGGCTTACACCAAATTGACTTCAAGCGGGATATCTGTCGTATCACCAATGGCAGTCACATTTAACAAAACCATCTTTTGAGTTATAATTTGACGTGTATTTTATGTAACGCGCATCAACCAATTATATATACCATCAGAATAAATATTTACGCAGTAAACAATTGCAAATATTCATTAGAAAATAAAAGAATTATATCGTATAGAAGGAAAACCTTTTTAAAATAATTACTTTTCAAGTATGCAGAATTTCAAAATTTCTAGGGAAGATATATATAAATATTATTTCCTTGTTTGTAGACATGAAAAATACAAAAGGTTTTCTTGTCGGAATAAGAGATTGTTGACGAAATCTCGATAAAATTTCTTTTGGAAATTAGATTCTTATCAAACCTGAAATGACAATTCATAATTATGACAAAGTAATTCAACGTTCATAGATTAATGCAAATATCTCGCTGAATTTATAATTTTTTTTGTTAATTTACAGCCTTAAATAAATAAATAAACAAAAGTATTACTACAAAAAGTATAAGCAATAACCTGTTAGGCTAATTCTCTTACTAAATTCCTTAATGGGGGAAAAAGATAGACTAAATCCGTTTCGTTCAGAGACAAATGAAAGTAAATGAAAAAGATAGATTAAATCCGTTTCGTTGTAGTGTTCAAATCCACTGAACCGTTTAAACTGTAGTATTAATCATTTAAAGGAGCGGGTCTTTGACCTTATAGCTGTTCGTGTAGAGAATCAATAATCAATAATTGCCCACGTATTTGAAATGATCTATTATTGCGCGTTTGTTGGCCATTGCCATTGATCCTCTGTTAAGATAAAAGCTTGGATGACACTGGTTTAAGGCCATTGATTGTGAATGTTATATATATTAGATGTACATGTATTCTTAAAAAAGGAACTTTAAGTTGGCGCGTGGCAATCTGGACACCGAAAGAAAATTATTTTACTTGGATGTTGATATATATAACATCAATGTGTTCATAATTTTTTAATTAAAAATTCTCATTAAGAGCATAAAAGTTTGAAAGCTCCAAAGGGATTTTGTTAAATTCAAAAGATGCTTTTAATTCGCAAGCGCATTGAAAATAGTTATTTTTATTTTTCTAAATTAATAGAACAGTAATTCGGAGCTTCAAACAACGGAATAATTTTGCATCTTGTTTGCTTTCTAAGATATATGTACTCGTATGTTTTTCAAAATCATTGACTTCTTAGCACACTTTACTAAAATGCATTTTTCATATGACAAATATATTATTATGGGAGGAGCATGGCATTTAAATTGAAGATATACAGGGTGATTCGGAATTCACCGTACAAACTTCTAGGGGAGGTAGTATTAGTGCTTCTAAGCAAAAAAGTTCATATGAACGTGGGTCCGAATTTGAACGATAACTGAGATATGAACAGAAATAAAAATGCCGGCACCAAGATCAACAAGTTAATAACTCAAGTTCTATAACTTCTAAAATGATGAGTTTTGGCAAAATAACAGGGTACATAAATTTGTGTGTACTGATAAAATTTGATCGAATTCCCACGAATAGTTTCCGAGTTACGCAGTCAAAATCGTAACACGTGCTTTTTAATACTAGCATGTGAGGATGTGAGCACGGGTTACGATGTTGAATGCGTAACTCGGAAACTATTCGTTGGAATTCGATCAAATTTTAACGGTGCCCACAGTATTATGTACCCTGCTGTTTTACCAAAATTCATCATTCTCTTTGGTACAGAACTTGAGTTATTAACTTGTTGATCTTGGTGGCGGCATTTTTATTTCTGTTCATATCTCAGTTATCGTTCAAATTAGGACCCACGTTCATGTGAACTTTTTTGCTTAGAACTTTCACCCATACTACCTCTCCTAGAAATTAGTACAACGAATTCTGAATCACCCTATATAACATAACAGAAATCCCAAGTTCGAAGCAGACAAGTCCAACATATTAATGATAACAGACATTTTGCTGTAGATCCAATATTTGAATTGTACCGAATCCAATGTCAGTTTTGATATCTATCTCAAGGATCGAAAGTTTCAAAAGCTTCAAAATGTTCATTATTAAAAGCTTCGTTTAATAATGTAAACACGATAATCAAATTTAGCACAATATAATCAACATTCAAAAGTGATAATATTTAATTTGGCTGGTTGGAATTACGGATAATAATATTTAAAATACTCATCTCCAACAGGAAAGTACAAAGAGAAAAAACAAGTATAAAATCGGTTAACCCTAAATTTTAGCTCTAATTCCAACAGAGACTGTTCTTTAAGCTACATTAGTGTTCCAACTTATATACTCTTGGATAGGCGCATTAACATTCAACGACACGTTTTCTCCTGCATTTTATGTTCGATTCAATACACTGCATTGCATCCTAAGCAATATTATGACATCAGTGATCAATTCCAAATACTAAACCAAGTTCATGGAAACTTATAAACGTCTACTTTTACGCTGATATCGAGTTACGTATAATGGAATACAGAATGACGGCGGTTCTCAACCGGTGATACGCAAGAGGTAAACTGGTGGTATTTGAACGGGTAAACCTACGAAGGGCCAAAAGGGTCGTTGGCAATGGTTTGTTAGTTGTTTTGCTATAGTGGTACGCGGTTATGAATTGTTTTGCTTTAGTGGTACGCGGCTGTGAAAACGTTGAGAACCACTGACGTATGCTCATCAAGAATTTTTTTTAAATTTTCTTCCCATAATGGATAGATAACGGAGAACCTTCTAAATCTACTCAGAAGCGAAAATAATTTAACGTTAATTTAAGACCTTTGCTTGCTCTAAATTGAATGCTCTTTACGCTTCTTAAATCATGCAGTACTTGGCCAAGCAAATGAAGAGCGTTGGTTTAGCGTGGCATAGCCGCACAGTAACGATCGTCCTACTGAAAATTTAGAATTCTCAAAAGATGGTTTTATTTCCTTAAAAAATAAGCAGTTTTGTTAAAATCTCTATCATTGATGTCCTTCAACGTTTTTGGCTCTGCGTAGTTTTTGAAGAGATATGTCAGAAAATTAGAAAATGCGCTTTAGCATCAGAAGATCGCGAGACCCTATTCGGTAATATGAAAACACGATTTTTTTAAAAGGCTCTCACATAAGCACTATCAAATATCAGAAATCTGACTGAAAAAGCAACAACAATGGGTGCTCTCTTTCCATCGTGTATCTTACATATCAGTAAGATTTAAATTCAATATAAATTAGTATCTGAATATTTTTCATGGACTGTAGAACTGCTAGCTTTGCCGTCTTGCCGAATTGCTCCACACTCTTCGAAAGCAGTTTAGTTCTCTTCAACGAAAACGCAGTGCCAAAAACAAAGGTGGCCATATATTATAGATATTCTAAGGAAGAATTTGATTATGTTTTGATGAATAAAAGTCATTATTTGGCAAGTTCAAAAATGAGTTATGGTATATCTCAATTTTCAGCAAGAATGCACAGTACCCATTACTAAGCAAATGATTAGTGCTCCTATGTCACGTAATCCAGTTCGATGCATTTAAATTAGATTTTGAGAAGAATAGAGCGTATATTAATTTAGAACCAACAAGAATTTTAAATTAAAATTATTTCAACTAATTCTTTAATGATGTTTGAGAAACTGTCCATTGCGAATAGGAAGCGCTCATTAGCAAAAGAAAAAATGGCAGAACCAATTCAGGCAATACCGGACTTCCTGCAAATGAAAAAACTTTGCAAAAACGACTGCAATTACCAAATGCAAAAACCAAATGAAACGTATTTAGTCGCCGTTTACATTGCGAATTTTTGTTGTGCAGCAAAGGCGATGTCTTTAACTTTCTCGTCATTTTAATGTTATTATGTCACTAGTTAATCATTAATTATTCCCAGTTCTACTGGAATTCATCTCTCAAAATGTCCCTGAACATTTTCCTTTATGCATTCATCATGAGCGTTGATGAATACTTCACTGAAGCGCCACCTTCGATTATTACAGTGATACCCTGATCTTCGGTCATTTATTTATTGCACAAAACTATTTGTTCACATCACATAGGGATCCCAGATTTTCAAAACAAAAAACTGGGACATTTAAAAAGGTGTCCCGATTTTCAAGACAGTTGGTTGCAGTCGGTTCATGCTGAACTCTTGACTGGGTTTTCTCCAGACCCATAATCCGACCATTATAAGAAAACTGAGCAAAAGACAACTCATATGAATGAGAAGATGACATGATCCCAAAAGTTCCAGTCTCATTATTTCCCTCAGTTCCACTATCTCAGTCGCCCAGTATTTCCCCTCTGAAATATTGAGCGCAGTGAGAAAAGGTTTTCGCCTTGCAGCTCTCCCATGTAGTCTAGCTGGTGCAGATGTCTGACAGCCGTGCTACGATTAACTTGCAGGTGTTCTGCTATGTCTGAAGCCTTGCAACGGGGATTTCTCTGAACTACTGGTTTTGCAGCCATCAGTTGTCGTGCTGTTGTTCCAGGCCGGCCTGTATGTGACTCTACAATTTCCTTTTTTAGTGTTTTGAACTGCGTTGACAGTGAACAGTGGAATCTGAAGTATGCGGGAAATTTTCCTTTGGCTGACACCACTTTCGCATTGTCCAAGTTTTCATTTAATAATTTCATGTGTGCTCATTAACTTTTCTGATGGTTTGGAAAGGAGGAACTGCAGATCTGAGAGCTGAGTGCCCACCCTATCATTGCGCCTGTAGTAGTCTGTAAGAACACCTGGTGACAGCCTTGCTGTACCGTCTTCAAATGGCCCAATTGGTATAAGGGCGTTATAGAGGTAAGTAACGAGCGTGATACTCGTGATTCGTGTTTCGAATCCAGGTAGTGGAAATTTTCCTTCAATTTTTTCTGATAATATCATTACCTTATGCTTGGAGCATTATCTCCAGTTTCCATTTAATAATATGCCTTCGTTGAAAATCATGAAAATTCTGTGGCACCAGGCATTCGAGGCATGTTTTTTCAAAATGAGAATAAGTTACTGCAAACAATACTGTAAAATATAAATGCACATTCACAGTTATTTCTATGAAAAATATGAATAAATCTGCTATAAACTTTCTTTTTTTTAAGAATATTTTCTTATTTTCTTTTTTAGCACATTTTCATAGAAAAGTGTTTATTTGATAGGTTTGTACACACAATTCCAACATTCACCATAATTTTCAAACATTTTTGATAGTTTTCAAACACGTATGGTTTCCATAATTTAACAGGTTAAAATAATAAATTAACTTTTTGCGCTCACGCTAAAAAATCTTGGATTATGAAATTCGTTCAAAACGGAAAGACAGGTGGTAAAGATCCGTTTGCAGGCGCGAAACTTGTGTTGCGAAAACCTTTCGATAATCTATAGTGACAGACTTAAGTACTCGATTATAAAACTGAATAATCAAATTCATTAGCAGATTTTCATTATCGATAGGAAATAGTGTGTGTATCGCTATAATAGTAAATAATAGAGATTAATAACGTAGAAAACTAAAATATTTAAATCTAGAGGTTTACGTAAGATATAATATATTCAGGTGTTCGGAAAATGTGGGATAATAAGTACATGATGTGATCCTTTGCGTGATGGCAAGCTTAAAGTTCCTTATGCAAAATGTACAAAACACAAATTTTAGGGTCTAAACATCACGCGAAGTTTGCTAATAAGCTGGCGAGGCCAACGAGAAGGACTCTCGTTGGCCTCGATAAGCTGGGGGGAAACGTCATTTAATCTCAGCCGACGCCAACGAGAAGGACAAGCCCCAGACAACGCCTCCTATAAAGAAAGCCTCGCCACTGAAACGTCATACATAGGATGATGATGTAACAACGTAGCCCGCGAGAAAGACAGGCCCTGGCGCGGAAAAATCAGCTGATCATCTTAGTGCTAGTAACAGTGTAACCAAGAATAATAAATAAAAAGGATTGCTTATGCTGTGGTGAAGTGATTTTTGGATTCAGACACCACTTCGCCAGCAGTCCTTCCTAAGAAGGGTGCCAACATAAATTAAGAAAGGGTGGGACCGATTGATATGCGAAAAGAAGATTTATTTACAATTTAAGCAAGAAAGGTTCAATATAAATTAATCAAGATACAAATAAGCAGTAAGCAACGTACAAAAGTTCATAGGTAGACTGTAAGATCCAAATAGTGACAACCAAAAATCAAGTAATCTTTAGCACAAGTCTAAACTAATAAGATTTCCAAATAGCCAAGCTAAGTAAACAGTGTCAAACCTAAACTAGGGACCAAATTACCCAAAAGTGCTTACTGGTCACAGACACGAAAACCTCCCGTCGTGTAAATGCATAAACGCAAGTGGGTGGTCACAGAAGTGGGAAAACCAAGCCAACACACCGGATCCAACACCAGCGGGCTACCAATAAACCCAAGATACAAGTCCGAACCAACGGGACAAGCCATCCAATACGGGTTAACACATCCACTGCCTATGAACCAAAACACCCAAGCCCCCACACAAACCAAGTACCAAGTATGCACACCAAAAAGAAAGCTAAACCTTTCTTCATAACAAAAACTTGTTTAGGTACCCACTGTGCTAGCATTATCTTAATCCAAAGTTGTCTCACAAAACAATCCAATAATAAGATGCATTCTAACTTTCAAATATCATCAATAATCTAGTTGCCGATAACATTGCCGATTCTAGTAATTAAATTGATAATCATAGTTAGCAAATCCGTAGACAACAATCAAAGGGGCAACTCCAGCATCTTACATAATTCAACTATATCATTAACTTTTACAATCAAATGAACTTGATCCAATTTAGTCAGTTCCTAAATAATATTCCAAAAGAATAAATATTCCAAATACAAAAATAGCTGTTCTAAAGTCACTTAATTTCACAATCCTTAAATTATATTAATAAAAAGGTGTACAATTCCTAACAGTCTAATAACTCTAATACCCCTACAAACAACCCAACAAACAAAGCTTACAAACTTAAAAGCCTTATAATCTTAAAGGCCTACTAATAAGGGCAATAAACTCCCGTAAAATCCAAAGTTAACATTTCTACGATGTACAATAATAAATTTCATCAATAGCTGTCTAAATAATACTAAACCTTTCTAACCCTTCCATAAAGAAAGGGCACAATCTAAAGATCCCGTTAATAACAGCATAAATCTCCATTTAATCCATTCCCGCTACAATTACAATCCATAATCCAAATTTAAAGAAATAATAAAATATTTCACTTAAGTATTACACTAACGTCCATTACAAAGAATCCAATAATCTATTCTCAACAATAATACAAAATAAATTATACCATTTATCTTAAGTAAACTGATCAGTGCAAGATAATACAAAAAATTTACCACGTGGTTTTCTCTTTCCGAGAGAGGGTTTAGGCCTAACCGCTAATTACATCAATAACTCAAAGGGATCACAGTCCGGGTGGAACAAGATCGTTCCCGGGCCCAAGGCATCTGCTTCGGCATCTTCGTCCTCCTGGGCTTCCATCTCACATGGGTCTAGCTGGATTCGTCTCTGGATCAGGAATGATCTTGATTGCGACAATCGACAATCGAGCAGTGGAGTGGAAGAAACAATTGCGAGTGGTACTGAAGCAGCGCTCCCAAACTCACTCGTCACATGTA